>OZ010676.1:9697815-10297815 GCA_963932185.1 Troglohyphantes excavatus | reverse complement strand
TTAACTTAAACAATAACAAAATCAAATTATCTCCACTTTTTAAATATACAATAAAAAAAGCTTATGGATCTGCTTCAAAAATGACTTTTCAAAAATAATTAAATCAGTAAATATTCTTAATGTAAAATATTTTTTAAAAAAAGGCAACTAGTATTATAATTCACAAAATTGATGTAAAATGATTCACAATGTTATTTTTTGGACTACTTTATATAACATATAGTACAATTCTAATGAGGTATAGATATTTTTGAATTCAAATGTAATGTTTTATCTGAAAAAATTCACTACTTGTAACCCGAATCCTGTTAACATTTGCAATTGTAACTATTTCAGTGGTTCCCAAAAGGTGGTTCACAGACCCACGGGTTTATAGTAAGGGGTCCGCAGGGTCAGAAAGAAAATAAATGGTTAAAATGCAGTGATTTAAGAGTGAAAATATCAAACTTGGGTGAGATTATGAACAAAAAAGAAAGATTTAACTCGTCCCATACAGTTAGAAAATCAGTGCAATAAATGACTTAAGTGACTATTACAATGTTTACATGAATTAAAATTAGTGTTAAATGTATAAGTAAGACTAAAAGTAATTAAACTTCTGATTATAGTAATGGGGGAGGGAGAGATTTATATGAGCATATATGAAAAAAGGGGTTACCGATCATATTTTAGTTTTAACTAGGGGTCCGTGGCTTAATGCTAATTGGGAACCACTGATCTATTTTACAATTATAAAATTAACTTCTACTTTCAGTGTTTTCTTATCTGTAAGATTATATTTGAAACATGATATAAACTATAGTTTTACAATGCAAGTAAAGTTTTATTTTAGCCTTGCACTATGTAAACATAGTCCAGTCAGCAAAGGGTTCAATTCGGAAAAAAATAGAGGAAAGCTGGAAACAATTTGAATCGCTTCCAAAAAGTGCTCTGTATGATATATTAATTTTGCACGCCTGCACCACACCGGCGTTAGCCGCCATCTTGGAAAAATGGCAGCTGAAATCAGTTTTTTGTGATTATCTCCTTAATTATTAAATTTAGAAAAAATATTTTAATTACAAAATTATTCCCTAAGTACTTTTACACAAAAATGCAATTTACATTATATTTCTACGACTCACCATTTAGACGCTAGAGGCGAATAAAATGGATACTAAATCACTAAGTGGAATGAAAACTCCAGAAACCACTTTGACAGGACATCTTTGGTTCTTTACTTTGTTTAAAAACCTCTCTATACCTTATGCACGCATACTTTTTTAAATTAGTTTTTAAATAAGTTATATATTTCTTATTCATAAAACTAAAAAAAATTTCAGTTTCAACATAAGTCATATTTTCTATTTTATCATTGTATGCATATAGTTCTACATTTCTTTATGTACACTACCAAAATTATTTACTTAGGTCAGTTACCGTATATATTACAACTACTACTTTTTTTATATTTCTTCACTTTCGTATTATAGTTCGGTACAACAAAGTACGCCTCATGTATTTGACACCAGCACAGCTGGAGTGCTTTTTCTACATGGTGAGTGAGTATATGTTGTATGGTCATCTAACTATCTCACCAGCTTTCAAAAGCCATGCGTTAGTCTAAGGTCATTAACAGGGTACAATAATAATAAGAGACATATGTATACAATGTGTGTACTACTAAAGTATCATTATCGACTTAAATGTAACAAATGAGGTCTATTAGGAAAACAAGCCTTGCTCACCATGCAAACTATTCTGTCACTGAGCATTTGCACTATATTTTTCAAGGGCATCAATAGTTATTTGCGTTACAACATAAGAAAGCCTTTTTAGAATATATTTTTAGTGGGTAAAGATTCTTTATTGTCCTTCTACACAATTGTTTTTGTTTGATTAATTAGCGACTAGTTTCACACTATGAGAGTAAACATTGAGCGTATGAGCAAACGTTTTTTAAAAAAATTATGTCATCATTTACAAGCCAGGTGAAAGAAAATACTCTAGTATTTCTGTAAAATTAGAAGACATAGATGCTAAATTTAAATGTTTCTTGAATTTAGAATAGGTTTTTAATGTGGGATTCACATCCATTGGTTAAGTAGGATATGACCAAGAACAATGTAATAATTTTTTTTAGCACAAGCTTGCCATTTTGGCGCTCTTCTTCCTTTTGCACAAAGTCATACTTTTCCGGCAATCAGACAACTGTAAGTAATATAGAACATTTGCAAAATTCCTTAAATGCAAAATTTGGAAACTCATGCTATGCAGACATTTTTTTAGTAAGAAAAAAATATTAAACTATACATCCTCTATGAAATTAAATTGCACAAATATTTATAAAACAAATAATATAATCGAAATTAGAGTACAAAATTTTTTTAGTAATCTAATTTTAAAAAAATTACACTAAACTTGGAGTGTTCCTTAGTCTAACACTGCAAGACGCTTGGGTCTTAAGCCACGCTTGTCAGTTTTGTCTTCATAACAAAATTGTTTTATTTGCGAGAAACTACTATCAGGTTATAATACCCGGATGTAAAAGAAAAAGGAATAAAATTTTAATTAAATATAGTTTAAATAATGGAAAACATACACAAATATGAAGATTTGAAAATTTTACTGTTCATGAAATGTGTAAATGTGCCATTCTTGATATTCATACTTTGAATGATAATATTTAACTTTGCGGAAATATATTAAGTTTCAAATAATAATTCAATATCAATATTGGGATTTAAATTGTTATTTGGATTGTAAAAGGGTTTTCTAAGACAAAATAGCTACTTTTGGAAACAAATAGGGTAGATTTATTCTTCAACTCTATGGTAGCCATTGTGAAATCTGTTTCAGAAATGGGAAATATAGCTAATTTGCAAAATCCCCTCAGTAAAATTAACTTTATCTTAATGTCAAACAACCATTTTGTGTTAAAATATACGTTCATAAGGTATAGAGAGGTTTTTAAACAAAATAAGGAACAAAAGATGTTATGTCAAAACAAAACGGTTTTCGGAAAACGGAGTTTTCATGCTACTTGGTGAATTAGTATTCACTTTATTCGCCTCTAGCGTCTAAATGGTGAGTGGCAGACACATGATGTAAATTGCATTTTTGTGTAAAATTACATAGGGATTAATTTTGTAATTGAAATATTTTCTCTAAATTTAATAAATAAGGAAATAATAAAAAAAAACTGATTTTGGCCGCCATTTTTCTAAGATGGCGGCCAACGCCGGCATGGTGCAGGGGTGCAAAATTAATATATCATACAGAACACTTTCTGGAAGTGATTAAAATTGTTTCCAGCTTTCCCCTATTTTTCCCTAATTGACTCTTTTTTCATGATTTGCTGACTGGACTAACAGTAATGCATGAAATTTTAATTATAGGACATCAAAAATAGTTACCTAATAGCAATGAATCACCTGAATCAGATCTAGACTGACTCGATTGAGGCACATACGAGGCTAACATGGACCTTTCACAATTTAAATCATCTGCTGAAATAATATATTATATATGAATTAAGAAACATGTGAATATTTATCTATCGGGAAGAGGGATAGAGGTACACATATTAAAAAACATGATATTTCTCATAGCAACGTGCTGAAACTTAAAACATTTCTAAAACCCTTGGCACCATGGAAAGAACCAATAGTCTCATAAAATAAGTACTTAAATACAAAAAGCAATGAAAATAACAAAAGAATAACATTTAGTAAAATAAAAAAATTTGATATTTGAAAGATAACATAACTTGTAAGTAGACATGATACTTCCAATTATCTTAAAACAAAAAAATTAGATATACAGCCGAACAAAAGTCGACAAAGTCTTCATATTTGAAAAAACAACCCTTTAAATACTAGAAAAGATAAAAATTGAAGGGAGTAAAAGTAAATAGAAAACTGTGTGACCTCTTACCAGCTTATTCATTGAGCATAAGCAAAAGAAATAAAATCGCAAAATAGGATATAATTCGTAAAATAGGTGTTCTTTAAAAGTCTAGTCTATAAAAGTTAGTGCCTTTCTCTGACTTTGTGTCTACCCTTAAAAAAATCCTGACTACCCGTGACCTTTAACAAGTAATTTGTGCAATTCATCAAAATAGTACCACTTGTATTTTTAGACTAGCTTTGGAGTTTCAATTTGGGGCAAAATGCGTTTGCAGATCACAAGTTTGGTGATACATGCTTTATGAATGATGCAAAGGAAGCAGCAAACAGTAAATTTTAATTTTTTTAAATATGTTTAATGATTGAAATATTTTGTTGGTAAATCTTTTGGAGGATGGGATAGTCCTAGAGATCTGCTTTATACAGAGTATCTTAAACTAATAGTAATGCGAAAGGATATATTAAGATTTAAAATGCTTTAAGTACTTATATATAAAAAAAACACTGCAATACATACATCAGGTGTTTTTTTTTTTATTTTTTCTTGAGGAAATATTAATAATTGAATATCCATTAAGTACAATTATCAAAATAATTTCAATACAAATATGAACAAACATATGAAGTTACTAATATATACAAACAATAAAAATAGTAAATAAAAGTGATAATAAAAACCAACAAAAAAACAGCTGCAAACTAAGGATAGAAAATAAGAGTGCAAAATATTTTAGATTTCAATCAAGATTTCTTTATTTACAAGGACTATTTTATCTATTGTTCTACATATTAGTATGTTGTCCATTTCACTTAAAAAATTCATATTTCCAGAAAAATTCATTTCGGACTGATATGTATAACAAATAGCACTCAAACTTAAAATATTTTTAAATCTTATTTTCCAATGATTGCGCTTGGTATTCTGGTTGTTTTTTAATTTGAACTAAACTGTATAGTGATTTTTAAATGAATGTATGCCATTTCTATGATGTTTACCAAACAAATGCACTAGCAGGTTCAGAAAGAGTTTACATTCAAAATAGCTATCAGTCATATTGGTTAACTCGTACATTTTATACTATACAGTTTTAAATAATTATAACAGTTAAAGATTACAACCATATGAAAATTGTAAAAGGATAACAGATGAGAAATACCACAATACTATAAAATGTGTTCCAATGTTAATTTTTACACCATAATTATATGAACAATAGTTTAATAACCACACATAATGAGTTATAATATTAATAATTATAAAACTTAATCAGATTTTATTCAAAACAAACAATTATATGTACATCAAGGAGTAATGAAGTGTAGTTTAAAGCAGTAAGATTTTACTTGTTTTGTTGCAAATAATTTGATCCATAAGTTAAGTTTGAGTGTCTAATTTATTACTTCCACTTAAGGATATATGGCTAACGTAGGCGCATGTGTTCTGCGCATGCGTTGGTGTATTTCGAAAACACTGCTCTGCAAGGCCAAAAGGAGAAGCATTTGTAAGTTTGATATGAGCGGTTGGGTGCTCCCGCTGCTCTTTAATATGCTTCCACTAAGGAAATAAACGCTTTGTTGTTTGTTGAAAAGATGCAGTCTTTGTTACATTTACCCAGACACTAAGTTTAAGGTGGACAATTTCCCACACACATGTTTCATTTCCAGAAGAAACACATTTTTATTAACATGAATGGGGGACAATTTTGAATTATTGTCTCAAATAAAATTTTTTATAGCATATAAGTTTTGACTGAGTTTTCCCCTTTAAGTGAAAACTATTCTACATAATACAAATTTGTATTATACAAGAATTGTATTCGAGGCATTGATGTTGTATAGTATGAGGAATTAATTGCTTACTAGAATCTATAAAGTTGTCCATTTCAAATGTTCTATAATCATCAGATTGGATTCTAGGTTTTACACCACATTTCCGCAGCCGACGACTAACGATCATATCTATAAAATTAAGATAGCTACTGAAAAAATTGACACTTTATTCCCACCAAAAACAATTTTAAAAAAAAAAGAGTTTCACATATGCTAAAAAAATATGTATGATTTTTAAGTTTTAGTTTTCTATACACTATAGTAAATAAAAACTTAATTAAAAAAAATTATGGCAAAATTAAGCACCACACTTTTAGCAAACATTATTTTTGGTCCTTGTAAATTAATTTTAAAATTGAAAGATTACCTTGAAAAATACATTTATTATAAATATTAAAATTAAAATGTTCCATCTTCCTTATGTTTAGTCATTCTTTTGATAGTATAAATAAAATGGCATTTTGTTTAAGAACCAGCAACTTTACTACTTTTAGAGCGAAAAACGTATTTTCTTGTAGATGTTGTCCAAGTTTACTCATTTAAATAGCTCTAATAAGCGGTATTTTATTAAGATAACTTAACAATGGCTAATCATTTTTGTTAAAGTTTGATTCCTTTATTATGTGATAAATCTATTGTTTTATTATTATTTTTTTAAGAGATGCACATTTTATTGATATTTCTACCCTCAAAAAGAATGTTTTTCGAACAATTAACAACAGTATTTTAAAACTCTTTTAGCAATAATAAACTAGCAATACATTATTAATCAATTTTAATAATACATCTAAATATAAATTATGAAATAGTTTTTTTAAGAAAAGGAATCAAAATAAGTGTTAGTTTTTCACTTACCTTTCAATTTGAGAGATCTACCCATTTTCTTTGGACTTTTATATTTTTTACGCTTTTTCTTCGGAGCAGAAGTATCTAAAAAAGTATTCAATTAACCTTCTGTGCAACTAAATATTTATAAATACATTGATAGCTAAATTCATAATTTAAATGTAACTTTTCATTTCAAACAAGTTTCATAATACCAAATACAGTAAAAGCCCATTTATCCGGCATTTAATTAAACGGACAGCTCAATTAACAGGAAATTTTTAATGGGATTTGGCGACAAAATTTGGTGATCGAAAAAAATATTTCGTTAAAAAAAAAATTATTGCCAAATATTGATAATTGTTTTAAAATTATTTCCCTCACAAATCCCCCAATCAGTGAATTTTTCATTAGCTTGGCTGTTCTGGAAAATAGAAAACATTTTATATTCTAGATATTTTTTAATGAATCAATACTTTAAAACTATTGCTCTTAAAATAGTAATTTTCTAATATAAGTTAAAACTGAAGTTAACTGGAATATTTATGCCAGTTTTAATTTTTTTAATACCCAAGACATGCCTAACTGCAAGTTTTAACTTATAAAAATTTTCTCTGCACATAAGTACAGCTTACTTTGCACATTATTAGAACCACCTACCTAAGAACCTCATTTACAGAACAACAGCCGTCAGACAATACAAAAATTATGCAAAGGGGTTAAAAAATGTTAAGCTGCACTCAAATTATAATGTGCTGTTGTATTCAACTTATACTAGGAGGCTCCGCCCCCTGCTCCGCTAACGCTCTGCCAACCCCCATTTTCAATCAAAAGCACCTGTTTAGAAAGTTCCCTCGAAACATTTATCTGATTAGTATTTAATTAATATTACTTTACTTATTTATATTAAAAAATTGCTGACATAGGCGAGTGTAGAAATATATAATAATTTTAATACTAGTAAGTTATAAGTTTGTTGTTTATATATGTTATGTTTCAAAGAATTTATATACTTCTCTTATTATATTAAGATTATTTTAATGCAATTTGTTTGAGACCAACACATTTAAACTACCCTTATCTGCCTCCCCACACTTTTGCGTATTTATAAAAAAAAAATTAAGGCTCATTGCAGATATAATAATATATAATATAATGTTCCATAATTTTCAATTGCATATTAAGTTACTTTGATATTATTTAGAGCCTAACTATAATAGAAACAAATATTTACATACCTGAAACTATAAATACCTTTATTTTGGCTATTTAGCCAGAGCAAGAGTAAAAATATCGAGGTTAACTCCCATTAAATATCCTACTCACTAATTATTAACTAGGCCCCCATTACTGATTGCATAGGACTAATGATTTCCTGATAAATTGCTTGGCAAAGCTTTTTGTCTGACTGAATTATAATTTATACCAAATTAATATGCGTAGACATTGTAAAAAAAGTTTTTAAAAGTTAGAAAAACGATTTTATTCAAAGCAAGTAGCTTTCATTTTAATCACCCCCTTACCACACTAAAAGTTTTATGCAATAAACATCTAAATATTAACTTTTCATATATTTGATGCATTAAGTTTTACCAAAAATTGTGCAGAGTTTAAGTGGAAATGTTATTAGTAAAAATATGTTGTTGATAAGTTCACAGTTCCTAACAAGTGGATGAATTGTTGAAACTTCTATGCTAATACCACATTTTATTATGAATATTCTCCGATTTTTTTTAGACAACTGATTAAATTCACTTAAGACTGGTTGGTTCAGTTAACTTTGCAGCTCGCGATGGGCAAGGGTTTGGGATCCATCCCAAGAACACTGCTACGTAATTTTGAACCATGGTCAGATAATGAGGATATCACCCAAGCTGGAACCTCACAAACCATATGAGAACATTTGTATCTTGGATAGATTTAACATGCACCAGTCTCCTCAAGACAATTAGAGAATCAAGAACGAAACTTGAAACCACTGAATAAAAAGAAAACACTTTGCTGTTCCTTTACCCCTCCTATTAAGTCTTGTCATCCCATACAACAAAAAAATGGCTGCTGTTTTACACTTTTATTAACCATGTATTAAACAGTCAATACATATAGAGTGGGTCGAAAAACGTTTTTTTCGATATCGTTATTCTAATAGTGCAGAAAAGGTGACCAGTGTGATCAATAAACATGCTGTAAAATATTTTTTTGATCGGATAATATCTTTTGCCTCCTCATCGCACTTGAAATTTCGAAATGTGGGTAAAATTTGTCTTTTTCCCATTATTATAGTAAAAAGAATATTTTTCAAAATAGTTATCCTAATAACACGGAAAGGGTGTCTAATATGATCAATAAGCACGATGAAAAATATTTTTTCGATCAGATAATATCTTTTGCTTGCACACCGCACTTGAATTATCGCTATTTTTGTTTAAAAAGTGCACATTTTTATGTGACAGAAATATTATTCGAATACTAATTAATGCATGCACTTACAAAAATACACTTACAGATGACCTAGATTACAGATATTTGAATTCATCGTTATTGTCAAATTCATTGGTGGACCCAGCGAGTGGGGGACACAGGGGCCTGTACCCCCCCCCCCACGCCAGACCGGTCCAATTATTTTTTCCTTATGTAATTCGTGGATGATTTATGAAGGTAAAAAACTTAGCACCGTTTTTGTCCTGTTCCACAAAATCAGGAAGTCAAGCATTAACAACCTTTGGACAACAACTACTAAATCAATCTATTGTGCACTGATATCCATCTCCTTTGAAATAATCACACAACATCATAACATCTTTACATTATCCATATCACTGATTCTGATAAGAACTTTGTTCTAATGATTCGTCTCTATTTTCAGCCCCACGTAAACCTTAGCAGATGCTTCTGTTACTAACTACATGCATCGCTCAAGTGCCCGTGCGCGAGATGGGAAGTGAACTGCAAGTCCCATTTACAGGGTTGGTTTTATATCTCACAATGGACCAGAATATGTCAGTGGGTATATCACAGAGTATTGGAGGAGAATCCTAGGACATTATTGCATTAACGCTGTCTGACTACAGCGAACAGAGTACTATGATTATATGTCAGTTCTTCACACACATAGTTAAGTTTGTTCTGAGAGTTAACACATCAAAATGGATCGACATGAAGTCTAAAGTCTACTATAAGTCCCATTTAACGTTGGTTTTATCTTTCACAATGGACCAGAATATGTCAGTGGGTATATCAGGGAGCATTAGAGGAGTGGTAACAGTAGTAGATGACCAGTTAATATTTTCCATATACTTATCAGTTTCAAAGTTCAGCTTTGGTTGGGAAAATGAAAGCACACCCCTCTCTACATCAGATTTGGAAGGTGACACGGTTGCCTTAATTATTAATTATTGCCTTATTATTAATCAGCAAGCTCTCTAATGCATAATTTTCCTTTCTTTGGGATTATCAGCAAAAGGTTTTCAAGATGTGCGGAGTATGCATGTCGAGAAATTGTTGCGTCAACGACATTCTTCAGGTTTTTTAACCAAGGTATTTTGATCTAGGGATAGCAATCCATACAGGCTCAGCACCTTATTTTAGGGAACTTGTAGACTTTATGTCGATCCATTTCGGCGTGTAAACTCTCAGAACAAACTTAACTATGTGTGTGAAGAACTGACATATAATCATAGTACTCTGTTCGCTTGCAGTCAGACAGCGTGAATGCAATAATGTCCTAGGATTCTCCTCCAATACTCCGTGATATACCCACTGACATATTTTGGTCCATTGTGAGATATAAAACCAACCCTGTAAATGGGACTTGCAGTTCACTTCCCATCTCACGCTCAGGCAGTTGAACAATGTGTGAAGTTAGAACAAAAGCGTCTTCTAAGGTTTATATAGGGCTAAAAATAGAGACGAATTCATTAGAACAACATTCTTATCACAATCAGTGATATGATTTATGTAAAGATGTTGTGATTATTTCAAAAGAGAGGGAGATCACAGCACGATAGATTGAGTTAGTAGTTGTTGTCCAAAGGTTGTTGATGCTTAACTTCCTGAATTTGTAGAACAGGACAAAAATTGCGCTAAGGTTTTAATATAAGGAAAAAAGAATTGGACCGGTCTGGGGGGGGGGAAGGGGGGTATTGTATTTTTGTAAATGCATGTAATAAATAGTATTAGAACCATATTTCTATAACATATTTCGTGCTATTAGAATAACTATTTCGGAACATATTTTATTTACTATAATAAGTGAAAAAAGACAAATTTTAACCACATTTTGAAATTTCGAGTGCGATGAGGAGGCAAAAGATATTATTCGATCAAAAAAATATTTTATAGCATGTTATTTCTTTCAAATTCGCATTGAACTTTAAACAAATGGTTTTTCAACATTTTAAAGGATATTTTAATCTGCCTTTGTAGTTTTTATATGAAATTTAATAAATCTATGTGTATAGATAACACATGTTAAAATTTATTGCTCGCTATTAAGTGCTTTAAAAATAAAAATAGTTTTTGAAAAATCCTATTAGAAAGTTAGTTTTTTTTCTTTTGCAGGACTTTCTCGGAATACATTAGTTATAGTAATATTTTTAAAAAATCAATGAAGTGTAACAATGCAAAAGAAAAACTTACAGTTCTTTAAGAGCATATTTTCTGTGCTTGTTATTGTATTTCTTTCATGGATCCAATCTTCTAAGGGAAACTTTCTTTTCATAGCGGCAATGCCTTCAAGACGTCTGTAATTTTTATAGTTAATAATAATTGCCAGTGGACAAGACCATAGTTATGATGAAAATTAAAGTTAATAATATCAATATCATTTCATTTACAGTAAACGACGAAACAAAATTTTAATTATCAAGAACAAGTTAGGCTTATATAAAATTATAATACTGGCAGAGAACTGAATTATGGATCAGTAATTCAATTTTAAGTTTGCAATATTTTTAATTGTTAAATCCGTTCTTAGAAGCAACTCAAAGCCCAAGCGGTTAATTGTGCTGCTAGACTAAGGAGGGTACAAAAATTTTCATGTACAAAAATTTTCATGTACAAAAAGGGAAAATGTAAATTATTTTAGTAAACATTTTGTAGTCTACATTTGATTTATATTATTCTAGATTCATTTTTTTTAACACAAGCAAGCACATTACATTTAATTCAAGCGCGGATCCAGGTGGGGGGTAAAGGGGAAATTACCCCCCCTAACATCTAAGTTTATATTTTCAAAAGTCACCTAGACAATGAAAAATTTAAAACTAAGGATTTTTTTTGCGAATCGTGATATATATGCGTGATAATAACACTCTTTAAAACTTCACAATACTCCTTCCCCCCCCCCTTCCCTCCCGTAGACAGAGTTAATAAAAGTATGCTAGTTTTAATTTCTATAGAGAAAATTTAATGAAAAGGGAATGAAAAAAAGTTAAAGTAATCATTTCAAAAATGTTAAATTTCAATGTAGTTTTTCCAGCGACGGAAAAACTTTCGATTATCAAGTAGCTTGGATGGCGTTGGGGGAGGGCGTCAAATTTAGTATTCATGATAACTATATACTGTATTACCCCCCCTAACAATAATCTCTGGATCCGCTCTTGATTTAATTAAATTATTTATAATAGCTTTTTAATTCATTTATTATATTATTTTGTAGAGGATAAACAGCCTGTATTTTATTTGTTTGCATGGAAAGAAACATTGTTGACATAACAGAATAGTGATTTCATTCAAATTTCAGAATTTCGTACCTCAATAACACCAATAAAGAGTTTTAATATATGAAGTTCGATATTCTAAAAATACAAATTTGACTCTGATTGGTTAATTTTGTATAAAAACAAATTTTTGTGCAAATTGGAGCAAAAAAAATTGGTTTGCTGAAATTACAAAAATTTCTAGAACAGCCCTTCTGAATGCCAGGTTTAAATAAGTAAGGAATTAAATTCTTCCTATGGTAAACAATTTTAAATTAGAGAATATATAATTTGCTAAAATCATACCCAGGAGTACTCAAATCTTCATAGTTGAGATACTTGTTTTTTGTAGACGTAAGTGTTGTTTCCTTCAACAAAATGTTTTCCAGCGACATTTTGGTACTTTTTATAAAATCCTGAAAACAAAAAAAAATTGATAAATGCTACAAACAGATACATTTGGTGATATTTTAATCAAAATCATAGACATTCATAATCAAAATCTTTAAGAATTTCAAATATAATTTATTATAGAAGATTGGTAGTTTCCAAACCATTTTCAGACCATGGTTAGATTATACTTTTGTGACCTCAAGGTCTAGGTGATTTATAAATTAGTATACTATCACAAAATACTGGTACAATGACAATATCAAAAATCCCAATTTAGATTCATGTCTGATCCATCAGTTCTTTCTGATGTTGCTGCCTGAATCAGTTTGCTAGAGAGATTGTCAATACTCATTTTTCAGAATGTTGTGGGTTGAAAAGAGTACTGGTGCTCGTTTATCAACAAAAGCAACTAGGCATGTAAACCTACACATCAAGCAGAAATGAAAACAAATATATCAAAAGGGTATTTTTGAAATTAATAACTAGGAAGCTCAATATTCATTTGTTTTCTATTTGAGTTTATGAACTCGATTAAATTGAATTAAACAACGAATAATTAAAAATAAAAACGTTTATTTCAAAATAAACTTTTTGCAGATGTACTTTTTTTTTCCATCCAGCAAAATTAAAATTTGATGTTTGCAATGTTTTTTTTTATTTACTTTGTTTTGTTGCCATAAACAGATTTTTTTCAAACAAATTTAAAACACATTAAAGAAGAATTGAATGAAAGTCGGAGCTATATTGCAGTAGCATATTATTTCCATTTTAATTAAATCTTTTTTGTGTATAATTTATCAGTTATTAACATTTGTAATTTTTTTATATAGATACTATTTCATAAGTTTATTATTTACAAAATAAAAACATCTTTAAGAACATGAAGGATTTAAAACTTTTTGTGCTATGATTTTTAGGTTAACGTTTAGTGCTAGAAATCTATGAATATTATGATCTATGAATTAAAAAAGATAAATATTTACCAGTGTTCACTCTAGAAATAAAAAGGGGCAGGGCGCTGTTGGCAGTAAAAGGGCACCTCATTTTTGAAAAGGCATTTCTTGTTTTTAAAAGGGCACTTTTAAAAAAAATGTTTTGTGTGGGCACGGCCACACATTGACTCCGTGACCAAACAAAAAAAAGTTCCGATTTGTTGGTTGACATTGCGCCAGAGCTGAATATTGGGCTATTGTTAACGGTTCGGGCCTATCCCAAAAGAAAGACTGGTACAAAATTGATGTCTCTTTATGAAAATATTATTTGAAATCTAAAATTTGACATTTTAAAATTATTGTTTTCCCTAAAAAGCAATTCTATAAGTAGGAATCGGATCCCTTACAAAACCGATTAAAAAGGCTACTACTAGTCTTGCAAACCAATCCCTACCTAGTCCCAAATCATATTCTCTTTAAAAGAAACAAAGAACACAAACTTAGAATTTCATATGCAGGCACAGGCAACCAATAGGATTTGTGGAATGCCCTGCGCTCGAAATTACCGCGGAATCATCGCGATTTCACAACACGCGTAATAAAGGAGTTTGTTTTTCCACTGTCATAATTCACTTAATTCCAATTTACACACACATTTTTTATAATCGCTGCCTTTTTTAAAGACATCTAGGGAAACAATGATGCTTGCTTGTACTTGACTGAAAAGGGCAAGAAGGACGGAATTTTTTCAAAAGAGGGCGGCATTTTTGAAAAAAGGGGCATGAGGGCACTATTGAGATGAAAAAAGGGCGGGCAGGGCGGACCGCCCGTCAAAAAACAGCTAGAGTGAACACTGATTTACTATATGGAACACGGTCAGTGACTCAGTTAAAATGTCCTTTGATACATAATAATCATCACTGAAAATCAAAATTGGTTTAGTTTTTATGTAATATTTTTTTAACTCATTACAGCACATTTCTGTTAAAATGGTCATCTGGTAGGTGAACAGTCCACAGCATTCATTAATTTATTATAAATTTATTTATTACTATTACTATTAATTTTATTAAGATTTTAAAAGTTTTAGCTGTAATTTCTAGATTTAAATATTAAAACATTTATTTTGGAGATCATTTAACACACAAAAACTAATTTATCAATTAAATTATATAAAGTGGGCAATTTACTTTGAAACTTAAAAGCATTTTTTTAAAGTGTTACCATTTATTTTTAATTGACTTGTCAAACTTTGATTCAGCCACACACGAGTGATAAAAGCACTGCAACTTTTAATCAACTGAATGACTAACAAGCCACCAAGCAACTGCCAGGCGATTATATTAACTGCATTCGACTCAGAGCTTCCATATTTCAGATTTCAAAATCAGCAAAGTAAAGATGAAAAATCTTCAAACTCGTATTATCACAATCCATACAAAATAGCCAAATTGTGATTTTTGCAAATCGTTGATTTTCCGTAGCGATTTCTCGACGTTGGAGATAAAAAAAGGCTTGTTGTTTTTCAGATTTACTAATAATTTTGTAGCTTATTAGTATTTTTAGCATTTATTACATTCATTAGGTATTTGATTATGAACAGATTAACAATGATGTACAGTTTTTGAAAAATCGACAATTTGACACTGATTATTCTAGCATTCATAATTTAAAAAATTATTTTTTGCAAATTATGGCCATTTTTGTTTAGTGTTAAATGTTTTTTTACAGTATTAATTGTGTTTATTTGGTATTTGCTGTTATCATCAGCTAACTAGAATTGATGGTTTTAGTAATAATTGCCATTTTACCATGATGGTTATTTTTATTTTAAAGATAGAAAATCTAACATTTTTATCTAAATCTAACATGCATATTTAAAATTAATTTTCTCGTAAAGTATTTTATTTTTATTTTGGTTGTACAGTTATTTGACTACATATTAAGCGTCAATCAGTTATGCCAAGGAAACAGCAATTTAAAAAAAACAAAAAAAACACAATTTGATGCAGCGATTAATCCGACCATTTGGCAATGGAACTGTAATTTTTCAATTCATTGGGATTTCTCAATATTTACATACTTTATTTAAGTTTTGATTAGGATTGTTAGGTATTTAATTATCATTAGCTAAACAGATTGCTGATATTAGCAAAAATAGACTTTATTTCCTCATTAAAGCACTCTTTTTCTAAATATAGCACCCTGTCTCTTTTCATTTCAAAAGTACTCTGATATTACTTCACTTGTAAACTTATTTTTTATTACCATATTTATAATTTTAAAATGTCACAACAAATATTGTATTCAAAAATATGGAATGTTGGTCATTAGATTGATTGGGGGGAAAATTATAAAAATAATGCAGAAAGACAATAAAATGGTAAATTCCTAGCACACTGCGCCTCTTGGCGCGATACTAAAAAATTTTCGTCAAAATTATGTGTTTTTCATTTATCCCTTAAGTCAAAATGGTTGGTTAAATAATATTGCACTAGAACTGCACAATGGACTATTCGCAGCAATTCAGATTCGACAATTATATCATTCATTAATAAAAATATGACAAAATCAAGTGGTTGTATGGGGTTTGGGGGCAAGGGCCAAATATGGCAAAGCCGTGCCAAACACTCGGTATTTTAAACCAACATTAAAATTTTTAAAATACACACAAACATAAATTAAATTCAAAGAAGTGGTAAAAATCTTGTGTAATTTAAAAATATAAAAAGTGATGAATGAGGGGGATGATTTAATAAATAAGACAATAAGATGAAGTGTTAAAAAAATGATTATATAAAATTCTAAGACGGGGACAAGAAGTTAAAATATGATGAATGGTGAGAGGTTGTTGGCAATAATGACATGGCGGGACAGTTTCATTTAGTAATAAATGACTGTGAGTGCCTTATGAGGAGACGAGTTAGTAAGACATTGAGCCGTCTGGATGACAAGGACGGTAGGAGTGTGACGGCAGGAAATACATTGGCTAATTTATTATTAGAGGCTATTACAGAGGCTAATTTATTATTAGCTTGTAACTTGCAGTCATCACTCCACTCGTTCCGTACAAGGTCCTGCAAAGCATTACGAAGGTCGTCATATGGGATTCGGATATTGAGCTGGGATGTGGCATTTTTAGCAGCTTGATCTGCCTACTTATTGCCAGTTATGCCAACCTGCCCAGGAATCTAGCACAATATGACGCCATAGCCCCGTCGGATAAGCTTATTATATAATTTTAAAACATCAGCTAGAGAGTGGTTAAAAGTATTCGTTGAGAGAGATTCTACAATGCTTTTTGAGTCGGTATAAATTATGAAATTGCCAACGATTTGGTGAGAAATGTGTTTGAGTGCTTTGTACAGAGCTAAAAATTCAGAAGTAAAAACAAAAATGAAATATGATAATGAGTAACTTAAAGTCTCTGAACCGCACACAAATGCGCAGCTGGCATGATTACTAGATTTAGAACCATCCGTGAAAACAGCTGTGTAATTAACAAAATTATGACGATGATCATTAAAAATTTTATTATATACAGTAGGGTTAGTATTATATTTATCATGGTCAGTAAAGAAATTAAATATTGAGATATTGGAAGTCTGCCATGGAATATTGTCAAAAAGAGGGCGTTCGGCAACTTCCATAGAACAGAGTAGTGAGCCGCTCAAGGTATTTCTCATGCGAAGTCCAAACGATAGAATGCAAGATGGACGTTTCCTGGAAATGACGTCCTTAGATGTATCCAGAAGGCAATTTTGCAAAAAATGGTCAGGATGCGATAATAAAGTTGCAAAGACAACAAACTGAGTGTGGAGGCTAATGGTAATTCATTACACACAACATAAAGGCTTTCGACGGGTGATGTGCGAAAAGCTCCAGAACAGATTCTTAGTGCTGAATGATGTATCGTATCGAACTTACGCAGCACAGATGGATGAGATGGATATTATGGATGGAATTGACTTTGAAGTGGTAAAATCGGGACATTGATAATCTGAGAATTCAAGATACCTTCAAGTAATTTATTTCGTAATTTAAAACTAAATATTTTAATAAGAAATATACACATTCATCCATAATATTCTTTTAATTAATGATATACTTGTATTTCCTTCCAAGATGTATAAAAAAAATGCTCATCCATATTTAATAGTGACAGTCAAAAATGTTGACAGAAAATAATTGATGTTTTCTCAGTTTTTAAATCTTTATAAAACAATATAAAGAATTAGAAATTGCGTATTTTGGTATTGAAGTACGTGGTTTAAAATAATTTATTATGATAAAGAGGGAGATTTAATTTAAGAAGTCCGATAAAGGTTTAAAAAACACAAGAATATCGCGAGTGGTGCATACTTAAGCATGATTTTTCATTTTTATTTAAGTGCATTTAGAAAACCATGTAATTCTAATAAATGAAATCCAACTATAACCACATTTTCTCCACTAAAAAAGGATCCACTTTCATTTAACCCTTGATGATGTATTCAAAGGCCCAGTTTTTGCTTAGAGGCTGTCCACCTCACCCCTGTTCTCCTTACATTTGGTCAGAAAAAGTTTGAAATCTCATTAAAAAAAATCATTGAACCTAGTCTTGAAGAATTAATTTTGTTGTTAATTCCTAGTACACAGAACGACAGATATTAGACAACAATTGGTAGGTGCTAAAGTTTATATTTTGGCAATCCTTACTAATGATGTGCAGAACTAGCATAATTTATGAAAACCCTAATATGTTTAACTGCTCGAAGGATAATTGGCAGCTAGAAGTGGGGTATTAGCTGCTATCCTTAGTAGTTCGGAGGCCGCAATTGCTTGGGGCCATAAATCGTTGTAGGAGTCTGTGACATTGGTGCACAGATTGCATGTACTTAAAACTGTTGGCGAGATTGAGCCAAGGCCTTGGGTCAAAATTGGACCAAATCGTACCGTGTACTAAGAATTTAACGATTTTTGTTTGCAAAGCGCGAGTTCAAGCTACATCCCTGTATCTTAGGTCGATTACATCAAACTGGTTATTGCACACACACACAAAGATCCGGATCAGCCTTGCCATCGACTTACCTTGTCACCAATCAAATAGTTACCAACATTCGATATAGAAACATTTCTTGATTTTTGAGACTTTGTAATCAGTTTACTGATGCGTAAAACGTGGAAATGTCAACATCACCCAAGTCTAGTTATATAGTACAAATGGAAAATTACACATATACCTTAAAATAGCAAGATGTAAAATATCCAAAGTCTTATTTTATATGATAGTTACAGTCTAATTGTATTGATAAGAGGGAGGAGAGTGATCTTCTGTGATTGATAATGTCATTGGAAATTGCAGAAATACTAACTACATAGAATGATTAACAATATTTTGTCATAACGTTTATTTTTTTGACAAATGTCATAAGAAATCACACATGTACCACATCAAACGAGTGTACAAAATATGCTTTATACATTTTAGGAAAATTTAAACATTTACTTTAAAAAAATTCACACATAAGGGAAAACATAGAAATCGTTCAATCAATATTTGTAACTTACCTGAATATTTTACTTTGATCAACAAACATATGCGTACGTCAAACTACCGGTACAGTTCAATACAATGATTGCATCACTTTATAGCAATCATGGAACAACAAACAAACTCCAAGTTCCGCCCACCTAACAGTGCGTTGCCATGTTTACGCTATTGAACTTATTGGTTTGGTTTTGTTAATAAACGTCGCACTAGAGCTGCACAGTGGGCTATTGGCGGCGGTTCGGGGTCAATCTCGAAAGAAAGACCCGGGAACACATACACATTCACACACACATTCATTCATACCTGCACCTCGTTATTTTAGAACCATGGTCAGATGACGAGTATTGAACTTATTATACGCAGTACTAGAGCTTCAGAGAGGGCTATTGGCGACGGTTCGTCGTTTTTTGGAGGAAAGGCCAGGGAACACTGCCTTGTATTTTTGAACCAGGATCAGATCACTAAAAAACACCTGAGCTGGCACCCGACGCAACCTCAATAAGCGTCAGGACTTTGGACTCGTGATCAGATTTAAAGTGCACCAGTCCCGTATACACAAAGTTGGTAATTGAGAAAAATTTCAAGCGACTTTTGTAGTTTAGTAGATAAGCCCTGGCCGATAGCAAGTTTCACCAATAGGGGAATTGAAGGCATAACGGCTTCTTCCCGTTCAACACGAGCAAAAAGGGGTTAATAGGAGTTTCAATGCTAAAATCAGGGTCGTCTTAGGGGTGTGCCACAGGTGCCGTCGCACGGGGCTAGATCGTTGTTTTTTTTTAAACTTAAAGTGTCTTGAAATCATTTACATGGGAAAACAGGCTTTAAATATCATATTAGGGTGTCCATTCCGACACAACTCAATAACGCCCGTCGCACCAGGGGGGGTTGAGGAACTCCCCCCCCCCCCCCCCCCCCCCCCCGCCTCAATAATCTGGAAACTCTGAAAGTTGAGTAATTCAACTTCTAAAAACCCCGAGTTGGGAAAATTTATGCCTGAAGAAAATTAATAATATTAACAAATGAAAGCTAGGGAAGATTAGAAATCGCCCAACTTGTAAGATTACATTTAAAGCACTGAAAAATAAAATGTGATGTGATTAATAAATTATTTTAAAAAAATAACTAATTATAATTTAATTTTTTAACAGAAAGCAATCTATTATTGCAAATTAACACGTTCATTTGACGACAATCAATTGTCTATAAAATTATAGTTCGTAAATTTACTAATTTACTTTTATATTAAAAAAAAATTTATTATTGTTTTTAAATTTTTTTAACAGAAAGCATCTATTTATAGCAGATTAGCATGTTTACCTAACAATCAATTGTCTATAAATTTATAATTCGTAAATTTACTTTTATATATTGTTTAAACTACATATTACTAAATCCTAGAAAATTTACTTTTTCAAAATATCACACATACCTATAACGTCGTTCAAACTTAAAAGCCTTAACAAACATAACCGTCTAAAATAGCACAAAACGGTTAGAATGTATTCTACGGTACACCTGATTTCTCGCCAATTCTGGTAACTTGGGAACAGCATTTGATTATTATTTTATTGGTTGAAATGCATAAGACAGTATTTGATACATAAGACAGTATTATTAAGACATAAACAAACGATTATTGAGACGAAAGCACTCCTTCCATTGGAACAAGGCTCTCACTAATATAAGGCGGACATTTTGAAAAGGCTTTCAAAATGTATGTGGAGCCTCTAAAAGATTTTTTTTTAATTAGGAATTTGAAAAGTTATTTCAAAAATAATGAAATACTAAAAGTATATACCAGTGGAAAGCAGCTTCAATTAACAATTCTTATATATATAAATTGTTATATATATATAAATTGTTATATATAGACATTTCTATATATAAATTGTTATATATAGAAATATATAGAAATTGTTATATATAGAAATATATAGAAATTGTTATATATAGAAATATATAGAAATTGTTATATATAGACATTTCTATACATAAACATTATTAATGTTTATATACACAAAATTTATTAACAATTCTATCATAATTAGAAGGAGGGGATTAAAATTGTGTAGCCCTAAAATTGCTGTTCTAAAAAATATGGAAAACAGGGATGTGCATAAAGTGCAATTTGGCACAAAGAAAAAGATTTAGAAATTAATATGCACGTGTTCCTTATTTATATATTGAAACATAACTCCTGTTTTACTAACTCTGTTTTTATAATTCTTTTTAGCTGGATAAGGAACACACCAATTTAGGAAAATGTGCAATTCCTGATGATCAGGCAGCATCTAATAGTCTGAAAATCTCAATAAACTTATTAATAAAATCCCAATTTTCTGACAGTCAATTAATTGTAAATATCAATTGCACTTTTATTTTATCATTTTCTCAGCCCTGTTTCAGCCCACAAAATTGTATTCTTGAATAATGAATACATAATTTTGCAAACCAGGCAACAACAACAAAATCTTTATCGAAATCTTCATAAAATCTTTGTAATACCTTCATGAAACTGAACTGCAACTTTTTAATTTGCCTGCATAAAACCTTCAATTTCACATATTGAAGGTTTTATGCTGATTTTTCTTAGCTAGAAAGCTAAAATTTTGTATATGGGTTTCTATATGCAATGGCTCCTTGTGAAAATGAATAGACACCCTTGCAATTGTAAATATGTAAAACTAAAAATTGGCTACATTTTCCCCATCCTATAGGAAATGATTAGAGGGGGGTTTGTTATAAATACAATTATAATAACATAACTGGGAAACAAAGTTGAGATAGTTCTTAACAAACTTGACACATACACTTCACACAAATAAAGGAATAGGCATTTATACTTATTCAAAAACTTATTCAAGTTTAAAATTATATAAATCATACATATTCACAGTTAATGGAATGAAATTTGTGGTCTGAGGAAAATTGCACATTTGAAAAGTTGGAAATTGGCTCTTCAAAAAGTTTTATTTTTTAATGTAATAATCAATATTTTATTAAACTTGTATGATGCAGCAAACAGAATTCACATAAAATTTTCATGATAATTGAATGTGTTCCAACTAAATTTAATAAATTCTGCATGTTTTTTAAGGTTTTTAATTTTCCTGCATAAAAACCTTAAATTTTTTCAATGCTGAATATTTCAGCTTTAAATATGCATAAAACATTCATTTTCACAATTTTCACGTTATTTTCAGGAAGGTTTTATGCTGATTTTTTTTAAAGTTGGGAAAGTTTTTAATAATAATTTTGATTTTTAAAAAATGGTTACATGATACTCAAGTTTAAAAAATAAAACACAGATATTCCATAAAGTATAGTTTTAAAAATTAAGAAAAAACCATCACATTTTATTTATTAATTTCATGGTCAAAAGGGGTTATTTTTTTAGTAATCAGACAACAATTACATAAAAACCATTTTTTAAGCTAAGTAATACCATAATTGAATTTTTTACATGAAATGTTCTGCATAATAAAATCTTTAAAAAGATATCATTTAAAGACATTTGTCAACTAAAAATGATGTTTCTTTATTATTTCCTTAAAATTGTAAATCTAACCATTAAGTATTTAATTAAAATATTACAATATTTAAATAGACACAGTTTTAGTTTTAATATAAATTAGTGTTAAAATGTTTTTAATTTTAATGAGGAAATAAGAAAGAAAAGAAGAAAAAAAAATTTAGAAGAAAATAAATTTTTATAAATATAAAAATATAACAAGTTTATATATAAATTTATTTCATCACCTATACCAAAAATTTTTTATTTTACAGTTGTATTGTGAAATTCTTTAGTTCATGTTTCCTAAATTGTAAGCTAAGTAAAAATACTAAACTTTTATTTAAAAAAAAAGATCTTTTAAACAGCACAAACATAGCTATTATGATATATAATTTCCAAATAATTCCCCTTTCAAGCATAATCCTTTTCTTATTAATAATACATTAAACATTTTGCATTGTGAAATTCTTTAGTTTATGCTTTCTAAATTGTAAGCTAAGTAAAAATTATAAACTTTTATTTTAAAAAAAGGTGTTTTAAACAGCACAAACATAGCTCTTATGATATATAATTTCCAAATAATTCCCCTTACAAACATAATCCTTTTCTTATTAATAATACATTAAATAATTTAGAAGTTTTCTTTTAATTTCTGTTCATGACTCTTGTATTCATAAACATTTCTAAAGTACTAAAATTTTGTATATTGTGAGTTTTGTGTTATAATATACAAAGCATGTAGACACACTACTATCTGATAAATACCTATAATTAATATTGAAAACATATAATGAAATACACCATAACAATCAGAAAACAAGGTTTAACTTAATGTTACATAGGGATTGAATCTGTATTCATTTAAAACCAAGAAATAATACTCACAAAAAGGTTTTTTCCCTCTTTTTAAAAAACATAATAAATTTATCTACTTTTCCACTTTAAGTTACAAAATTATTTACACTTTTCAAATGCATAAGAAGTAGATATACAACTTTTGGTGTTGAATGATTGTGTTTTTGGATAAGCATAGTAATATTTCCACAAACTTAAAAATATATGTAACAATTTTCCTTGCTAATCTAGAATGATGGCTGTTTTCTAGAAATGAACAATCTTGTCTATTCTTACCCAGATAAATTGTAATGGATGAAATTTATGTTCACATAAAGATTCGGAACTAAGTGGACAAGAACGTTTTGAGTTTTTTCCTTAAGCTTTCTTATGTTGAGTGGTTGAGTTATTATTTCATCTAAGTCAATCCACTTGGGAATTGAATCTCAAGAATCAGAACCATTATAAAAATTTCTAAAAATTCGAAACAGGTAGAGCTTTATACATACGAAAAAGGCATTTTTCTAAGTATTGGCTGCTCTGAAAAAAAATCCGTGAATTTTAATCCATACATTTGTGAAAAAGTTTGCAAAACAGCTTTATAGATGAAACAGCTTGCATTAAAGAATTTCACGACTCTCAAAAATGTTCTCACATATTTTAAATTCTCAATTTAAAAAAAAAAAACTTAGGTACCTTCCTACCTTAGTAAGTACCTTACCATAGTAACCTTCAAATTAGACAATATGTTCATTACAAAGTAATGAACATATTGTCTAATTTGAAGAGCACATTTATGCATAAAAAAATTCCCACATATTTGAAATTTCCCATTGCAAAACGATTTTTGTAAAAAATAATCTTAGTTCTTTTTAAATTCAAACCGCTTCTGCATGAAGCCAAATTTAAATCTAAATGTGCCAAACTAGCAAACCTCAAAAGCCATCCTTGCTAAAACCCGGAAACCCTACTTCCTGTTTCGCCTCGCTTCTATTGGCTGTTTTTGCTCACGTGAATTGTTTTTCTCCCTTGGTTCAGACAGTTTGGAAGCACTGAATGAGGGGAAGGAGCGCGGGGGGAGGAGTCGGGCGCGCATTTCTCTTTACACTCTGAAGATAATAAATGTAGTTTTAAAGATCTAAAGGACATTGTGTCTACTCCGGTCTATTTATAGTACACAAGCAGTGCGGAAAAATGTGGTGATAAACGGTTTCAATATAGCCTTTCCTAGGGGTGTGCGACGCAACCCCCAAAGTTTCTCACTTTTAGAGGGTCTGGCCAGGCACGTAGGTAAGGGGGTGGTTCAGGGGGTTCAAACCCCTCCCATTGTAAGTCAAGAAGAAAAAATTAAAAATCGAATTACTGTAAAAATACTTTAAAAAATTAGAAAAAATTTACTTTCTCGTATTATATTTCTAGTAAAGTTCATATTTTCTGGGGATCCAGCCCCGGGAAACATTTTTCAAACACATGTTTTGAGGCAATTTTTATCTCAAACTAAGCTTCAAAAGACATCATCTGGTTCATTTTCTAGCATTACGATTTCGGCGACAAAAGGAAAAGATCGTCAAACGGTGCCGTATATCAGGTCTTCCTACAGAATTAGTTTAATGCAGAATTACATTGGGGAAATATATGAGAGGTTGCATAAACTGAAATACTGTCATAAGTAAAGCCACACAATTAACTAATTCAAAAACTATTTCAACAATAGGGTAACCATGCAGCAAATGTATGAATATACATTATTAACATGGAAGAGAATAAGATCCACCCATGTTCAAGTGAATGACTTTGTTATTGTTGGATATTTTTATGATAAAAAAAGTATTTATAGGAAAATTTTAATAAGCAAAGACAATGACAGGTCTTCATACAGAATTCGTTTATTGCAGAATTACATGGGAACTCAAAATACTTTCATATTTCCTATAATGTTAAGATATTATTCCATTAGATAGAATTAAAAAAAATCAATTTAGTGTCTGAATTCAGGGATAGAAGCACTTTAACTTTGAGCCTTCCATATTTTAATGCTTCTTAAGTTTCAAGTAAACATTCAAGTGGAAGGATAACCGTAAAACATTGAAATGAGAGCATAGATTCAAAACATATCTTAGTTCATGTTTGCTATTTTATGGAAACTTGACAAATCATATGTACCTAATTATGGTTCATGTGGCTTATACATAACCACACAATTCCTAACAGAGAATTACAGAAATATTTGAAAGTAAATATAAAAATTATTTCGCATTTTAGTGTTAGATGAGAAAAGTTTTGGGGTAATAGAAAGTATTTTCGAAAAGTTATAGGTATAAAGAATAAGACTTTGGTATGTTACAATATATCTTCCAATTCTTTTAAATGAAAATTTTGGCACTAATAAAACTGTTATATTAAATTATTAAGTTTTATATAATTTTTTGATATTTTAAAAATCGAAAATCTGAACTTTTTTTTTTTTTTTAAACTCTGGTTGTTTTAAAACCTTTCTTATTCACATGCATGTGGGTAGACAGGTTTTAGAACAATACATGTGCATAAGTTTTGGAGCGATCACTAATATTTTCAATTCAATTTGAATAGTAGAGAGGATCCTAGGGACCTTTGACCATATTTTCAGAAAAATAAGTTTCTAACTTTTAATTTCATAAATTTGTTAAATTTATAATTTTTTTCAACTCTATGCAGGAGAAAGATTTGTCCAGACTCCCTTATAGAGGGAGGTTTGTGTAAACTCAAAGAATTGTGTAAACACAAAATGAAAATGCACTTTCAGTGCCCAACAATGCTTAGCATTAGAAGTTTGTCATATGCATTAGATTTGTCATATGAATTATAAATATAAAAATGTGTAATACATATAGCAGATAACTAAAAGCATTTTTTGTCAGGCTAGACAAAAATGAACCCACAATTCTTTGACTGTACTGCAGACAATCAAAATGTCTGATC
The DNA here is from genome assembly GCA_963932185.1 of Troglohyphantes excavatus. NCBI lineage: Eukaryota > Metazoa > Arthropoda > Arachnida > Araneae > Linyphiidae > Troglohyphantes > Troglohyphantes excavatus. The sequence goes on along the minus strand of OZ010676.1, from coordinate 10,271,410 downwards.
ACTCTGTAAGTTTGATGAAATTTGCCACCATTTACCACCTATTTATCGGTAAGTTTTGAATAATTTCTAAGTTTAACTGAATCAAATAAACCCTGTTCACATGTGCCCATTATGTTATGCTATTATATTATCCTAAAATTTAAAAAATAAAAACAGGTTAGCAATCCTCCAAATTAACTTTACTTGTCTTTAATACAAATTCGGTCTTATTAACACAAAAATCGATTCTATGTAGAAACTGATGTTCCCGTTTAAAAATCTGTAGAAATCGCATACCCAAACATTCCTACACATAACCATATTTTCAGTTTTTAGACTTACCAGTTATATTTCAGCAATTTTAGCAAAATTGCTTATGCTCTGCAGCATAATCTTGTCCCGCTAGATCGGTTAAAAGGTACATTCTGCTGCGGCGTTGCCTCGCGCAAATCGCCGGTTGTTGACCTTCCAGTCGTCCGGACTTCGGCAACTGTCTTCCCTCGGTGAACTTTGACGTCTCCTTCCAAAAAGATCGCGGCAGAAGAAGTTGGAAGCGCGGCAGCAGTTCGAAGCGTTGCGCTAAACCGACTTACCTTGGTTGAAAGGGAAGACAAGGAGTTTGTATGGTGGAAAATTGAATACTTTTGTTATGTTTCTTAAATTATGGAATAATGGTTTATTTCTTGGACATGTCTTGGGTATTAAAAAAATGTAATTCCTAAGTTTTTCTTAATTTAATTCTTGTTGATCGGCTAATCTCATTCAAACATAACCGGCTGACATATCCTTAACATTCATAATAGTGAATTTCATAAATAATTGAAAGTAAATGAAGTTATTTCAAATTATATTTTTGGATTAAATAAGTTTTGGAATAACATAATTGGTAAGTGAAGTTTATTTTTTTTAAATAGTATGTAAATGATAAAATTAGTTTGGGGATAACAATAGGTATCTGCTAGTAATTTAAATATTAATAATCTTACAAAAAAAAAACATATGCAAGATCAAGGGTTGACCAGCCTCCCTTATAGAGGTTTGCTTGACCCACTCTACCAGAAAAGTAATGCATTATTCTAGAAGGAAAAAGGGTGGGGGAATGACAAAAATCTGAAATTCATTTTATTGTAAATAGATTAAAATATTAATAATATAATGTTTTTATTAAGTTAGGATTAAGTTTTAACTACATTTTTATAAAAAATAATTTCAATTAGATTTTCAAAATATGCACACGGTAGACTCCATACCCCAAGAGTACCTGAAGTAAATTGAAAACTGGGCCCCTCGAAAGTTTTGCCGCCTGTGCCTTTTATCTTAAATCGGCCACTGGTAGTTTGTTTAGCAAGATCTTGAAAATATTACTTAAGAAATAAAAGCGTATTTATTTAACTTTTTATTACATGGAAAAATATGTAAAATTACAAGAAAAACAATTGTATGAAATAAAGAACTTTTTTATATATCTGTTTAATTACATTTTTATAGCTTTTGACAAGTTTAAAAAAACTGCAAAAGAACGATAAATATCTTCTGTAAGAGATAAATGGAAGCTAAATTATGGACAGTCTTTTTAGGACCTTCCATAGTTATGGACCTTCCATAGTTTCCATAGTAGAAACTATGGAAGGTATTTTTATTAAAAAAAATGCTTTATATAAACTTAATTATGAATAATATCTAACTTCTATTTTAACGTAAAAAGATTACAAGTGGTATTGAGAGGTTAAACTCTTTAATTTGACACCCATAAATGTTATATCCCTTTCTTTTTCCTCTTACAGTAATAACTCACATGTAATGTTGCACTGTATCAGTCAATGTATCAGTCCCTCTGTATCAGTCAATGAACTAAGAGCGTTGTATAAATAAAATGCAGCAATGGCAAACTATTATTTTTTTCTTATGAATTATTTTTTTTCCTAATTATCTTGTAAAATACTTTAAAAAAATAAGAACCCTAAGGTGTATACTGTACAATGTACAGTATACACCTTAGGGTTAATGTGTATGTACAATGTACATACACACTACATTGTGAAAAATAGGTAAATTGTACTCATTTTTTATTACATTCGACACTTATCATAGCTCCGAATACATAAGTTTCATATTTGAAAAAGACATGTACTAAAAAATGAGTAAAAAGAGCAGTTGCTTGTTTACATAGGTTGTCTTCATAAATAACTTTCAATAAATATCAACAATTACAACCAAGACTTAACGGGAATCTAACCCAGATCCTCAGGCACTGCAGCCCAGTTCCTTATCTGTTGTACTATCAAAGCGACTTGAAGAAGTTATAAACAGAAGAAATGTTAAAAAAAAGTGTGCCAAAAGAATGGGAAGTAAGATAATTGAGTTGTAATAACTCAGTTTCCATTTAAACAATCGACATCAAATAATGTAGAAAACCATCTTGTGAACACCTATTTTAAGTTCACAGGTCGCTTTGTTAAGATGGCCTGAACAGAAGCTGAGATTTGCAATATTAAATCACGGTAATCATTTTTGAGAAAATGCGATTACTTAAATTTAAAAACGTCAACTCTCATTTACAATGCAATTGTATTATAAAAAAAACGAGTATGTTTTGGTACTTATTTTTAAGTACCTCTTTTTTTTACAGTGAAGGGCCCCTGCTTGCAATAGGAATATGCTTTGTAAACTTTTACCTCATTTCTGATGAATTGTATTTTTACCATATGTCGCTTCATTCCAAAAGTGATAACTCAATTTTCCTTAAACTTTTTTGGAAGCCCATTTTTCCTTTCAACTTTATATCAGTTGGATTTTATATCAGGCTATGGACTTCAGTCGTAAAAATTTGTTAAAAAAATCAATTTTAGTAGACTTTTAAAATTCGAATTTTTTTTTGTACTTTCAAGGTAAAAAGTTATTTTAAAAAAACTTTACGTGCTACAAACTTTTTGGAGATTCAAAATATTGAGAATAATACTACAAGTAATTTCCAACACAAATTATGCTTCTAGCTCAATTACAACTTCCGTAATAGTGTTAGAAAATCATGCTAACTAGCTAATAAAATGCTAATTATCGAATTAGCATTTTACTTTATTCAGAGTTTTTTTTTATGAATCATCATGAATGTTAAATTTTTTTCATGCATAAAAAAACTAGATTTTTTTAACCTATAATTTAAAAAAATTTAAGTGTTCTCCCCCACCCCCACCCCCGGGTACTCCATTGTTTCAGAGGACACGATATCAGATTAATTATCAAATTTAAAACTAGTAGGTTATTATAAAAAGCGAGACTTCAATTAACAGACTTCTTGGAAATATTAAGAGCCATACAAAACAATTGAGCAAATTAATTTGTATTTTAAATAGAGTACCTTAGCTAACGTAAGTTTATTCAAGAATTAAATATTAAAAATATATAGTTCTAAATATTCATATCGGAAGGGAGGAGGTGCAAACAATGGTAAATCCGACACTGTGTGCGAAGGTACTTGTGGCACACCCCTCAGTGCTGTCACACAAAAAATATTTTGGGGGGATGGAGCAAGAAATTTCTCATCTTAACGATTTGAAATTCACAACTCAATACAGGGCTGAAAATTCCCAGTTCCAACTTATCGACATTTTTCATACTTTTTTTTATATATTAGGAAATATTAAACAGTTTTCTCACAAGCACGGATTTGCTGCATCCATATTTCAATGCAGTGTCCGCTCTGAGGTCTAATTTAAATGTAATCATACAAGTTAGGCAATTCCTAATCTTCCCTGGCCTTCATTAGCTAATAATATTAGTTTTCTTCAGGGGAATAAATTTTCCCAACTCGGGGTATTTAGAAGTTGAAATTCCCAACTTTCAAGGTTTCCAGAATATTGAGGGGATCTGACTCCCCCCCCCCCCCCCCCCCACCCACCCGGTGCGACGACGGGCCTGATAACCATACAAGTTGGGCTATTTTTAATCTTCCCTCGCTTTCATTTGCTAATAATATTAATTTTCTTCAGGCATAAATGTTTCCAACTCGGCGTTTTTTTTTAAGTTAAAATTCCCAACTTTTAGGGTTTCCAGATTATTGGGGGAGGGGGGGGGGGGGAGGTCGCACGGTCACCCAAACCCCACCTCTTCCCCCGGTGCGACGGGCCTGACACCCGGTCCTGCCTGAATTGCATTGATAACATTGCATTTAATTAATATCATGAAAATCAGTATAGCCGTTTACTAAAATGTCAAAATAAATAAAAATACATCTTATTTTACATGAATCATTATATTTTCTACGCAACGAATAACTTTAGTTGAATCGAAAGATATAAAAAGAAGATATGTGCTATGTTAAGTCTATGAAACACATCCCCGTTTTACATCTTTCGATTCAGTTAACGGGAGCTGATTTTGAGAAACTTAAACGTACACTTGGTACGCGAACAGTATACAGCACGGCTAATATATCACAGCAAACGATTTTCTGTATAATATTTCCGTTTTTTTATATTTTAGACGAAAAAAGTAGCTTTAAAGTTACCAATTTAACGAAGGAGGTCCCATTACTGGGAAATTCTTTTACCTCTTGGCCTTGTTCCAAAATTGCCGAAAACTTTTCTGACGTCAGAGGGTCAAATTTTTTCAATCACTTCCGGCGATATTATTTTTTCGAATTTATAATTTCGGGAAGAAGATGTTATTGTTATTGTTTACATTTAATTATACTTTTTGATACCTATCGTGTTGGTTCTAACCAAATTTAATACAGATCATGTCGCAGGTAAGAGGCATTCATTTTAATTCATTTCTGAATATTCTTTTAATCCTTTTCATTAGTCATATTATTGTTATTACAGTAATATTAGGTTTATGGTTGGTATGGTATATGAATTAACACATGGACACACGTTTGAGTCGTTGGTCGTTAGACAACTAAACAGTTAGATCAAAAGCTTTTTAAACTTATTTAAAACATATTACGTTTATATTGTGTTTCGAAATGCTTACAACGTAAATGAGTGTCTAAACAATATCGTTTTCAATAGTAACGTTTTTGCTTCAAGCCGCTGCTTCAAGCCAAATTCGTTTGCTTCAAGTAAATACTAATAACGGTAATGTATCGACCAATGAAATACGTGTGTGTCAATGTGTGTTAATTTATGTATTATATTATCGTCGACAATGATTTTTAAACAAAAGTTTGGAATAATTCTTTACAAATCAGTTAGAACATCTGTTTTATAATAGAAAATATTTATGCTAAAACTATTTATATATATATAGGTATATATTTGTTGAATATTTTCAACTGTCTTTAAAATATCTCATTTATAGCCTCTACCGGTTTTGATTTATTGCATAAAAAATGGCATAAATAAGCAATAGAGACCTTCAGGATTTTTACACCTTTGGTAGTCATCCGATTTAAAATTGCATGTTGCAAATTGTAATTGCTACAATTATTGTTTAATATGCTAAAATTCACTGCTACGTTTTATTGCATTCTTGCTACAAATCTACAGTTTTCTGCTACAATTTGTCGCGTTTCTGCTCCAAAACTTAAATTTTGCTGCTCCAAAACGCTACAATTTATTGTGTTCCTGCTACAAATATTCAGTTTTGCTGCTACAATTTGTTTCTGCTCCAAAACTTAAATTTTGCTGCCCCAAAAATTGCTCCAAACTGGTCTTTAGCACTTCACATCCCTGTAATTGTTGAAAGTGATTTATGAAGGCAGCCTATGTAGGCAAGCAACTGGTTTTTTTTACTCATTTTTGAGTACATCTCTTTTTCAAAAATGAAACATGTATTTGCAGTGGTGTAGCCAGCATTTGGTTACTTTGGGTTAGAACCCCCCCCCCCCCCCCCCCCAATAATATTAAATCATATTGCTCATATTTGGGAAAGTACGGTTACTTAAATTTGAGTACATCATCGCTCCTTTATGATGCAATTGTACTTAATAAAACAAGTACGTTCATGTATTTATTTTTAAGCACTCTCTCTTGTACAATGTATTACCGGATATATTGATACCATTAATATATTGATACCGTTATATAGTAATACCACGCATATGATGTTTTCGTATTTCAGGCGAATCCTAACGCAAGAGAATATCCAAGTTATATAAACGAGGATCTCTGCTTGATCTTTGGGGTGCATTGTGTCACCGAAATACCTGCCATTCTCGCCAAACCATTCAAAGCCGAAGACAAACAGGCGAGAAAATCAGTATTTATTGTTCGCAATTTCAGCATGGGTTTCTCAAATTAATTATCTTCTCTCAATTTACGTGAATGCATAGGCGTAGGAAGAAGGGGGGCTGGGGGTGCTCGAGCCCCCCTCCCAGGAATTATTTTGAAGGGGCTCAGCCCCCCCCCCTAATATTATACTATTTTTTAAAAAAAATACTTAAAAAACCAATCGTAGAAATAGAGATTTCCTACCAAGAGGCATTCGAAAGAAAGCCCCCCTTATTTATTCTAAACGTGTTTCAAAGTGGGGGGAATTTGCTTTGAAAGGAACAGGAGGACAATGAGTTCCTTTCTCAACTGTTTCCAATCGAAGACGACTTGTCCATATCATTAGTCATATGTCACCTTTTGTGAGAAAAACCAGAAAATTACCTGTTTGTCGTCAACAGCTGTACTTCGTTTGCAAAATGTCTACCGCTACCTGCGGTTACTCGACCAGCCATGTAGCTGGTCGGTAGCACGCTCATCTTCAACACTTGTGAATGGCCACCAAAGCTGAGAATTGTATAGTTCGTCCCCATTTGTTTGTAATTTACTGGCTTTCAACCTTATAGTCGATTTTAGCTGATTGATGATACCCGACATTGTGAATGACCCATGTATGTTTGTGTAGACATTTTTCTATATAGGCTTTCTGAAACTTGCCCCTAGGGGCCGAAGTCATGGAAGGGCAACAAAAAAGAAATCCGTGGTGAGATCTTACAACCGCATTACAGTTTCTTTTTTTAGTGTAAATCAGCAGTCTTTGGAAGCATTTCTTTTCACAAACGAATGGTAATAGATTTCGTTTGTCAGCATATTCCTCTGTTTCGTCAGTTAAGTAATTTTTTCTGTATTCTAAAAGTCAATAAAAGTAATACCATCTTTTCTAACGATAAATGTTTTGTAATTATGCTTGCTTATCAATTGGCAGTAACTCTAATTATAATGATGCTTAGTTTTGTTATACACTATTAAGTGAATAACACTAAGCATATGCTTATGTTTAAAAACAAGTTGAAGTTCATTTTAATCTTAAATTACATATAATAAATGAAATGTCATTGTAGAAGTCTAAATTGCTAATTATTTTATTGCATCAATAGAATACTAGTTATGGTTTATTTCATTTCAGTAATATTTAAAATGACAAATTTATATTTTCACAATATTTAAATTTTTCACTTTTTTTATACTCAGTACTCTGGCTCACGTAATTTTTTTTTATATTACGTCCTTTTTTAAATGTCAGAAAAGCATAAATATAATAGTTTAGTTTGAAAACTACTTATAAATTTATCAATATAAGCAGCTAAAATAAACGTAATTTCAAGTATTTATATAAATATCTACAATGCTAACGCTTTAAAGAGTAATTTTAAGAATAATGTAAAAAAAATACGTTTTTAAATAAAAAAAAATTTATTTATGGACATTTCATAAATTATAATTGTATTTCCCATAATTTATTCTCTTTGAAATATTAAACCATCAGATTCATGCACTATTTTCTAAACAGCTTATATAGTTGACATTTCTTCTTTTAGAAAATTACATTTTGTTAAAGAAACTTAAATAGAGACGAATTCCTCAAATCTGAAAAAATTCATATTTTAGCGTACGATACGGACATTTAAAATTACTATTAACCTTTTCCTGGTTACTTTATGTTCTATAGCTGTCCAAACAAAAACGAATACAAGTTAAACACTTGTTTGTAAAAATTTAAAGCATTGATTGTTTTTTAATTGTTTAATAGCTCGCAACTCCATTCTATTTTATATTGTATAACAATATATATATTGAAAAAAAAATCCCCCCCCCCCTGAAAAAAAGAAGTTCCTACGCCACTGCGTGAATGTTGTGAGGCTAGCCGCTGCATTGCAACTATCTCTCGGCCAGTGGCGTATCAAGTGGTTATTTTCAGGGGGGGGGCTGAAATTTTTTTGATCAAAGATGTATAATTTTGATTTTTTTTTTTGTAATTAAAATAGTATGGAGTTAATTATTTATGTTATTCTTTTATATGTATTAAATTAATATGTATTCTTTTTTTGTTTGGACACCTTTAAAACATAAAGTAATCACTAAAACATATTTTAAGCTAAAATATGAATTTATATATGTACTAATTATTAGATTAGTAGTTATTTGAAGGAATTTATTTAAATTTAACCTTCTATAACAAAATGTAATTTTCTAAATAGGAAATTTCAACTACATAATCTGTTTAGAAAATAAAGTATAAATCAGTTGGTTTCATTTCTAAGGAAATAATCACTCTGAAAAATTAACTTATTTAATCATTTTTTTACCAAACTAATTAATTATTTTTTTTCCTTTTTAATGCTTCTAAAAATAGTCGAAATGAAAAAATACTATTTTTTTTTATTCTAATAAGCATAAAAATTATTCATCTTTCAAATACAACAATGTGAGAAAATTGATTTATAAAATATATTTTAGAAAAAAAAATACTAAAATGTTAGGGGGGCTGAGCCCCTTCAGAATATTTCCTGGGGGGGCTCAAGCACCCCCAGCCCCCCTACTTCCTACGCCTATGCTCTCGGCGATAATCAACTGAGTGACTAAAAAATCACTCCGGCGATTATTTTAATTGCATTTGACTCGGAGCTGCCGCGTTTCAGAATTCGAAATATCCAAATTAAATATGAAAAATCGCCAAACTCCAGAACTTTTCAGAAATGCATTTCTTCCATTTTTTTTTTATTCTCCATTTCATTTCCTTACTTCTTTAATCTTTTTAATCTATAGTATTCTCCATTTCATTTCCTTACTTCTTTAATCTTTTTAATCTATAGTATTCTCCATTTCATTTCCTTACTTCTTTAATCTTTTTAATCTATAGTATTCTCCATTTCATTTCCTTACTTCTTTAATCTTTTTAATCTATAGTATTCTCCATTTCATTTCCTTACTTCTTTAATCTTTTTAATCTATAGTATTCTCCATTTCATTTCCTTACTTCTTTAATCTTTTTAATCTATAGTATTTCTCCAAATAAATGTTAAAAATAAATATTTCTCCGCCCGTGGTCGAGTGGATTGGGGCGTCAGCTGGGAATCCGAGGGTCCCCGGTTCGATCCTTTGCACGGACTAGACTAAAGAATAGTAAAAAGTAGTGATATTGCGATCGGAGGGTTGCCAACTTCGAAACCAAAATACTAGAATGTCGTCCAGAACATCCACAAAATTAACGGCGTGTATACGGGACTGGTGCACGATAAATCTGATCGGGGTCCAAAGTCTCGACGTCTATTGAAGGCGTTGGGTGCCAGCTCAGGTGTTGTCCTCGTTATATGACCATGGTTCGAAAAAATACAAGGCATCGTTCCCGGGTCTTTCCTTCGAGATAGGCCCTGAATAGTCGCCAATAGCGCACTGTACAGCTCTAGTGCGACGTTAATTAACAAAAACCCCAAAAAAAAGATGTTAGATGTTTAATTAAGTTTGGAACCATGTGTAATTAAATCACGTGTTAAAAATATTAACCTTAGTAGATCTCTATTAACATTAGCAAATATACGGTTTGATACACACTCCACAGAAATCCAGTTACACATAGTCTGTTGAGCAGCTGTAGTGAAACCATAATCAAATAAAGTTTAACTATTAACATATTTTTATAACAGTAGTTTGTTACATGGTAGAATATTTTTAACGCACAAGGCATGTTTTGAAATATTTTAACAATTAATACCATTCCAATGGTTTAGAGACCGATAAAAAAACGATGCAAATTATTTAAATATTGAATTTTAAGACTCTGACAAAAAAATAAGAACAGACGCTGAATTTTTTTATTAGTTTATATATAAATTATATATAAATTGTTTCTTAATATAATATATATATATATTTTTTAATTTTAATTAATTTTTAAATTTTAGTGACATATTTTTATTTAAAAAACGAATTTTAATATTTATTAGAATATTGTCTGCCCTAAACACAAGATTCTGTACTTACGTTCTTGAAACAAAACACAGAATCAGCATAAAATGATTGTTTATGTTCTTTAAAGATTCATATAGACGTAAATAAAATCGTCATTATGTAAAATATAATATAGTTAAAAACATTTTAGAATTTAATCTAAATTCTAAAAATATTATTATATTTCGAAAATAAATAAAATGTATTACCATAATTCATACAAAATCGCCAAATTGTCGATTGTTTGCCAAAGTTGTTAGCGCGGTAGCGAGCGAAAGGATATTTTCTCCAATACACTGATAAAAATAGGTATTCAAAAATAAGTAAAATGTACTCATTTTTGAGTACATTTATTTTCAAAATTGAAACTTACGTATTCGGAGCCATGATAAGCATCGAAAGTATTCAAAAGTGAGTACATTTTACTTATTTTTGAATACCTATTTATAACAGTGTATTAAGCTTCTAATTTTTAAAGAAGTTGACACTACATAAATGAGAGTATTATTATATTTTTTATTTGTGTGTGAGTGTATTAAGTATTTAATTAAAATTGTTTTCAGGGTGACATTAAATCGGTACTAAAATTCGGACACAAGGCAGAGACATCTGGTATTGCCACCGGATGGAACAGTACGGAAGTTAGAGCTCCACATGACCAACCACAGGATGATGCTGATGATAATGATACAATACAACCCTTAATCGCTGATCAAGATTTCAGGGAACCACCAATCCGTGACTTTCATGGATTCATATGGAAAGTTATTCCAAATCAACGTGAATTTATCGGGGTCACTCTCCAGAAGGAATTTCTTACTTACAATGGGTAAATAGTTTTCGAGGTAGAAACATACGGTGAACTGGGTAAATAAAAAACCAAATTTTGATACGGTTTTCTGCAGTTAATAATACAGTTAATAATAATTAGTAATACTGCAAACAATTACAAATGAGACTAGTGTAGTGTTTTGTAGGAAGTATCTGTGTTGTTGTAATTTTTGTCTTTTTGATGACGGCTACGCAGACTGGTGACATGTTTTGTGGTAATGTGTTTTTGAGATGAAGAAAAACTCTATAGGATTCTTTAATTTCCAGCTTTCAAGTATATGTTAATTTTATTTTCACATCTGTTTTAATATAGTGTTGTGTTCAAGAATATCAAAGTCAATGAAAAATAAATAAAAATAATATACCACGTTGATTGTTTGAAGTGACAATTACGCACATGTTCCGTGTTTTTTTTAAATATAACTCCATTTAACCCTGCGAGATTCTAGCAAATTACCGAAATTGAAAAATTGTTTTCTTTATAAGACAGTTTAAATAAAAAAAAATATTCTAGTTTATTTTTAAGAAAAATTATTGCTTTTATTTTATACTAAAATCAAATAGATTTGAAAAATATTGAAAAATAAAGTATTTATATGAATTTAAAAATGGTACTGGTATAATTAGTGATCCCATATCGGAAAATTACGGTACGCCAGATTAAGTTTAAAACATTTAATATTTTTAATGAATGTATCTATAAAATAAATATAACATTTAATACTAATAGAGTCAAAATGATATTTTTAATACCTAATTGTTACCTATTAAAAAATATTTATCTAAATAAAAATGACTAATTAAGAAAAATGTCTATTAAGGAAAAAAATACAATTTAGATAAATATCCAAACTCTATGTGGGTAAGGAAATCTAGTATGGTTAAAAAATATATAGTTATATTTCATAAAGCAGACAGTTAACTATTTCTGTAAAACAAAAAAATAATTTACGCTGAGAAACAATAAAAATTATTTAAAAAATTAAATAAAATTAGGAAAAGAAATTATTTTACAATAATAGATTATTATATTAGGTAATAAAATAAGACAAATCAACAAGTGGATAATTTAATTAATTCCTAAAATTAAAACTAAATTGGTTAAAAATGATGATATTTAGAGTGAATTCTTGTAATGAACCGCTAAATAGAACTATTCGGCTGTATAACTAGTTTAACTAGTTTCCACTAGTTAATTGCATATCGGTTAGAAATCTAATTGAACCAATGTATAGGGTTCAACTTGTAACATCATTACTATCTGTTTTGAGAAACTAATGAATATTAAAATTTCATTGTTAAAATTTAAGTTTTAAAAGTGTAACTCAATATGAAATTATACTGATACTCTGATATGATATTGTTTTATCAATCTCATATATGCTATTGCACAAAATGCACATATTGTAATCTGATAATTGAATTTGCACTGTAAAAAATACCGTTTTTCTTAGTTGCTTTGTTATAACCTTAAAAGCCAGTAGTTATCAAACTAAGATTTTATAACTGTTTCAATTGAATTTTTTAAATTTATTTTCAATTAAAAGAATTATATATTTAGTTTTTGCATAAAATAATGCATATAAAGCTTTTAAAAATCGACTATGTCCATTTTTTTAACAGAAGCTGTAATTTTTCCATGCTGTAGTTGTTTTCTGTACATAAATTATATTATAAATATAAACAAATAATAGTTATTGTTTCAGATAAATGTTCGATTGTAAGCCATTTACTGTCCATAATATCAATAATGTGTTTTTGGCGTTTTTGTAAGCTTCTTATATATTATATTGTGCTATATATAAACATTTTTGTAATATTTTGTGTAATCAATACGGATTTGTAAAGAAATGTCACTTTTTGAAGTCGATTTGTGACATATTCCTGTATTTGAAATGAAGCATATGTAGTAAATAAACGTTTAAATCTAAAATTACAAATGTAGAGTTTAATTTGATATCGTCTCTTATTCATAAATTTTCCAATTTAATATATTTCTATCACTGTATTCTGAACGTTCAGCTTTTCATTGTTAAACAGTTTGTGCGAAACAACCTTTCAAAAACAAGTTCGATTTTTATTGTTTAATACACTGTTAAAAATAGATACTCAAAAATTAGCAAAATTTACTTATTTTGGAGTACATTCGATGCTTATCATAGCTCCGAATCATAATTCTCATTCTTGAAAAAGGCATATACTCAAAAATGAGTAAAATATTAAAAAAGAGCAGTAGTTACGTAGGCTGCCTTCATATAAATCACTTTCATTAAATATAAACAATTACAACTCAGACTTACCGGGAATAGAACCCATATCCTAAGGCACCGCAGTCCAGTGCGTTAAAGTACCAGGGCGACTTGAAGAAGTTATAAACAGAAGAAATATTAAAAAGTTGTGCCAAAAGAATAGGAAGTAAGATAATTGATTTGTAATCACTCCGTTTCCATTTAAGCAATCGACATCAAATGATGTGAAAACCATCTTCTAAAAACTATTTTGAGTTTGTCAGGTTGCTTTATTAAGATGGCTTTAGAAGAAGCTGAAATTAGCAATATTAAATCACACTGCTAATAATTTTAGTAAGTACGGTTGCTTAAATTTGAGTACGTCATCGCTCATTTACGATGCAATTGAACTCAAACGAAATCGAGTGTGTTTAGGTACTCATTTTTAAGTACCTTTTTTTTTACAGTGTGATGACTAGGAAATAGTGTCCGGTATATATAAAAAAAAACTTTTCTTTAATTTAATGTTTATAAGTAATTTTTTAACCCATTAAGCACGTTATAATTTCTTCAATTTTTTTGTAATGATGCAGTTTGAATAATACAATATTGTTCCTAAAACTGTAAGGTATTAATATTTATTTATTAATTTTCCCAACTCGGGGTTTTTAGAAGTTGAAATTCCCAACTTTCAAGGTTTCCAGATTCGATAGATTCTAGATTTCCAGATTCGCGCAATAGATGGATCTATGACCATGTTTTTTTACTTTTGTAAAATATAACATTACTTTTCGACTGCAAAAGACATTGAGCTTCAGTTTGGTTTATTTATATTTTCTTTGTTCATTGCTATGGCATTCTCATTCTAAAAAGAGTAATAAAGAGAATTCTTTTACACTATTTTTGTAGTAGTACAATAAGCCTTTGTCATTAACAGAGGTTTCAAGTTTCTTTTGCCATAAATGAATATGGTCCATGGAGATTTAAAAATTCCTTAAATTTGATATAATTATTTAGCTTATAGTTTCAATTAGTACAATAAACCAAACCTTCGTTTGCAGTGCTAGTTTCATTTGTATTATTATTGATTTAATTTAAAACTGAAAACAATAATAATTATAAGAAAATGTGCAAAAAATGAAAGCAAAAACTACATCAGTCTTTTGTTATTTTATTTACCTTAGTAATTGTTTCTTAGAATTCGCAGCTGTAAAGGAAAGAAATATACAAGGTTATAATCTAAAAGACATTTCATATTAAGAATATGAAAAAAAAAATTAAGAATGATTTATAGTCAAACTGGCTAATGTAGCTAGGTATTTTAGAAAAATTAGCAAAACTTGATTCTTTTTTTGGATAACTGGTAAAGGTTTTTGGGTCATTAGTTATCAATTAAGTAATCAAATCCAATAAAAAAAAACTTAGAGATTATTTTAACATAGAAAATGGACGGCACTTTTCTTGCCCAATGAAAAATCTTGTCTCCAGTGAAAATGCCTATTAATATAATATTGAATAAAAAGTAAACATTTCACTTATCGTTGAAGCTTTTTTATAGAGAACTTTTCATTGTGTAAATTTCAAAAATGCTTAATATATATATATATATATATATATATATATATATATATATATATATATATATATATATATATATATATATATATATATATATATATATATATATATATATATATATATATATATATATATATATATATATATATATATATATATATATATATATATATAATATACATATACAATCAATTTACACATTGAATTATAAATAAAAGAAGAAATCAGCAATCTTTAAACACAACTTAGAAAAGTTTAACATCTCCCACTTATCAATTATGTCCGTCATTAATATCGCGACTGTTTGTGAATTCACAAGTCACACACTATAGCTATAAAGCCAGTGCTTAGATTATAGTTCATTCATAAAGAAAAAAAATTCAGACACTTTTCCTAGTTGAAATATTATCATAAAGAATGTCTTTATTTTATATGTACAGAAATATTTACTTGTATATAGGGGAATTCTTACATTTATGATAATTTTTAAACTCGGACACGCTTCTGCAATTTTTACTATACAAACACTGACTCTACGACTAGACAGGGTCTTATAATAAGTCATTTGAATTGAAATTTTATAACTTATTTTTCCACTAGCCGTAAGGCCGCTTTTACATTTAACGACACGACACCGATAAATCGTGAATAATCGCGAAGGGACGACACAACGTTTTATCGTATCGTCTGATGGTCAGTTTTTCATTGCACCGATATCGTTCGCCGAAAACGACAATTTTTACATTCAGTGTGTGTTCGTCTGTTGCCGAGAGCACATCTATTCTCGATATGGCGCACCGCAACAAATTACATGATAACAAACTGCGATTGTTGTATTTGCTGTATTTAAGCAGAAAGAAGAGATCAATAACAAAACGCTTCTGGGTGCATGATATCATCAAAGCAAGACATGTTGAAGGAGATTTTTATGTTTTATTTGAACGTCTACAAAAAGCTAGAGCTAGAGCTAACCACTAAAGCTGCACAGTGGGCTATTGGCGACGGTTTGACTAAATATTGCCTCCCATGCCTTTTCTCGAACAATCTTGTTCTTGTAAAATTCATCTCGCTTATCCCTAATACAGGTCATTATTTCCACTAATTCTCACAAGTTCACAATATCGAACTTAAAAGCCATATTGATAATATAAATAAAAAAAAAAACAGTAGACCATAGCAGACGGCAACAAGTTTTTCGGAAACAAACTCAAAATGTCGTCACGATGAAGTAGGGAAGGCGCGTGCCACGATAAAACGTTCCGATAAATTGTATCGTCTGATCGGCAACGACAATATCGTTATCGTATCGGCTAGTGAAAAAGCGCCCGGCTTCGTATGTGTACTTTGCGTACCCCGATGTCGTGCCGCTGAAATCGTATACGATTTATCAGTGTCGTGTCGTTAAATGTAAAAGCGGCCTAACAGTGGCACCGGAACCGGTGTCGCTCCTGTCTTACCTCCTTTCATCCAAACCATGTGTATAGTCAAAAATATTCTGCAAAAAATGCTTAATTGTTAAATAGTAAAACCGCCATTTCTTCTTCACACATGCCACTTTAAGCGAAGTTCCGACGCCGCTGATGCCGAAACCAGGGACGTCCTTAGCAGCCAACTACATTTCGAATTCTCAATGTTAAAGGATAGGACATTCCAATTTTTCTAATTTCTCAAAGAGTTTTGAAAATATTAAAATTATTTTTTTAACATATAAAAGTTTGAAATGTTTTCTGTGTAATGGCGTATTAGACTTTTGATATTTTGATTGGAAGTATTTTTAATTTATTTTACAAAATTCCTTTTCCTCGAATGTTTACATTTAGACGCTAATAAATACCTTTTAAATTATTACAATGAAAAAATAAAAAAAAAACATTACATAGATCTTTTCATTTTCTTTCCATGCGTACCAAATTCGAATTTTTAAAAGTTATAGAAATGTAATTATTAGAAAAATTGGAGAAAAAATACAGTTTAAATTTGCCAAAACAACGCCTTTCGAGTATGAAGACGAACTCCTCCCCTTGACAGCTTGATTGACGAGTCCAAATTAATGGACTTTAGGAACTCAGTGGGGGGGAGCGAGACGTCTTCAGGGGGCTCTTTCCTTTGTGCAGAATATCATTGTATGTCCTGTGATCTTAGATAAGGAAACTTGCCGTGGTGCAACCTTTCTTTGATTTTGCTTTTCGAGTTCTGTACTAGAAAGAAACGTTTTCGTTTAGCGTCAGTGCTTTTGAATATAAATGATATTCATGGAATATTTCGTTTTCAGGTTTCGCGTGTGGCGGTTTCTTTTTAAAAAGTTTATATTTAATTTGTTCTTTTATGTCAAATTTTATAAGTAACATTTTGATTCAAATGAATACATTTGTTTTAAACATAGGAAATAAGTTAGCAAATATATTAGAGTGATTACATTTGACTTGTTATTAATAAAATATTGCCAAATGGAAATATAACATTTCTACTTAATTAAAGTTCTATTTTTCCAGTTTTGTGAAGAGTAAGATTATTATTTTGTTAATATAACACATATTTTGATTTTACCAAATTGTATACTGTAAGTTTATTTTAATACATATTTATTTTACATTACTGATTTCGAAGAAACGAGCTTGCATGCATAATCGGCTTTTGTGTCTTCTATGGATTTTAAAAAGTAAACATAAATATTTTGTTTTTAGTTTTCACAATTTTCAATATTGTTTTTATTAACAAGTAATAATAATCGTAAAAATATTGATTTAAATTTAGAATATCTCATATTTGGGAAATTTAGCTTACCGTCGAAACCTGAATTCTAACTTCGAACTGTGTCATCGAAATCGGATTATTAGTTTCCAAGATGGGATCAAATAAACACAAACACCTTTTGTAATTTTATTAGTTTATATAGGGGAACCTGAATAACCTTCGACTACAGCACTTTTTCATTATGGATCGCCAACATTTTTCATCTTCTTTTGCATTTAAATAACACTTACTTGAAATGTCCCTACTTTGAAACATGTTTCAGTAAAACAAACAGTATAATTAATTACGAGCAAACACAAATAATTTTATGGCTCTTGTCATGAACCAAAAAATACCATAGAGGACCGCAAATAGTATGTCCAGTCGTAAACTCCGAAGTTATACAGAGAGTCTGAATGTAAGTAAATTTGGCTGGATCGTGCTAGGGGTTGTTCATATTGCAGAATGAACATAAAGGGGAAGATATTTTCGTCCAGCATGGATTTATGTTTAATTAATAACTTTTGAGACCCTTCATCGAGATTATTTTCTATTTGTCGTGATTCTGAAAAGTGGCGCCAAGGCCATGTTTTTCTCCCTGTAGGTATTGCGTCATACACACGGCATGTAATAAGAAAAAATACTGCCTAAATATAAGTTACTTATAAGTTTTAAAAAATATCTCAATGTATGACTTTATAATTTCGTATGAATTTACATAGGATAGTTTTACATTCACTAAAGCAAAAGTTTGAGTTTCAAAGAAATATTTTTCAAAAAATATCATTTTTAAGTTAAAAGAAAAGAAAAATTTATTTTGCAATCTAAAAATCCTAATCCTACATATCCTAATTATATTCATATGAAATTATAAAATCATATACTGTTTCCAATAAAAGAAAGTAGCATTCATTATACTATCCACCAAATGTGAAATAAAATACTAATTCAATTTTTTTTTCAAAAGTCAATATAAACATCGTGAAAAAAAGCCGTCACGTAACTTTCACAATGGATGACATGCGATCCGCATACATGTCGCATACCACCTCCGTATGCCATAGTAATATGGGATATTCTCACAGGGCATACAAAGACATATTAGTTGCATACTCGTGGCATACATATGTCACATGTATGCGTGAAGTGTTAGGCATATTCTAGGCATACTCCTTTATTTTGTCTCGGGTAATAATGAAGAAAGCAAATACTTGAATGAGCAAAAATGCCCAACACAAAGAATATGGTTTTAGAGTAGAGCTCCCTCACAGATGCATCTAAATTTACGATTCCTTCTCACAAACTATTCTTCAAAACCTAGAGAACAATGAAAACTGCTTTTCTCACGGATTTGCAAAAGAAAAGGTCCGATGACTGTCCCATTTTTTTTTTTTCTGTATGTATAACTTATGACAGGAGCGACACTTTTGTACGATTTCGGATACAAAGGATTCAACACTTGTGTTGTGCGACGTTTTTGTTGTTGTACACAGCTATCGGCACGGCGGAAGGTTGGCGACTGTTTCGCCTGAATAACGCCTGGAATAACATAAACTATCAGTTGTAGCTAAAGTGTCAGTTTCTTTTGACATCCTCAAAAATATGAACAAAGTAAAAGAGGGCGCCCATAAATGGTACCCATTTTCTGAAAAGCCAGAAAAAGAATTACAATGGCATCTACCCATTGTAAGTCACGGATAACTCTTTCTAAAGGTTTCCAGCAAAAATCACGTACCGGATTTAGTTTCAAAGACCAAGCCGGCTAGAAGGCATTGTGGTTGAAGAAATTTTTCGACTATATAAGGATTAGGAACCAAGATTCCGGATCACTTGTTGTTCATTGCTAAGCTTCCGTAAAGGTCTTTTTAGTACAGCTGTATTTCTTTATGATTACTATTCGATTCTATATTTATTATTTTTAATTGTATTTTCAACTCGAAGTTGCACCAATGGATTTTCACATATAAAAAAAAAAAAGAGTCTGTTTGTCAGTAAAACGAAAGAAGAATAAAGGAAGAAACTTATCAAATTAGAGACAAAGGTAAGTTTAATTTTTTCATATTTTCTATTTAAAAAAAAATTATTATGTTTAATAATGCGAAGACTGTAAAGTTGCTGGAAACGAGATAGAATATTCACTTTTTAACCACTAATGTAAATTTATATATTTCAATGACATTTGTGTTTTGTTAAAATCCTGGTAATTAGCACTGACTGTTCATTTCCTATAATTTTTTTTATTTGAATTATTTTTTCCATTCTTCAACTTGCTTATTTAGTGCGTTTTATTTTAACAATTGTTTGGAATAGATTTGCACATTTATTGGTCTTGCGCCATTTAAATCACTAATTGATTCTAATCTACATATGCTATATATTGAGTTTTGACTCGTTTTCTTATGACAAATAGAATTTAAAAATCATAAAAAGGTTATGGTCATTCATAAATGTGTCTATAAAAAAAAGTATCCAACTAAAATGTACTAAAATAGTATAAAAATCTTACATTTTGCTAAATTTCGATGTTTTTTTTTTAATTTTACATATTAATTTTATTTTTATGTTTAAAAAGCCTTTAATATTTTTATAAAACATGCTTTCTCTCTATGTCCTAATGTGATTTTGTGATTAAATTTTAATTAAATGTAGAGCACTATTTAGCAATGGATAAAACAACTTTAAGTTAATTTTAATAACCTTACAAATAATTATAACTATATTTTTTAAATATTTTTAGGATGAAATCTACCACAGACTTCAATGAAAAGCCCATTTGGATTCTACTGAGGAAATGCAAGATGATGACTTCCAGGACCTACAAAAAGCTGAACTCTGCATTTCTGGAAGACGTATTGTTAACATTGCTCATCTTATAAAAAGCATGCAGCTATTAAATGACCACGGCCTTTTAGGATGCTCTATATCCGATATGATTGTCGTTGCAGAGACTATGAAAGGCCTCGATACTGGCATTCATTTTCAGTGCAAAATGTGCCATTTTCAAGAAGTGGTGTGGACCGAAAATCCGGATTCCGAAAGTATGCGCATCAATACAGCAGCTGTGTCCGGAGTAATGAGTGTAGGAGATGGTTTTTCCAATTTGGAGGAATTCTTCTCTTGTTTAAATGTCCCGTCGATGTCGTCCAACACGAAAGAGCACGATCACATCACTGCAGTTAGGGAGAAGACTGCCTCGGAAGAAATGAGAAAGGCTGCCATGGCCGTCGAAGCTGGAGAGGTGGGCTCTGGCGGAATTCCTCTCTTGTCCGTAGCAGTGGATGGATGCTGGGGGAAGAGATCGTACAAAACAAACTATTCATCTCTTTCTGGAGCGGTAAGTAAACATTCGATTGCTTATCAAATGCAGGCCCCGCAACAGTCCCTTTTTTCCCTAAAAGTCCTTATTGTTACTTGAAGTACTTAAAAAATTCCTTTTTTTTTCAGAATAAGGTCCTTTTTTTTCCTTATTTTAGCAAAAATATTTTTTTCCCCTTTATGTCTTTGATAACACATTTCCAACGTTTTCCCCTCCCTTATTTAACCAAAATTGAATTTTTTTCATTTTGTAATAGCCATTACAAAAATCACTATTCCTATTCTCATTTATGTTGAGTCTCTCGAAATATCATTAAACTAGGCAGGCTCGCTGTTTTTGTCTTTACAAATGTAATTAATCACATTGATGTATAATGTAAGCCAATATGTAAACAATTTCTGTCCTTCCAGGACCACCGGATTTCGTTTATGCATTGTATTAAAAACAAAATGTAAAGGGAGGGAAAATTCTTCTGGGGAAGAATGATAAATAAAGCAGGTGCAAGGGTAAATTGTAATTATATATATTCGCAGTATCTCATATTGTAATTATATAAATACTATTCGATTGACATTTTATTTGTAAAATAGACATCTTTTGCAGTAAGTGGTATCCCTGCTAAATTTCAATTCGGACCAAAATTTTAAAAGTTATAAAAAAACATGAGATTATTACAAAAATATTTTTTTTAAAGTATTTTAGCACAAATTTACTAACTTTTTTATTAATACTCCGATCTTCTTCAAAAATTTGGTTAGATTAATGTTTGAAACAGTAAAATGCTATAGTTCAAAAGAAAACTAAATTTTTTTCTTCAAATTTTTACTAGGGGAAAAACGAGTGAAAGAAGTCGAAACGATTCAATGTGTGTTTTTAAACATAATTTTATTGCTGCAGCAAAACGCATGTGCTGCCCGCCGATTTATATTCGCTGTTATTCATTCGCTGATTTTTATGACATATGCCTATTTCTGCCATAAGTAACAAACAGCTTATAATACATTCAATCACGAAAAAAAAAATATGTACACATTTATTTAAAAAGATTTGTAAAGAGTTATACACAATGCAAAATCATCGTAATATATGCAGCCTTTTAAGAAATTCGAATAGAATTGATGTCATAAAACTGGAAATTAAATTATACATTTTTGCAAATTATCAAAAATCTGAAAACGGCAAAGCACAGAAAACATTTCAAACTTTTATATGTTAAAAAAATAATTTGAATATTTTCAAAACTCTTTGAGAAACTCCTTTCATTGATAATTCGAGATGTAGGTATAGCGCGAAAGGATATTTTGTCCAATAGTTACCTGTTCGATAATACTTTTAAATTATGACTGTCTGAATGATATAGGTTCCCTTTCTGAATATAGCACACTGCACTTATTTTATTTCTCGAATGTACACATTATCGATTTACTATAAATTTATAATTCAAATTTTAATTTACTAAGAAAATTTAGACAATACAATTTATCCTAGTTTCATTTATAAATTTTTTCAATGTCAATAAATATTAATTGTAATTCTATAAATTAGATTAATAAATATTATAAAATACATTACATGGAAAAAGACATACATTAATAAAAGGAATACATCCAATTGATAACCTCTCTTCTTTTGGCGCGCTTTGGCGGTTTTCATTGTCGCGTTTTTCAGTCGGTTAAAAATGGGGGAAAGGTCGACCTTTATGGACTGTTATGAAGGTATTTTAATGTATGTTACATGTTCATTTTTATGCAATAAGCATAATGTTTATTTATTTTTTAGGCTGCAATTGTTGGATTCCGAACGAAAAAAGTGCTGTACATGGGAGTCCGTAACAAATATTGCACTGCGTGTTTTGAGCAGCCCTCCTCGACAAAGCGCCCACTCAACACATTTGCGGTAAAAACTGGGAAGGAAGTGCTTCCAGTATGGAATCTAACATTATCCAAGAAGGGTTCGAAAGGAGTTTAGAAATGTACAGCCGCGGAAAAAAAAAACGAACCACCGATGATTATTTCGTTAGTTTTTATAGTAGAGCTAAACTTAATATACCATTTTGTAGGGAATAAAGTCTACTACACATTGATATACAAAAAATTTGCATAGGGGACTATCTTCATACTCGAATCCGCACCAACTTTAAAATTTTCAATAGCAACACCTACTTTTGGTAGCGCAGAAATGTTCCCCGCCCTCAAAATAATCTAAATACAAATTTTCGTTAATTTCCTACATTTATATGCAGAGATATTAGACAATATGTATCGATCTTATTTGGGGGGCTACTTCCACAGTGAACAAAGTATTAGTGAGACTTCGAAATAAAGTACGCTGGTAGAAAATGTTTTGGTGTTAGCCGTGGTTCTTATTTTTCCGTGGTCATTCATTCCCCCACTCCTGTATACCCTTCGCCTCTATATAAGAATTTAGAATTTTATACCAACGCGATCACAGCGCTTTTAATTCTCAAAAATAGTAGATTTCTGTTAAGTTCTGCAGATTTTAAATTTGTGTATGACCCCTTAAATGATCATTTGATGCACATTATAATATTGCCAAAAAACTACTAAGAGGAAAATCATGAAATTTTAGATATGCATATAAAACGTTTTTCTGAGTCCATCACTATCAAAATATAGCATGGTTGCTATTCATAAATTTTATGAATATTAATATCCTAATTTAAATAAAATTAAAAAATATACATATAAGTAATGAAAGTTAGTGTATTTTATTTGGGTCGTTTAGAAGTAACACGCATAAAAATTTCAGCTTAATAAAATTATTATTTCGAAAGATATGATTAAAAGTTTAAGAAATTCATTTAACATTACGAGTTCTAAACTTTCGATATTCATAATTAAAAAACTACTTAACCAAATGACTTGCAAATTGATATTCAACGATAAATTTTGTTGTAGATTTTAAATATGGAATCAAAATTGGGTGTTGCTATTGGAAATTTTAAAGTTGGTGCGGATTTTAATATAAGGATAGTCCCCTATGCAAATTTTTTGTATATCAATGTGTAGTAGACTTTATTCCCTACAAAATGGTATATTAAGTTTAGCTCTACTATAAAAACTAACGAAATAATCATCGGTGGTTCGTTTTTTTTTTTCCGCGGCTGTACGGTGTGAAATATGCACGGTTAATCGGAGACGGCGATAGTAACGTCTATAAGAAAATTTTAGATGCACGGCCGTATGGAGAATTGGCAGTAGAAAAATGGGAGTGCCAAAATCATTTATTTCGGAACTTTTGCGGAAAGTTAAAAGATCTCGTGAAAGAAAGTAAGTCCGGACCAGTCAGTGGCGGATTTAACGGGCGGCAAATGGACAGTTGCCGCCTGGGCCCCCTTGTCTTGGGTCCATTTTGGGCCCCCCGACTCACAAAATTAAAAAAGGGAGGAAGAGAAATAATTGTTTCTTTTATTTTTTAACATATTTTAATTTTACTAAACTTTTCACTGAAATTATCTGTTTGGATTCCTTTATCCTTATGCATACGAGTAGACAGGTGCCCCTTCTTCAACGGGCCCGGGCCCACTCCTCCTCTTTACAGGGCCCCATTATCGAATAAGTCCGTGCAAACAACACTTGTACTTGGTTTCTGAGCAGCCCCCAAATCATCTACGACGCGGGGGCGGGGCCCTGCTTTTGTAAACAGACCAAACGTGGGGCCTCTTATTAGACGCAGGGCCCTGTGCGAAGGTAGCTGCGAGAATCCATGAACTATAATATAGATTTAAGAATTATAATATTTTTAATAGATTTTAAGATTATTATTATTTAGGAGTGGGGCTAAGCAACGACTCTCGAAAAATCAACTCGGAGTTAAAGTGCATAGAGCATGAGAACGGCAGTTTCTAATCATTATTTAAAATTAAAAAATGTAGCAAAACGGTCTAATCTAAATATTTTTAAAAAAAAGGGTTAAGAAATTAAAATACAGATTAAGTTTTTTTTTGTTGGCAAAAGGCCACCAACCCAAAGCACGGGACCCTTTGTCACAGCGCTAAGGAGGCCGGGAGGGGGGGGGGGGAGTATTCATACAATTACAATTTTATAGTATTCCCCTCTATAAAAATATATAACACTTATCAAACACGTATCTAGAAACTCGAATTGATGCTTTAGGGTCTATTTAAAAGCGTAAGACAAATCGTTGAAAATATTTCATTTAATAAACTATGAAGTTTGGGTTGAACATTGCCTGATTTATCATTAGGCACCTTAGTCTGGAGCTAAGAGCCCTGGATTTATAAGCCTCATCTTTTATTGTAGAAAAATTGCCTATGTTTTTTAAAATTCGTTTACTGCAATTTTGCATAACTTTACAGCAATTTTTTCAAAAACGTTGTAATTTTTTTTTTTTTTTTAAAGAATAATTAACTGTATATGTGGGATTTTTAATTATTTTAATCTATTTTTTTACGAGAGTGATGGCCATGATGAGATGATTTATCATTAGGCACCTTAGTCTGGAGCTAAGAGCCCTGGATTTATAAGCCTCATCTTTTATTGTAGAAAAATTGCCTATGTTTTTTAAAATTCGTTTACTGCAATTTTGCATAACTTTACAGCAATTTTTTCAAAAACGTTGTAATTTCTTTTTTTTTTAAAGAATAATTAACTGTATATGTGGGATTTTTAATTATTTTAATCTATTTTTTTACGAGAGTGATGGCCCCTATCAGTGCTTTTGTGCCTATAGTAATGAATTTTTTTAATCAATCCCGGGCATATGCTTAGGGGGGGGCTAAAGGTCTAGAGCCCCCTTCAAGAAATATTTTGAAGGGGCTGAGTCACCCTCCCTAATATAATAATCCCCTCTACCTTTTTTTTTTTAAATAAATCTCATTTTAAATACCAATTGCAGGAATAGAGAATTTGTACAAAAATCCGCCTTGGAAAGGAAACCCTTGTTTATTCCTAAACGTGTTTTACGTGCGCTTGGAATGGGAAAGAGGTCGTTTTGAAAAGAACAGGAGAAGAATGAATTGTCGTAGCTTTGACAATGAAATCGCTTGCAAACCTTTTTCAATAGTTTCCTTTCGAAGACGATTTGTATGTATCATTAGTCAAATGCCCTTTTGTCCAAACAGGGAGGTGTCCAAAGCACCTGTTATGTTGCCAACTTCGTTTGAAAGGCATCCGTGAGTCGGAATTGTAGCAAGACATCTCAAGACATATGTCAGGGTCAAGGGTCACAAAGGACTGCTTTTCGGGGAATTGTAATGTGTATAGTCCACTTCGCTTCGTCCTCTTCTGTTTGTAATTAGTGTCACTTGGCCGTACTGGTTGATAGATGCTCTTTCCATTGTGA
This sequence comes from Troglohyphantes excavatus, assembly GCA_963932185.1. Taxonomy (NCBI): domain Eukaryota; kingdom Metazoa; phylum Arthropoda; class Arachnida; order Araneae; family Linyphiidae; genus Troglohyphantes; species Troglohyphantes excavatus. Next base: position 10,245,260 of record OZ010676.1, on the reverse strand, counting down.
CATGAGTATTGCCATTTTATGCTTGTGGAGGTTTAGAATGGACTACACTACAACTACATTGCCCCGTGCTACTTGAAAAAAAAATCCCTAATTTATGAGATCGAACAGCTTCCATTTCACAGCTTCTTATTTCAGAGTAAGACGGTAAATTTAGGAAGTAATTTTTTTAGTACTAATAACAAATGTAGGAGGTTTTTTACATCAGCATATTTTACTGTTTTGCAAGTAAGTAAATATTTCTATATTCTAAAAATCAATTACAAATCATAACATCTTTCCTAATGAAATGGGCTTTTGTAATTATGTTAATCAATTGGTGACTCTAATTAAAATGTTTGTTTTTGCTATACACCATTAAGTCAATAACACTAAGAATGTTTATGTATAGAAATAAGTCGAAGCTCATTTTAATCTTGAATAATATATAAATTACATATAATAAATGCAATTTCAATGTAGCGAATTATTGTAAATACTAGGAAAATACGGTTTATATAGTCTAAATTTCTAATGGTTTTATTGCATCAATTGAATAATTATATATTCAACAATTTATTATTTATTTCATTTGTTAACAATTTATTATTTATTTCATTTGCTAATATTTAAATTGATAATTTATATTTATTCAAAACATTATACAATTAAACTTTTCTTGTACTCAATAAACTCTGACTCATGCAAAATCGTATATATTTTTTATATTACTAACTTTTTATGTTTCCTAAACAGAAAAAGTTTAAGTTTAAAAACTATTTATAAAATGTATCCATTTAAGTAGCTGAAATAAACATCATTTCAGATATTTATATGAATATCTACAACACTTCATTAAAAATGTAAAAAGTAAATATAAGAATAATGTAAAAAAAAAACCCTATTACTTTTGGTAATTTCATTTTCGGTGTTTCTCAGAATGTGGTACGTTTCCTTGTAAGAAAATTAAAACTGGACAATGAGGCCTAAAATACGGCATAAATCCATATTTACGAACTTTTATTGTAAAATATTTTATTTGTTTTGTTAAATTAGACGAATCAAGTTTATTTAGTTACAAATATCGAAAAGTTCTATTTTCGAGATTACAACACAGCGCAATTGATGCAAGGGGCTGCGGAACAGTTGCGCTGTTCTCAAAATGGGGAATAATTGCGTCGAGCAAAATATTAATTTTTGTTAATATTATAGAAAATGATCATTTAGGAACAAACATTCGAATTGTGTTTTGTCACATTAAGTGCGCTTATAGAATTCGAAGAGTTCGTGGGAAAAACCGCAAATAACTTTTTCTTACTACATTGACTGATCTACAGATTCCAAACTTTGGTAGACAAATTCAAAGGATAAAACGTGTTTTGGACAAATAAAATAGTTAAGTTCTATTAAAAATTCGGAAGCAAGTTCAAAAGAGGTAATAATCCTATTTTTAGAAATTTAAAAAAACAAAACACGTTTTTTGAATGTTTGCTCCTAAATTATTTATTAGAAAACGGGCCCTCTTCAAACATTTTTTGCCGCCTGGGCCTTTTGTCTTAAATCCGCCACTGGGACCAGTGGTTTTGAGGAAACTCATTGGAAATAATATATTGAACTTGCGCCAAAACTTCGTCAAAGCAGCTGGCTATTGGAGGGGAAGAGACGACCCCGAAAAAGTGAAGTTGCTGAGGAAGGACATTTTAAATGTCCCGTATCATGTTTTCAGGGAACATGAAAAATGTTCGGACTATCTGTGCCCCCAAAACAATCTAAGAAAAAATTATATCCCGGAGTTAGTTCAAACGGGATTGTTAACCAAAATTTTTTCATATCTAAATACTCTGGCAGATAATGCCAAGAGTTTGCTATTTGCAGCAAACAACAATTTCGTAGAACAATTCCACTCAGTTGTGGCGAAATTCGTCGGAGGGAAACGAATCAATTTTTCCCTTCGCCGAAGCTATTTCGCGCGATGCAATGGGGCAGTGATCTCGCACAATACGGGACTCTTGAACACCACGGTGCACCGCTCTGTGCCATAGAAATGTATAAAGACCTAGAAGGAGGAAGGGTATAGAAGCCGATGAAGCCTACAAGGGCGAGAAAACGGGGTAGAGTTGGCGAGAAACGGGGAAAAATTAGGTATATGGCTGCCAGATTGGTGACATTTATCGCTTGCTTTGGATTTTGCTTCAACTTTCACTACACTTGACGTTGTTTTACATAATAATTAGTAATTAATTTTGATTTACCCAAATTTATTACGAGAATATTTTAGGCATTGAAAGCATAAAATAACAAAAATTAGAGTTAAAAATTATGACCACCCATGTGGTTGTATAAAACTTCTAAATATTAATATTTCCCTTTAAAAGCAACTCAAACAACATTTTTTCTCATAATCTACAATGTTACCGTGTTTTATTGTAATTTACAGCATTATCAAAAATGCTATATTTAGAGCGCAATAATTTTTTTAAAAAAGCGATTTTGCCATTGAAACTCCCATCTACCGACCAATTGAGGGGAACAGTTGGCGACGGCCGCCATACCTTCAATTCCCCTATTGGCGAAACTGGCTTTCAGCCTTCCAGCAACCCTATTAGAGTTCAGTGCTCTGTGCATAACAGGAGTCCTGGCACTCAAACCAAAAAGCTGGAAAAGAGGAGAGAAAGGAAGAGGTCGCTAAGACTAAATAAAAAAAAAGTCAGCAGTTGCAGAAAGAAGTTGTTTGTCGGCAAAGACTCTAGCTATGGGCCTACAGCCCAGAAGCCAGATATGCCGGAAAACGACTTCTCTGATAAAAAGGAAACATTTCTTGAATCTCTTCTTCTTTCGAAAACTGAGCGGGAAGTTTTGCATGTGGCAACTGCTAGTCAAAGCGAATGCCCCGTTTGGAAGGAGGAAGAGAATCACGGCTTCGGAATTCGGAGTCATATGTAGAAAATTACCATACACCAGCTGCGAAGCTTTGTTAAAAATGAAGCTGTATAGCCACTTTGACACCGTAGCAATGAAGTACGGAAGAGATAACGAGAAGCAGGCCATTTCCGATTTAAAAAAAGCAATTGGCCAGGAGATCCGTCCATGTGGTTTATTTGTAAATGAAAATATGCCATATCTTGGGGCATCGCCGGACGGATTGACTGGCCTTGAAGGTCTTGTCGAAGTAAAATGTCCTGCTTCGTGCGAGAATTTAACACCAGAACAGGCAATTACTACTGAAAAATTTCCCTTATGGAAATTAAGCAAAACGGGGGAATTTGTTGTCAAAAAACATCACAAGTACTTTTACCAAGTACAAGGCCAATTGCACATTGCAAATAAAGAATATTGTGTTTTTGCAATGTGGACAAAAAAGGGGTTAAAATTTGAAAAAAATTGCGAGAGACAAGATATTTTGCAAAAAGACATGGAACAGAAATTAAAGGATTTCTTTTTTGATTGTCTGTTGCCAGAATTGATTGACCCTAGATATCCTAGATCAATGCCTATACGCAATCCGGATTATATTATAGCTGCGCAGAAAAATCGCAAAAAAATGATAGAATCGAAAAAAAAATTATAAAATTGGCATTTTTTTAAAATTGTATTGAAATAATTATCTCCCCTTGGGTGCTTGTGAATTTTGTGGATAACAAATGTATACCCTCACATTTTCTACGGTAGTATTGTATGTCGTACACTTAAAATGAATTTTATACATTTTGACGATTGAATAATTAATCTTCCACAATGAATTAACTTCTAATTCTTCAATTTTAATAGGTTATGAAAGATTTATTAAAAAAATAACTTCTTTTTGTTTTTAACATTAGCTAATTTTCCTCAAGGCTTGCTAATGTCATTTGGTACTAATGAATTAAATTTGAATTTGTTTGGAAACTATTTGAAATATTTCAATATTTGTCTATATTTTACATCTAAATTTATCGTTAAAATAATATTTGATATTGATATATTTTGTTGGCAGCTTCTCGCTTTCCTACCAAAATAATTGCAATCTTTAGGTAATTAGATGGTGTTTTTATTAGTAAGCAATAAAATGTCGCATATTTTAATCTTTCTATTATAAATTGTTTTACGAATGAGGCTCCCATATCTCTAGCCTATTTGAAAAACGGCCTGGTCTGGTGTTTTCTTGCGTTTCTTCTATTGGCTATGCACTTTAATAACAATCGTGCAGTTAAATTTATTATGTACAATTTATTGAATATTTGTAATCTCTTTTCATTTTTTTAATCTCATCTATGAGTACTTTATGTATATTTTTATATTTGTTTCATATTTATGTATGTTAAATTCTAAATATTTATCAAACTTTTATTTGTTTCCTACTTTAAATTCATACAATTTTTATTTGATTAGTTTACATTTTCATAATAACAATATATATGATCACGATCATATGTCACTAATATTGTACTTCTTGAAGTGTTGAACTATGTATTTAAATAAAAAAAAATGTTTAAGTTTGATAGAGATAAATTAGTATGAATGTATTTTTTCATCTTATAAAAATACAATTATGTAATATATTCTATTTAAAAAATCAGCAATCTGTATAATTCAGCTAAAAAATAAGCAAATTTTTTTTTCAAAAATATACTGTCGTGATTAACTTTAAAAAAATAAATTATTAATAATTAAAACTTCCACTCTGTGTATTTGAACCAAACATATAATTTAAAAAGCTTCTTAATTACCAGTTAAACCAAACATATCATTATAAAAAGTTACTGAAATCAAAGTTTGTAAAACAAATATCAGCAATTTGTTTCAATGAAATTTTGTTATGCCATGCAATCACTGCGACTTCTCTACCGTCATGTCACGCCACAGTTTCACATGATAGGCACCATGTGCATAAAATTTCAGCATTAAAAAAAAACGTGGTTACTGCTACCCCTCGTAATAAATGAACGGTCCCCTGGATTTTATTTTATTTTTTCTTTACAAATCTAACAATTTGGCAGTTACATAAGTTATACACATTTCTACAATGTCATGTGCAAATCTCAAAAATCTTTTTTAGTTGTTTTGAAAAAAGTGCAGGTTGATTTCAAACTTCTTTAATTAAATAATCAATATTTTCATCTGCCATTTTAAATCTTTAAAATAAAAAAAAATATTAAAAAAAACCGAATCCATTTTAAACAAGCTAAAAATAAACATCCCACATATCGCGGAGCTTGTATAAAAATCTTCTAGCCCCTGACAAAACAGACTTATCGCCAAGCTTGCATCGCACAAGATCACACCACAATGGACCTTGTTTGGGTCTGTACACAAAAAGACGATAGTGAGCGCTGGCCTGTTATTGTCACAACTACAAAAAGGTTACAACCAGTCTTAGTAGTTTTATGGTATATTTCTCGAGCTTGTAAGAAATGGATGAGGGGAAAAGCCTTATGGTCCTGCCTGCACATTGTTGAGTTGAGTTGAGCGAAGCGTGCGGAGTACCTTAGGAGCGTAGCTCCTTTAACCTCCTGTATGACTATTATTTATATCAACATGACTTTATGATAGATTTGAATGACATGTAAAAACAAGTAAGGACAGAACAGGGACAACACAGGACGTGAAGACGAAACAACATATTAAAGCACTAAAAATAGAGGCGTGAGCCTCTTTCCATGAAAATGACTATAATTACATAGGTTCTTTTCAAGTCCTTTGGACATATAAAACACGTAGCACAGTGAAAAATATTGGGCATGAAGCCTCAAGATACATGGGTGAGATACATTTCTATTTTACAACATGAGAGGGTGAATTACATTTCTATTTTACAACAAATCTGGGGAAATACGTACATTACTAAATTAGCTTAGTCTAGGGACATCACAATAGATCAAGCGAAAACATGTCAGGTTGAAATGGAACTGCTGGGGATTATTTGCAGAGCTTCATAGCTGCTCTGGGTCGCCGTCTGTTTACCCAAAGGGTGTAATCATACACCTCGAGTTTTTGTAACTCAGGGTTGTCAATGTATGGTATTTTTGTGTAGAAATCGGTAGCAAGTTTACCCATAAATTCACAGAGTGAGGGGATGCTGAGGGAATCTCGTATATCAAGTATACGAATAAACCAAGGGGATCTAGCAATATTTATTTTGATAATTCCAGATTGGGCTCTTTCCAGTTCGTCTAGTCTTGTCTTACACGCAGAGGCCCAAATTGGCGAGGCATACGTGATTATGGGTCGGAGCATTGTCTTGTAGATTAAGAGCTTGTTGTCTATGTTAAGTGGGGATCTTTTGGAGATGAGTGAACGGAGGGTGGCTTGAGCGACAGTTAGTCTGTTACGAATGTGTTTGATCTGGAATTTCTAGGTCATGCGTTTGTCAAGAATGACCCCAAGATATTTGGTTGACTCCTGCCAATTAAGCTGCGTATTGAACATGTTTAATTTTAGATCATCAGGGACTTTTCGTCTGTTAGTAAATAGGACGGCTGCACTTTTTTCGACATTTATCTGGATTTTCCAGTTGTTGAGCCATTGTTCCAGAAGTTTGATATGACTTTGGAGGAATTCGGTTACCGTGATTAGTTCTCTGTCAGTGGCCATTATTGCAGTATCGTCTGCGAAGAGGGCTAGCATGGTTTTATTATGTTGGGGAATATCGTTAATGTAAGCGTTAAAAAGCAGGGGCCCCAGGACAGAACCTTGGGGAGTTCCTGCTTTAACTAATCTAATGGTTGAAAGGGATTTTCGGACCGAGACAGCAAAGGTCCTGTTCTTTAGGTAGGAGTGGATAAGATGAATGAGATTATCAGGGACAGTTAATGAGATTAATTTGTGGATCAAGCCCTTGATCCAGACACGATCAAAGGCCTTAGCAACGTCGAGGAATAGAGCTGCCGTGCTTTCCTTTTTAGAAAGACTTTCTGAGATGAAGTCCGTTACCCTTAATAGTTGGTGCGTAGTTGAAAGCTCTTTCATGAACCCAAATTGTTGTGGGATTAGTTTTTTATTTATGGTGAGGAAATTTAGGATTCTATCTCTGATAGTTCGTTCGGCAATTTTGCCTAGAACAGGTAGCAGAGAGATAGGTCGATAGGACGATGGTTCTTTTGGGCTTTTGCCTGGTTTTGGAATTGGAATTACTTTCGCGCTCTTCCAAGGGGTAGGAAAATAGTTAAGATGGAACATTGTATTTAGAATAAGTACAAAGTATGCAATGAAGTTGGGTGGGAGGTTCTTCATCATCTTGTTAGTTATCCCCTCCTTCCCCGGGGCCTTTTTTATTTTTAGATTTCGTATTGCGTCAGTAACTTCAATTTGTAGGACAGGTTCATATGTATTACATGGTTTTATGAGGAGAAAGTTGTCAACAGAGTTTAGGACATCTGTGTTAAACTGGTGATTAGTTGTAGGGTTTTCATTGAATTGGGCTTCGTATGTATCGGCGATTACATTTGCCTTGTCTGTATCCGTAAGCGCCATGGAATTTCCGCTTTGAAGCGGTGGTATCGGTTTGTGTTTATTTTTAAAGGATCGAGCTGCTTTCCAAATTGAGCCGTTTCCAACTTCTAGAGAGACAAGGTAATCATTCCAGTCTTTTTGTATTATTTTACTGGTTGCGTTTCTAAGCTCCCCCTGGAGTTTACGCATAAGTGCTCTGTCGGTAGGATCACGATATCTCTGCCAGTCCCTTCTGGCATGATTTTTCCTTTTGATAAGGTTTGTGATTTGGCTTGTTACGTGAATACCATTTATACGTGAGGTTTCGGTTGAGGAGTTTGCATGTGTTTGAATAATATTATCAGTTAGGTTAGTTACAGCTTCGTCCAGTTCACTGGGGGAGGTGGGGGCAGTTTCAGGGAGAGTTTGGTTTACGAGTTTACTTTGGAAGGTTTCCCAATTTGTTTTGTAGTACATATCTACATTGGTTCTAGGTATGTCAACTGAGAAGATCAGTGAAACTGGGTTATGGTCAGAGCTGAGCTCTGCCATAGATTTAATTGAGTAGTTATACGGAATATCACGGATGAGTGCCAAGTCAATTGTTGAGTATGAATGAGTACCGAACCTGGTTGGGGTGTCGGGGGCTGCTATCTCGAAGTCATTATTATCTGAGAAGATTTCGATCTTGTACCCTGCTAGATTTTTGCAGTGATTCCATCGAAGTGATTTCGCATTTAGATCGCCAAAAAGGATCATAGAGTTGCCAATTTTTTGAAGTGTGATGAGCTCTTTCCCAAGGGAGAGGGTTGGGCTATTTCTAATATAAATTGAGGCTATGGAAAATTTCGTGAGGCCTTTCGGGTTTACAGTGATAATTGTGGATTCTATGTTATCTAAGAGAGGAGAGGGGACTCTGTATGCCGGGATGTTTGATTTAATGAATATTGCTGTGCCTAGTTTATGAATAGGGGCAGTAGGTGTGGGATCAACTTTATCATCTCTAATACAGATGTAATTTGGCATGCTAACTTTATTTGTTGAGTAGAGTCTCGTTTCTTGAATTAATATTACATCAGGAAGCTGCTTAGCCACAAGCTCTCTCAGCTCCCCGATTTTATTAGATAGTCCATTACAGTTCCAAGAAATAATTGAGAATTTAGGTTGGTTTGTGGACATTAAAGGGTGTTTTGCTGGGTTATTTTGTTAACGCTCTCAGCAAGAGAAGCGACCTTTTCCGTAAGAGCAGTCATCTGCGTCATTAGCTTGAAAAACATTTCGTTTGTGACCACAAATGGCGGTTCAATTGGACTTGTAGTTGGATTTATTACAGGATTGACGATAGGATTAACGATAGTTTGGCCGCTAGATGCCGCCTCTGCGTAACTAAAATTGGGTCGGATTGAGTTTGAAGTAGGAATATGGGTAGGAGCTGTGGTGTGCTCCGATTGATCGCGGGCTCGAGTAAATCTCGGAGCTTGAGGCCCTCGATCTGGGGGCACCTTGGTATGGCTTTTTCTTTAACTTGGGGAATTCCTTGCACCCTCTGTAAGAAGCCGGGTGATCCTTACCGCAGTTGCAGCATTTTGCTGGCAAGTCACGAGATTTTAGACATTCGCTAGATGAATGTTCATTGGAAGCGCATTTAACGCATCTTGGTTTTATATGACAGCCTTCGCTGCCGTGGTTGAAACCTTGGCATTTATAGCATTGGTTTACACGCCACGGCCGCATAAATTTAGACACTTCAATAGATAGGTACATGAGTTCAGTTAATTTATAAATTTCATTTTGTTTGCCGTTGTTACGGAGCTGAATCTGAAATATGGGCAGGGGTCTTCTATCCCTATTGCTAGTCAGTCTAGCGACTTTTTCAATGGAGAACCCCATATTAGTTAGTTCGTTTTCTATTTTGATTGGGCTGGTGTAGTGGGGAATACCTTTTATGACCACTTTAAGAGGGTGTTTGGCTCTAGGTGTAATTTTCCCCCCCAAGCAAGACCCCCCCAGGCATTCAAGAATAACATCGACAAGTAGTGCGCAGTTCATTTACAAGTAAATTATCTCACCGTCTACTTGTTCAGTATTGGTTCGAAGGGGCGTTGTGGGGTGTGGTCTTTATACCTTAACATGTATCTAATAAAGCAAAGAGATACATTATAATTACACAAAAAACAAAATATTCTGTTTATAATTTCTAGAGTTAATAGTTTAAAGAGGATATTTGAAAGAATTAGTAAATATTTTTTATTTTCAAGTCAGAACTATATCTTCCAACGCGGAGGAGCATTTTTTTCCTCTGAGTTATTCGGTTTGTCGCCCCGCCTTCTGAAACAAGTATGTAGAGGGCGCTGATCGCGATTCTTAGTATTGGTTTCAGTGACGAACGCTCTTAATTCTTCACACAAACTTATAAATTGCTAGATTTTTGAAAATTCATTCGGGATTTTTTTTTATTTTTTAACTTACCAAAATTGTCTCCAAGCATAAACAGAATGCAGATATCTTTGTTACGTAATAAGTTTGCGTTATTTCTTCATGGTTGTCCGTCTAAACGTTTGACTGGAGATTTCACGTTGCCGGTAAATGGTTACTCAAGTTTGATGAAAACGTTGTTAAATTTTGTGTTAAAAACTGCTAAACGTTGAGTCGCTTCGTTAATGTTGTGAAAAATTAACAATATTTTGACGAAAATTTTAACCGTTGCATATTTAACGAAACTTTTGTCAAATTTGTAACAATTTCTAACAGACGCAAACATATATTTTTTAATATATATGAGAATTTTGAAAAGAAAACTTAAAAATTTTATGCTAAATATTAGATGAGAGAAGTTGATATAAGAAAATTGTAAAATACTATTTCTAATGATTATTTTAATACATATAATTAACATACAAATAAGTCTGAATAAATTATATGCCAAGTTTTAAAAAAATACTCTGGAAATAAAGATTTGATTATGAGTAGATACTTATCACAAGTTTGGGTTTTAGTGTCATATAAAAAGCCACAAATACACATTCACAAAATTTTGTATCAAATTCCGTTTGGGTTTTAAATTCAATAAAACACATAAAAAACATTCGAGTTATTTTTCCGTTGAATTAATTTCATTTAATTAATTTACAATCAGAATCAGTAAATAACTAATGTTAAATTAACGTTTTTTTCCCCTAAAAGCATTCAGGCATTAATCAGTTAAGCTATATCTTAAAGTTAATTCGATTCTTATAGATAAGAAAAATATATATAAAGATGTTGAACACTTTAAAAGTGTTATTGCTATCAAAAAGTGAGTTTAAGTAATTTTTTTTTTCAGTAATGCAATAGAGCAAAATATTGTAAGATGCATTTTATTACCATTGCTCAGTGGCGTTGTAATAGTAGTTTGCAGTGGCAGATTTAACAGGCGGCAAATGGACAGTTGTCGCCTGGGCCCCTTGCCTTGAGTCCATTCAAGGCCCCCTTTCACTTCAAAAATGATAAAACAAAAATAATTCTTCAATGTTCCAGCATATTTTATTAAAAAGATCACAGTATTTTTCTGAATGGCTTCCCTTACCTTTTCTCATACGAGTAGATAGGGGCCCTTCTTCGACTGGCCGGGGCCCACACCTTTTTACAGGGTCCAATTACCGAAAAGTCCCGTGGAGACAGTTCTTACACTTCACATTTCAGAGAAGCCCTCAAATACACTACAATCAAACTCGGGGCCCTGCGCATGGCCCCTTAGCATAAAAAAAATTGGGGGGGGGGGGGGGGGGGAGTCCGACCCCCCAATAATTTGGAAACCCTAAAAGTAGAGAGTTTCAAGATTTGAAAATACCCGAGTTGGGAAAATTTATGTCTGAAGAACATTAATATTTTTAACAAATGAAAGCAGAAACACCAAGGTTATTAAGGGAAAATTAGAAATTGTCCAACTTGTAAAATTAAACTTAAATTCGTGTGTTTGGTTTCAGAGTTTACTTCACACTTTCGACCCATATGACGCTAAGGCTCCCAAGACTTAGCCTACACAACGCTAGTGGCGGAACTGTTTTATAAATTTCATTGTATTTTTTTTTATTGTGTCAAGCGAAAACATTTTTTAACCGTGGCATCGTTTCCTTAAAAAAAAGAATCCCAAATTTTAAATATACGATATAATACATTCTTTAAATGAAGGAGCAATGTTTTCAGATTTCCACAAACGCAGGCGCCTAAAAAAATCCTTACATCTGCTCATTCTGTTGTTCTTTATTGTCAAAGTTATGTTTTAAAGTTCAGCTTATCAGTTAAAGAATTTTAAAATATATGGCGTTGTTTTTCACGTGAACGTCACACAGTGTTCTTTTTATTAAAATAACTTCTCTTTTAATTGTGTTAGGTGTGATTGTCGAAATCAAAATCCTCTCCTTTTTATTCGAAAATCACTTTTGTTTCATGTAACCCTGTCGGTTTTGCCTTCCACAATGTAAAATTTCTTCGAGCTACACTGTTATAAAAAATCAGACTGAAAACAGCACACTGTCCGGTGTAGCATTTCCTTTGCAATAAGGCCTGGAACTCCTTTGTTTACTGCAACTCATGCTACATGCATACCGTACCAATACTTCTGCCCCAAAATGAGAGACTCAAACTTGAAGTTTTAAAATATTTAATTAAAGTTAAAATTTTAGATATTAGAATTAAACATTTAAATTACATGTTATTTACAATTAATACAAAAGAAAACAGAAAGGACTCTTATACAGACAGGTCCCTTCTAAACGACAATCATGTAATTCCAGCTCAGTGTCCTACGGGTCTCTGCCGTTTCTTTCAGAGATAGGAAACCGCTAAGTTCATAAAACACGAAGCCTCAAGCTGGTGGCTCCACCCAGTGTCACTATATAGAAATAGTAGTTCTGATGATGGTAGAGATATAGAGTTCTTGGGATGGTACACCGGGTAACAAATTGTGCCGTGACAGTGTGTTGTAAAACTTAAAACTTCAATGTTTTTATTTCAATTAACAGCATGGGATTTTATTTTACAACATGTGCTGCTAACGTATTTACAGCAAATGTGCCTAAATTTAACAGCATGTGATGTTTTATTACAACATGTGCTGATTTCGTATTTATAGCAAATGTGCCTAAACTTAACAGCATGTGATGTTTTTTTACAACCTGTGCTGCTTACGTATTTACAGCAAATGTGCCTAAACATTACAGCAAGTGTCGTGTTTTTACAACATGTGCGGATTACGTATTTACAGCAAAAATTGTCAAAAAAATTACTGGTCGGGTTTGGCAATTTTTTAAGATACTTTAATTTTAATCATAGATAAAAAAAGCATATTTCTAAAAGTGATTACAAAATAGTACATTTCACACACTTATTTTAATTCAGTTAAATTTTTTTTTCTAATTTCAAGCAAACAATTTTTCAAATATGATATATTTTTTCTTAAAAACAGGATTTGGAAGAAACAAAAATAAGATTTGAAAAATTGTTTGCTTGTAATTAGTCAAAAAAAAATTTAGCTGAATTTAAATAAGTTTGGGAAATGTATTATTTTTTAATCACTTTCAGAAATATGCTGCTTTTTTTTTTATCTGTGATTAAAATTAAAATATCTTAAAAAAATTACCAAACTTAACCAGTATTTTTTTTTATTTTCAGTAGTCATAAATTATACTTATGGGTATTTTAAGTTCAAATATAATTGAACATATAGATTTTTATATTTATTATCAGATATCATAGTTTTACTATTTTATAGTCAAAACAAATACTATACTACACATATGATAATTTTACGTCCTAAACCTTTACCTTGGGTACTTTTTATTCGACTGCCGAATTCTGGGTGTGAAGTTTGGTCGTGAAATTTTTCTTGTAATTGAAAAGATAGGCAATCTAATATTTCACGATTTTTAAATATATATATATTACTTACACCAGCAGCTCTTATAAGTTGGCAGACGACCTTGCATGAATTAACTTGGTTAATATGCCCTAAAAGGACTGCCAGGGGTGATTGCAAACTGATTAAAAAATTCATGAAAACTGCAGATATTCACTTAAAACTATATTAAAATCATGTTATTAAAGCAATTAAAATTCAGAATCACAATCACTCCTGGTAACAGCTATATTTGGTGGTCAAATAAGAACGGTACAAAAAATTATTTTTATACCAAATGAAAAATACCAGATATTTTTTCATAAATACTTTATTCAGGCCTGGCAATTATGTATTGAATAATAACATATGTCAAAGAAAAAGTACTTAGTTACATATACCAAATTTCAACACCAACACTTTTATGAAAATCTAGATGGATAATTAAAAAAAAATAACAAAATTCTTATTTTTTTATAACTGTATATAAAATAGCTAAATTGTACCTTATTCTCAATTGTACATATTTTCAAAATTTTAATTTGTACATATACATACTCTTGGAACACTTAGTGCATTATTACTAGTTTGGGGATTTTACATAAAATAATCTATTCCATCAGCCCTGAGTAAGCATCCTTCTCAAGTACACAGTGGAGAAACCATCATTTGTGAAAAAGTAAAGTCATTTTCATGGTTTCAAAATCCCCCTCCTTCCAGTAACTCTTAGCCTTTTCTAACTTGCAGATACATCTCTCATGGTTCCAAACTTTTACGAGAGACATGACGAATTCTGAAATTGAAAAAGGTAATTAATTCACCGGTGTAACTAGCCTCTATTTCCAATGTGGCTATAGCCCCTTTCCAACAATCCTCATAGAATTCGACTACTATTAAATTTATAATAGGAAATACACAAACATAAAGAAATAAAAATCAAAACAATTAAATAAGGAGTTTTAAAACATTGTTAGGCAAGATTTCACAGGAAATAAGCATACACATTTCCCCAATTTGTAGCATGTCAAGTTTAAAATTTCTTTTGGTAAGATAGCCTTACTTACATTTATGGCATTGGGAAAAGTTATATTTAATATTATTTTTGGTATTTATGTTGGACATTGGTGTTATACGAAATAATTCACATAAACGAATATTAAAATATTTTTTTTAAGTAATAGAGATTTAAATAAAAAAATACAAGAAATTCCAACATTACATAACACGCTTTATTAAAAAATATATTAATTAATTTTCTTTCATATTTACTAACTTATAACCATTGTTTGTGTTCTAAAAAGTTAAATTTGAACCGGTTATTCTCTATTACAATACTTTACAAAACTTCTTTAAAAAACATTATTAGGGGAGGGAGTATGAATCACTCAGACAGAGCGTCCGGTAGCCCAAAAGATTAATTTCTTATGACTGAATGCTTATTTTGCTTGCACAATATACTGACAAAAGGGCTGGAAATTCTGCATGTATTCCTAGAATAACACTGAACATCAGTGGTAACAGAGAATAATATGTTCAAATGCAATGACCAGTTCCTCTGATTTTTCACCAAATCTCTTTACCTTTTTCAGCAACCGTGCAGGAGAAATTAAAATAGTTCTGTTATTGGCAACAAAACCGATTGTAACAAAATTTATTGGCCTGTATGGATGAAAGTTCTCCCACACGAAGCATTGTCAAGGTGCAAGTCAATGCATTTGAAGCGGTTATTCTCTATTGCTATACATATTTACAAAACTTCTTTAAAACAATATAATTACACCAAAATGCATTGACAGTTTGGTTTGTATTGGTTAATTAAACACTAGAGCTGCACAGTGTGCTATTGGCGATGGGGTCTATATCGAAGGAAAGACCCGGGAACACACACACACACACACAGATTCATACATGCACCTCGCTATTTTAGAACCATGGTCAGATGACGAAGAAATACCTGAACTGGCACCCAACGCCTTCAATAGACGTCGGAACTTTGGACTACGATCAGATTTATCGTGCACCAGTCCCGTATACACGTCGTTAATTTTTTGTGGATGTTCTGGACGACATTCTAGTATTTTGGTAACCATCTGATCTCAATATCACCATTTTTTTTTTACTATTCTTAGTCTAGTCCGTCGCCCAGGTTCGAACCGGGAACCCTCGGATTCTCAACTGACGCCTTAATCCACTCGGCCACGGAGACCTCAGTACATTAGTGAACAAAATAACCAAAAAATATGCGATTAAATTTTCTTATCAAACATTTTATTCCACATAATTTTTCTGTATAGTTAATAATTCAAATAAAAGTCTGATAATCTAGCATTTTCAAGGTACTGCCTGTAAAATAGGTACTACGATGGTTGGGGTCTACTGGGGCACATAAGTTTTAAATATTTCTGTAAAACTATCACTTCTGAAACAAAAAGTTACACCTATTTCACATTATAAAAAGTACCTTTAAAATAAACAGAAAAACCTAAAAAAATAATTCAAATTTCTTTAAATAAACAAAATATTAATAAATATATAACTTTATTTATAAATTATATTTTTAATCAGTGTAGTTAGTTTCAAGTAATCCTCAAATAGAATATTAACTCATTGGTCGATCGCAAACATGCTAAACCCATGTTAAACGCTGACCCGCGAACGACGTTTCGCTTGTCTTCAGATTTTCCGAGAAGCCGGTATGTTTACAAAACAAGCCCATCGCTTATTGCCCAACCTGGACAGAATCTAGATATTAGGCCTAATGTTTTCAAATAGAGGAAAGTTTAAATATCATAAGAAATAGAAATAACGTTGATCCAGAGAATAAATAAACACAAGTCATGAAATAATATGTGAAAAGATTAAATAAATCACTTACTTTTCTTTCAAAACAGTTCCTTTCACACATGACAGACATGGTTTGGGCAGACGCGGACATTGAAATAGTCTCACACTCAGATTAATTGAAATAATAATAACATCACAATTTGTGGTTATCACGAGCGTCCCTAGCGGATTCTTACACATTCTGAAGTAAATGGATAATACAACTTTCAGATGGTTTAAGCACATACAAAGCTCTCTTTTGTAGGAATAGAAAGCAGCATGGTAATTTTGAAAAATAACAGAACTATTGGCTGTAAACATTGGGAACAGTGCAGTCTGTGTCAGATATACAGCTTTTTGTGCAGCTATTGTACATTTACCAAGCTGTAAATTTACGTTTTTTTTAACAGTGTACACAAGATGCTTCAAAACCGTGTATTATTCTAAACAATGATTCTCAAAACATAAATTTGTTCTCTAAATTCACTTCATAATTAGGGAGTGGTATTTACTAATTTTAAAAATAAGTAATGACTGATATTGGTAACGATTTCATGAAAAATAAATGATAACTGTTGCTGTTACGGTATTTACCTGTCAACGTATTCCTGTTTACTCTTAAAAAAATTATAAGGTTTCTTTTATATAAAAAGTGGGGGAGGGTGTTGATTTAAGGGTGGAATCATTTAACTCTTATAGCGGGGGGAGGGGGGGGGGGGGAATAAGTAACTTAAAGAAATCCATTACTCAGTAACTGAACCCCTCCCATGAAAAATTTATATCTACATGCCTAGGTCTGGCTGAAAATATATAAAGAGTTGAAAGGAGAAATGATTTTCAAAAATTCCGCGTGGAATTTTATTAATTCGTGTTTACTTATATAAAGAGCAGGGATTGACAATCCTTTCTCAGGGACAAATATTTAATTTATAGAAGGGCCGTATATGATTCATTCAGAAAAAAAATAACAAACAAAAATTTATATGCTTATAATTTTATTAATTCTTAATTTTGAACTTTTCCATAACTGGCAGAAAACAATATTTGGCACATTCATTAATTGAACTGAAAAAATAAGAAAGTGCAAACTGCATCACATGTTTTACTATTTTATTTCTAAAACTCAAAAGTTTTCTTTCTTTTGTTCTTTACTTGAATCTTTCTTTTGTTATCTTTATTTATGGGAATCTAATATTTTAATAAAATATTTTTTTTAAATAAAAGGTTTTTTAGTATCTTAATTTCTTGTAAATTCCTATAGGAAATGAGCAAAAGTTCCTATTCCCAGGCCAAATTGAGGCTCAATTCATTTAAATGTGTCAATAGAATCTTGTTAGACTATTAAGCATACCAAATACTTGCATTTTCTTTCTTTAAAAATATATACATGCAATTTTTAATGAAGTCATATTTAATTTTACTGTCTCCACTTGCACCAATTTTAAATATAGAGATAATTACCAGCTATCAAAAGCGACAGTTAGTACTCATTCTGTACAAATACTGGTCACAATCAGTGCTTTTTACATGCTTTTTTTTTTAATAATATGTATTGAAAACATCCTCTCTCTCGCTCAAATACTTAAGAAAAAAACTTCCTTGTCCCAAGTCAGAATATCTTCTCCCTTAATTTTTAATACTGTATAAGTTTTAGATTTAGATTTTTAAAAATTAAAGGTATAGTCAAGTGCCCTATGTCTTATTTATCTTGATAAATGTTTGTAGTCAGCTATTTATTAGCTGGAAGCAAGTTTAGCCACAAATACATATTGCACTGAAGTTACTAGATGAAGACAATTTTATTTTAACTGATTTTAAATTTAAGATTGGCACATTAAAAATGTTGCTCAATAAATGTAATTTGTTCATCAGTTTAACTTTAATTAAACCCGTGGTCTTTACTTAGGTTATAGTATTTGCTGATATCTAATAACTTAAGGCTATAATGTTTCCTAAACTTATAACCTCTTTATATTGGAACAATGGTCAACTAGCAACAAGTGTATGCTGACATTAATGATATGAAGGTGAAAAATCAGAGTAGAAATCAGCCATCAGCCTATTGTGAAGTGAATTACTTAGTTGTTGTTGAATATATTTATGATCAAAACAAGAAAAACAGTCCAAAAATATACATAAACAACACTGATGTTTTAGATTTTCTACCACGTTTAAATGACTTAGTTAGTAAGGGCATATTTAGTAAACTTAAGTGACAAAATTAGTTTCAGGGGATCTCAAAATGTTTTCATTCTTCCTACTGTAAAGGATGATGATATAATATTCCATTCGAAATAGTAAAAAGGGTCCTTAATCCAGTGTTTAAATTCATGAGAGGTTAGTCACTTAATTGTGTTAGGAATCTAAAACATCAGTGTTCTAAGTAAGAGGGTATTTTGACTTGCGACAATGAAGATTCTTTTTTAATTTACAAACTATTTGAGAAATAGAAATTTTTGAATTCATGTTGCAAATATCACTGATGAAAACGAGCTTATGTTTACATTACTATTACTATTTAACTATATTTGTATAGGGTATGCATATCTGAATTTGAAAATGGTTCCAGTTAGGACACATGACTCTAGTGAAAATATACTAATATAATAAAATATGTTTGTAATTAATGTTTGTAAAATGAAATGGTTAGCTGGAAGCAAATTTGGTAACAAAGTGAGATATTGGAATTAAGTTACTGGGTGCAGACATTTTAAACTGATTTTCAATTAAAGTTCAAAATATTGCTTAAAAAGGTAAATTTTTTTCATCAAATTAACTTTAATTACCCTTTGTATTTATATAGATGTTGGAATTTGCTGTTATCTGAGGCTATAACATTTCATAAATATCTTTTATATTTTAAATGTCACTGTTTTTCTTCTGTCAATTTAATCATTTTTCTCAAAAAATATGTTAGGTTGCATAACCTGAGACACTGTCATAAATAAAGCCACCATTAACTAACTAATTAAAAAATCTATTTCAACAATGAATAACCATATACAGAAAGTGTATGAATACATTATTAACATGAAAGAGAATAAGATCCACACATGTTCAAGTTAAATGACTTTGTTGAATATTTTTAAGATAATAAAAGCAGACCAAAAAAGTATTTATAGGAAAATTTTAATAAGCAATGACAATGCCAGGTCTTTCTACAGAATTAGTTTAATGCAGAATTACATGGGGAAAATATATGAGAGGTTGCATAACCTGAGACACTGTCATAAATAAAGCCACCATTAACTAACTAATTAAAAAATCTATTTCAACAATGAATAACCATATACAGAAAGTGTATGAATACATTATTAACATGAAAGAGAATAAGATCCACACATGTTCAAGTTAAATGACTTTGTTGAATATTTTTAAGATAATAAAAGCAGACCAAAAAAGTATTTATAGGAAAATTTTAATAAGCAATGACAATGCCAGGTCTTTCTACAGAATTAGTTTAATGCAGAATTACATGGGGAAAATATATGAGAGGTTGCATAACCTGAGACACTGTCATAAATAAAGCCACCATTAACTAACTAATTAAAAAATCTATTTCAACAATGAATAACCATATACAGAAAGTGTATGAATACATTATTAACATGAAAGAGAATAAGATCCACACATGTTCAAGTTAAATGACTTTGTTGAATATTTTTAAGATAATAAAAGCAGACCAAAAAAGTATTTATAGGAAAATTTTAATAAGCAATGACAATGCCAGGTCTTTCTACAGAATTAGTTTAATGCAGAATTACATGGGGAAAATATATGAGAGGTTGCATAACCTGAGACACTGTCATAAATAAAGCCACCATTAACTAACTAATTAAAAAATCTATTTCAACAATGAATAACCATATACAGAAAGTGTATGAATACATTATTAACATGAAAGAGAATAAGATCCACACATGTTCAAGTTAAATGACTTTGTTGTTGAATATTTTTAAGATAATAAAAGCAGACCAAAAAAGTATTTATAGGAAAATTTTAATAAGCAATGACAATGACAGGTCTTCATACAGAATTCGTTTATTGCAGAATTACATGGGATCTCAAAATACTTTCATATTTCCTATAATGTTAAGATATTATTCCATTAGATAGAATTAAAAAAAATCAATTTAGTGTCTGAATTCAGGGATAGAAGCACTTTAACTTTGAGCCTTCCATATTTTAATGCTTCTTAAGTTTCAAGTAAACATTCAAGTGGAAGGATAACCGTAAAATATTGAAATGAGAGTATAGATTCTAAACATATTTTAGTTCATGTTTGCTATTTTATGGAAACTTGACAAATCATGTACCTAATTATGGTTCATGTGGCTTATACATAACCACACAATTCCTAACAGAGAATTACAGAAATATTTGAAAGTAAATATAAAAATTATTTCGCATTTTAGTGTTAGATGAGAAAAGTTTTGGGGTAATAGAAAGTATTTTCGAAAAGTTAGGTATAAAGAATAAGACTTTGGTATGTTACAATATATCTTCCAATTCTTTTAAATGAAAATTTTGGCACTAATAAAACTGTTATATTAAATTATTAAGTTTTATATAATTTTTTAATATTTTAAAAATCGAAAATCTGAATTTTTTTTTTTTTTTTAAAACTCTGGTTGTTTTAAAACCTTTCTTATTCACATGCATGTGGGTAGACAGGTTTTAGAACAATACATGTGCATAAGTTTTGGAGCGATCACTAATATTTTCAATTCAATTTGAATAGTAGAGAGGATCCTAGGGACCTTTGACCATATTTTCAGAAAAATAAGTTTCTAACTTTTAATTTCATAAATTTGTTAAATTTATAATTTTTTTCAACTCTATGCAGGAGAAAGATTTGTCCAGCCTCCCTTATAGAGGGAGGTTTGTGTAAACTCAAAGAATTGTGTAAACACAAAATGAAAATTCACTTTCAGTGCCCAACAATGCTTAGCATTAGAAGTTTGTCATATGCATTAGATTTGTCATATGAATTATAAATATAAAAATGTGTAATACATATAGCAGATAACTAAAAGCATTTTTTGTAAGGCTAGACAAAAATGAACCCCTTAAGTGTCCAAAGTTGATTGTACTGCAGACAATCAAAATGTCTGATCTAGTTTCATGAAATTTGCCACCATTTACCACCTATTTATCGGTAAGTTTTGAATAATTTCTAAGTTTAACTGAATCAAATAAAACCTGTTCACATGTGCCCATTATGTTATGCCATTATGTTATCCTAAAATTTAAAAAATAAAAACAGGTAGCAATCCTCCAAATTAACTTTACTTGTCTTTAATACAAATTCGGTCTTATTAACACAAAAATCGATTCTATGTAGGAACTGCTGTTCCCGTTTAAAAATCTGTAGAAATCGCATTCCCAAACATTCCTACACATAACCATATTTTCAGTTTTTAGACTTACCAGTTATATTTCAGCAATTTTAGCAAAATTGCTTATGCTCTGCAGCATAATCTTGTCCCGCTAGATCGGTTAAAAGGTACATTCTGCTGCGGCGTTGCCTCGCGCAAATCGCCGGTTGTTGACCTTCCAGTCGTCCGGACTTCGGCAACTGTCTTCCCTCGGTGAACTTTGACGTCTCTTTCCAAAAAGATCGCGGCAGAAGAAGCTAGAAGCGCGGCAGCAGATCGAAGTGTTGCGCTAAACCGACTTACCTTGGTTGAAAGGGAAGACAAGGAGTTTGTATGGTGGAAAATTGAATACTTTTGTTATGTTTCTTAAATTATGGAATAATGGTTTATTTCTTGGACATGTCTTGGGAATTAAAAAAATGTAATTCCTAAGTTTTTTTAAATTTAATTCTTGTTGATAGGCTAATCTCATTCTAACATAACCGGCTGACATGTCCTTAACGTTCATAATAGTGAATTTCAGAAATAATTGAAAGTAAATGAAGTTATTTCATATTTTATTTTTGGATTAAATAAGTTTTGGAATAACATAATTGGTAAGTGAAGTTTATTTTTTTTAAATAGTATGTAAAGGATAAAATTAGTTTGGGGATAACAATAGGTATCTGCTAGTAATTTAAATACAAAAATATATTACTACAATATTAAACTAGTACAGTTTATAATTGCTGCAGTATTTCTAAGTGGTATTATTAATTTTTGCATAAATAAAAAAAAATGAATAATCTTACAAAAAAAACATTTATAGAGGTTGGCTTGACCCACTCTAACAGAAAAGTAATGCATTATTCTAGAAGGAAAAAGGGTGGGGGAATGACAAAAATCTGAAATTAATTTTATTGTAAATAGCTTAAAATATTAATAATCTAATGTTTTTATTAAGTTAGGATTAAGTTTTAACTACATTTTTATAAAAATAATTTCAATTAGATTTTCAAAATACTTACTAAAAAATATTGCTTTTATCCACTGATTAACCCCTTTTATATGTACGAGATTAAGAGCTCATTTGAATCCTCACTTTCAAGTAGTATACCTAATTGTAGTATATAAAAATTATTGTACATAATTGGTAGAGATACCCATAACCATTGTTGCTTATACCATTTCTTGTAGCTCTGCAAGCATTCAAATGACTGTAATAATTTCAATTAGATTTTTAAACTACTTACTAAAAAATATTGCTTTTATCCACTGATTAACCCCCTTTTATATATACGAGATTAAGAGCTCATTTGAATCCTCACTTTCAAGTAGTATACCTAATTGTAGTATATAAAAATTATTGTACATAATTGGTAGAGATACCCATAACCATTGTTGCTTATACCATTTCTTGTAGCTCTGCAAGCATTCAAATGACTGTAATAATTTCAATTAGATTTTTAAACTACTTACTAAAAAATATTGCTTTTATCCACTGATTAACCCCCTTTTATATATACGAGATTAAGAGCTCATTTGAATCCTCACTTTCAAGTAGTATACCTAATTGTAGTATATAAAAATTATTGTACATAATTGGTAGAGATACCCATAACCATTGTTGCTTATACCATTTCTTGTAGCTCTGCAAGCATTCAAATGACTGTAATAATTTCAATTAGATTTTTAAACTACTTACTAAAAAATATTGCTTTTATCCACTGATTAACCCCCTTTTATATATACGAGATTAAGAGCTCATTTGAGTCCTCACTTTCAAGTAGTATACCTAATTGTAGTATGTAAACATTATTGTACATAATTGGTATAGAGATACCCATAACCATTGTTGCTTATACCATTTCTTGTAGCTCTGCAAGCATTCAAATGACTGTAATAATTTCAATTAGATTTTCAAAATACTTACTAAAAAAATATTGCTTTTATCCACTGATTAACCCCCTTTTATATATACGAGATTAAGAGCTCATTTGAATCCTCACTTTCAAGTAGTATACCTAATTGTAGTATGTAAAAACAATTGTACATAATTGGTAGAGATACCCATAACCATTGTTGCTTATACCATTTCTTGTAGCTCTGCAAGCATTCAAATGACTGTCCTGAAAATCAAGTTTGTTTCCATTTACCATTGTTCTTGCTTAACTATTTAGCGGAATTCTATTTTTCGCTAATTCGCACTCACAATCTATTAAAAGATATCGTCTTATTAGTTCACGAGAATAATATATATTTGAAAAATGAATATTAAAAAATATATATTGTGATATAACTTCAAAATGTTGCAACTCAATTGTAAATAAAAAAAATTTAAAGCTCTAAATTTGTAAATTGTTCTCTAAATAACTACAAATATGTTAATACAACTTAAATAAATGGGCAAAAACATTTCTGATTCTATCCCTGACTAGAGATAACCTATAAGGAAGAAAGTTGTAAATTTTAAATTTCCCTATTCGTCGTTTTGATTAAACTAACCAATTACAGATAACATTATTTTTTAAGTATATCAATTGTTTCAAATTAATTATTATTCAGTAATTCAAAAACTTTGGTTTACAATCCTAATATATAATATTAAGCATCTTTAGATAATTTGTTTCAGAATAATTCTTTACTCAATTGTCTCATTTTATATTTTTGCTAAATGCTAAAATTAAATATCAAGAAATTACAAAATTTGGAAGCTAAAGTTTTTATTAAACAAAGAAATCAAGTTGAAAAAAAAAATGAAAAAAAGTACAATTAAAAGAATATAGTTATGAATAATGAACACAATGAAAATGTGTTTTACATTTTTACAGTAGTGATTTCAAGACTTATAAAATAAAATGTGAATTATATCTACTACCTTATTAGGTTTGGAATGCTGAATGCTAATTTTGAATGTTCTTATCTTTGAAATATATACAGACTATACTTTTTTTAAACGGAGGAAGGTTGGGCTTGATTCCAAGATTCAATCTTTTTAGCACGACGACTGGCTTCATGCTCAGCTTTTTGTCATCTTTGGTGACTTCACTTTTCTTTTCGATCTTTCCTTTGGCGCATTTTGGACAAATGCGTCTTCCGGTATATCGAGAGGTGACAGGAAACGGCTTCAACATCTTCCCGAAATTCTTCTTCAGACCAGCTTTCTCAAAAATGTCACATCTGTCTTTTGGAAAAGGCTGCGGGAACAACTCAGCATTATTTTTGACATGGTCGATGGTACCCCCAAGCTGGCAACTCTTCGACTCTGTAGTAGAGGATCCATTTGCATTCAACTGAGCTTTTGCAGCGCCATTTTGTCGCCCGATTCTATTCTTTGCAGGAGCTCTCATCCTGATATGAGCCCCAGTTGCTCAGTTGGGAAGGCGTTCAGCTACTAATCAGAGGATTGGTGGTTCGAATCCGGGAAATGGACTTGACATAGAAAAGTAAAAAAGTAGTGATCTTGCGATCGGAGGGTTGCCAGCTTCACTACAAAATTACTAGAAAGTCGTCCAGAATATCCAACAAATTATACTGGCGTGTATACGGGACTGGTGCACGATAAATCTGATCGGGGTCCAAAGTCCCGACGTCTATTGAAGGCGTTGGGTGCCAGTTCAGGTGTTTCCTCGTCATCTGACCATGGTTCTAAAATAACGAGGTGCATGTATGAATGTGTGTGTGAATGTGTATGTGTTCCCGGGTCTTTCCTTCGAGATTGACCCCGAACCGTCGCCAATAGCCCACTGTGCAGCTCTAGTGCGACGTTAATTAACAAACCAACCAACCAACTCATCCTGAGATTCCATTGTAAATATTACAATCCAGATATTACTGCTAAAAAAATTTGATAATTAAACAAGCAGTTAGCGTATGTCGGTAAAGATGTCGGTTATGGAGTGAATTGGCGCAATTTTGATAATCGGCAAACGATGGCGACGGCGTTTCTCGCCTACATCTAAGTAAAGCAACCCGATGCGTTCTGTTTACGTCACGAATGAAGTCACGGTTAAAGCCTAAAAGCCTCCTTCTTTCGCGTCGCACTAGAGCTGCACAGTGGGCTATTGGCGACGGTTCGGGGCCTATCTCGAAGGAAAGACCCGGAAACGATGCCTCGTATTTTTGAACTATGGTCAGATGACGAGGACAACACCTGAGCTGGCACCCGACGCAACCTCAATAGGCGTCAGGACATTGGACCCCGATCAAATTTTTCGTGCACCAGTCCCGTATACATGCCAGTATAATTTGTTGGTTTGGTTTTGTTAATTAACGTCGCACTAGAGTTGCACAGTGGGCTATTGGCGACGGTTCGGGGTCAATCTCGAAGGAAAGACCCGGGAACACATTCACACACACATTAATACATGCACCTCGTTATTTTAGAACCATGGTCAGATGACGAGGACAACACCTGAACTGGCACCCAACGCCTTCAATAGACGTCGGGACTTTGGACCCCGATCAGATTTATCGTGCACCAGTCCCGTATACACGCTAGTATAATTTGTTGGATATTCTGGACGACTTTCTAGTATTTTTGTAGCGAAGCTGGCAACCCTCCGATCTCAAGATCACTACTCTTTTACTTTTCTATGTCAAGTCCATTGCACGGATTCGAACCGCCAATCCTCTGATTAGTAGCAGAACGCCTTACCAACTGAGCAACTGGGGCTCTCTTTCTTCAGTGGAGAAATCTGATTATTCTGTGCGTGAATTTTAAAATGCATCGCAACTGGAATCGAAGCGTTTCGGACCCGTGTTCAACGGTTTCCCTCATTTGACGAGTGGTCGCTTACGACTCTCGGCCATAATGTCTTCGGTGAAAGAGGAATGTTAACCTACAGAACAAAATTCAAATTTATTTGAAAGAAAAACATGTGGGTTATATAAGGACTTGTTTTTATTAAAAGAATTTTAACTAAATAACTTGTAGATTATCAATATTTTTTACTATTTATGTTGCTCGCTGGGATACGAACACGCACTCTATGGCATCGCTCTGTTGGGCGGTCGCTTAAATCTGTTGGCCATGATATCTTTGGAGAAAATAAATTTTATTACTATAATATATATATATATATATATATAGGAATTTATTTAAATGAAAACCATGCCAGTAAAATATGGTTTAAAACATAATTATTATATGTAACTTTTTATTCACGAAAAATCAGATCTAAATCCATTCGCGTTATATAAATTGCGATCAGATTTTTAATATGGAAAGTATAGTTTTATTTCATTAAATCAAACTAGAGTACACAAAAGGGCCGTTACAGATATCAAGTAGAACGTCAAATTTCGACAGCACTCTTAAGCGCACGCGCGTACAGCGCGCTGATATCACAGACTCCTGACGTCGATTTATGGTCCCGGGCAATTGTGGTCTCCGGCTTCCGACTATTCAGGATCGCAGCTGGTACCCCATCGAGCAGTCGTTCATGGCGCTTATATAGGCAATCCTTCGGGCAGTCGTTGGGGGCATAATTTTATTAATTCGAACTCGAGTTACGGATATCAATTAAAACGTCAAATTTCGACAACAGTTTTAACCGCATTCATAACTCACTCTCAGACAATAATACCACTTTCTTGCGCCATTCAATTGTACTCACATTATCATCACTCAAACTTCTGACATACATGTTATGAAAAAAAATAACTTAACCTTTGAATCATACCACATTTGCCAGCCATATCAACAGAAAATTAAGGCAACTTGCCTCCAAAAATGTAAAAAATAATATTTTATAATTAAATAATATTTAAAGTGTACCAAATAAAATTTGTTTTAAACTGCGCATAAAGAAAAATAAGCAAACGTTCAAAATAAAATATTTAATAATTAAATGTGGTAAGTATTCCAAGCAAATTTATTTTCAATAGCTATCCTAACATTCAAACATGTTACCAAAATTATAAAAAATATTCTCCAAACCCAATTTAAAATCGTTTGAACCAAACGCATAATTTACAAATATCCGAATATAAATATTTGTAGCTTTTGAATAGTTTGAATAGTCGTACAATCAATCAGAGTTCGTTAAACACTAACCAATCAACAATCGTAAGGCAATAGTCATTTACTGTCAGAACGCGTTCACGGCGGAAGATGCGCACGCATCCAATGCACACAATCCAAACGAACTTGTCGTAGGAAGAAAATAAACAAGTAACCACATTTGGAATTTAGCGTCTTACTTGGCGAGAAATTCACCCCATCACCCACATCTCAGCCCGGATGTCTTTGAGTTGCCAGATTCGTATCGCATTCAAATAAATATTCGAAAAGATGTGGCTAGTTTACTTAATTAATAACCAGCAAATATTTACGGTTAACAAATAATTCCCTACTGATACCTCGCTTGTATTTAAATTTAATAAACAGTTATTTTACAGACATTTGCAATCGTATGTATATTCGTGCGCTAGCATTGCATAACATTTCAGTGTGTTAAAAATAAGATGCTGGTCTGAATTATTAAATACATTCTCCATTCACAAAAATGTCAGTGTACAGAATAGTGATGGGTGACGATTAGTGAATCACTCGATTATTAAAATCAGTCGATTATTAAAATCACTCAAACAAAAATAGATGGCCCTTGTGAAATTTTTTTCGGGACCGATTTTTTAAAGAAAATTATTGGAATAACATAAATCGAATGTCTTGATGATTGACATGAGTGATTTTCCAAACCACTACACTTCAAGGATATTCTAATGAGGCGCAGTGCTTTCTTGGTTGATTGATTGAAATAACGTATATATATATATATATATATATATATATATATATATATATATATATATATATATATATATATATATATATATATATATATATATATATATATATATACATATGTTGTATATACTCTGTAAGAAATCGGATTGATAAAGTAATTTTTGACTAAATCTCAAAGTTAGTGAATTTAACACGGGCGTCTATAGAGTTGCCGCACCCCTTAAATCTGTTTAGTAATGATTAATTTTTGCATTTGAAACATAAAACACAATAATATGAATAAAAAACGTAAAAAGTAATAGAAAAATATTTAATATCGGAAATATGTAAATATGTATTATCGGAAATATACCCGTTGTACTACCAGAGCAGCAAGCAGAGCGACATGAAGAAGTTACAAAGAGTTGTATAATGTTAAAAAGGCGTGGCAAAAGAATGGGAAGTAAGATAATTCAGTCGTAATAAAGCAGTTTCCATTTAAGCAATTGACATCAGTAGTGTAAAAAGGCCGCTATGGGGCCGAGGTGCTGTGCGGATCTTGAGGAATAATTGAGGATTTCTGCGGATCTTTGGTGGATCTTGGTGGTGCTGCTGGCGGATCAGGGCGGATCTCGTCTGTCAAGCCGAGGGGGCGTGGCCTAATGGAGATGACCTCAACCAATCAGGTGTCAGTAAGTGACGTCACATGCAGGGGACATGGGAACAGGTGTTGATGACTCATCGCCGCCGATGGGCATGTCGCCGATGGGCATGTCCCATCGTGTCTCAACGTGTTTGTACAGGAACGGACCAATCAGGTTCTTGTGTGAGGATGACCTCATGAACAACCAATCAGGTGTCAGTAAGTGATGTCTATGGAGTGTCATGTGACATGAAAGTTGCTTTTTTGTTATTTTGCGTTTTTATTTGGGTATTGGTGGAAATTTGCGACGCACAGCATCTATACATTTTTAATTATAAGCTGTGGGTTGTGACATCATAGGTATAATGTTAGGAATGGTTGGTTGTTGAAAAAACTGTGAGCTGTGAAAAAACTGTGAAAGTAAATAAAATATGATAGAATTAAACTAATATTCTTATTTTAATATTTATTATATTTTAATATTTATTTATATTTTGATATTTATTTGTATTTTATTATTTATATTTTTACATTTATTTTTAATATTTAATTATATTTTAACTTCTATATTTTATTATTCATTTATATTTTAAGTTCTATATTTTATTATTCATTTATATTTTATATATATTTTATTATTCATTTATATTTTAACTTCTATATTTTATTATTCATTTATATTTTATATATATTTTAATATTTATATATATTTTATTATTCATATATTTCATACATATTTTAATATTTATTTATATTTTATTACTCATTTATATTTTACATATATTTTATTTACGTATACATCTGTGCCAAAAAAATTAACTCAGTGAGAGCAATTACGTCCCACTAGAGCTGCACAATGAACTTATGTTAAAGGGAATGACAGTAGTGTATATATTTTAACTATGGTTAGTACAAAAGAAAAGAATTTTGCAAGAATGGTTTTAGAAAAATATATTTTATGTGACCAACTCCAGCATATAATTTCGCAATATAACTCTATGAGGAATCATCCTATGGGGGTAAATAACATACCATCGTGTACAGGAAGGTAGACCAGATTAATAAGTAAAGCTTTTTTTTACCTTTTGACATGTGTACTAAGGGTATAAAAAATGACAGTCTGGGGTTCTATGAAAATAATGTTTATAACAATATACGTTTAAATTACAATTTATATAACGGAAATCAGTCTCAGTGGATGAAAAAAAAGTAATTAATATGAAAGCTGATACTTTGAAAAAGAACCTTGGGAACCAAAACCTTGTATTACGGTTAATTAAACTTTTTATAAAAGTAATGTGTTCTTTAAATGTTTTTCACATCATACGTAAAATTATTATTTTAAGAGGGAAAATATCATATCGTTATGACTAGAAGGAGGGATCTCACCTTGATCACAATTGGATGCATTAGAATTGCTTACTGTTTAGGAATATGATGTAAAAGTTACTCTATCGCACTGTTTGTTGTGCTGGGCTTGATAAGAGCAGATTTGGGGTTGGTATGTAAGATAATGGATCTATTACTTGTTCTAATACGTGTTGAATAAGGGAATTTGTCTTAGATGTTGCTGTTTTAGGGGTGTTTTATAATTGGTTGTTTGATTGAACGATACAGTGCAGCTATACAAAGGGGTTTATTTATACGCTTGGTACAAGTACAC
This sequence comes from Troglohyphantes excavatus, assembly GCA_963932185.1. Taxonomy (NCBI): domain Eukaryota; kingdom Metazoa; phylum Arthropoda; class Arachnida; order Araneae; family Linyphiidae; genus Troglohyphantes; species Troglohyphantes excavatus. The sequence goes on along the minus strand of OZ010676.1, from coordinate 10,214,786 downwards.
ATTTTTTCTTATGTCATAAAATTACACTATAACAAAACGCATAGGTGGATGGTAGAAATGAAGTAGCACCATACAAGGGGAATTATTATGGCTGGCTGATTAAATTTTCAAAGACTAAGAGGCAACAAGTTCCCATATGAGTACAATTGAGGGTGAATGTGTAGAATTTGGCGACATCAAGTATCCACAAGGGGACAATTTGAGAGGTGTATTCGTAAAATTGGCGACATAAAGTACTCATAGGGAGACGTTTGTAGGCGTATACATAAAATTGGGGTGAAAGCGGGGTTTGTAGTTGTACATTAGACAAGAATAAATGAAAAAGTTTAAGTTTGAAATAAATTATAAAAAGAATAAATGTTAAAAAAAAAAAGTTAAAATACAATTTAAAAAGCAAAATGTAAAAAAAAAAAAAAAGTTTAAAAAGAAAAATGTAAAAATAAAAAAAAGTTTAAGTGTGAATTAAAAACTAAAAGGTTAAGTAAGAAAAAAAAATAACTAAAAGTGAAAAAAAAATTTTAAAAGTGAAAAAAAATATATATATATTTATATAAAAAATATTTGAAAAAAGTTTAAGTGTGAAATAAATTATAAAACTAATAAATGTAAAATAAAAAGTTTACGTGTGAAATAGATTATAAAAAGTATAAATGTAAAAAAATAAATAAAAAGTTTAAGTGAAAAATATAATGTAAAGATAAAAGAGTTAAAAAACAGTAACTGTAAAATAAAAAAAAAGTTTGTATAAAATGAACTTTTAAAAGAAAAATTAAAAAAAAAAGTAAAAACAATATATATAAAAAAAGTTTTAAGTGTAAAAATAAAATTAAAAAAAAAAAAATTAAAAAAAAAAAAAAAAAAAAGACAAATGTAAAAAAGAAAAACGTAAAATTTTTTTTAAAATTTAAAAAAAAAAATTTACAAACGAAAAATATGAAAAAAAAAAAAGAAACGTTAAAAGAAAATTGCTAAATGTAAAAAAGAAATGTGTTAAATGTAAAAGATTAACCATCATAAGTTTTTTACCCGAATCGACCCAAAGCCATATGGTGTTACGGAACGTACTAGCCCCATATAGGCACAGATGCCCGTGGTGAGTTCTGTGAATGGTCTACCCACTAATCAAACGACAAGTACCACAATTACATTAAATAATTAGCAACAAAAAAAGCAGGAAATACTACTATAGATATAAAAAATATTAACAAAGTATCGAAAATAGAACCAAAGGTAACTAATAAATCTGTATAGAATGAGTGTCTATAAATGTATAAGAGAAACCAATGCATATATTTCTACTAAAATGTTGACACATATACTAAATTTTTAACAAATTAAGTCAAATATTTGCGAAATAGAGAAAATAATACATACTTTTTAAAATTGTATCAAATAGTCTATGAATGGATAAAAAAAAATATCATGACATGTATTAAAAAAAAAATTAAAATAATGGACTTACGTGTAACACATTAAGTTAAGAAATTTATACTTATCAAAGAAAGTAACGTAAGTCATATAAAAAAAAAAAACCTGTAGTTAAGTACAATTGTTAATTGAATATGCTACAAAATATTGTCAAATTACACCATTTTTAGTGATAGGACAAGCAAACTTGTTAAAATGTCATATAATTATCAAAAATATTATACAAAGTACGAATTTAAAAAAAAAAAGTAAATGCAAAAAGAAAAAAAAGTTTAAGTGTAAAATAAAATGTAAAAAAAATAAATGTAAAAAATAAAAAAAAGTTTAATAAAAAAAAAGTTAAAAAATAATAAAAAAAAAATTTAAGTGTAAAATACAATTTAAAAAAAAATGTAAAAAGAAAAAAGTTTAATAAAAATTACATGTAAAAAGAAAAAAGTAAAAAAAAAAAATAAAAGAAAAAAAGTTAAAAAAGAAAAAAAAAAGTTAAAAAAGAAATAAAAAGTTAAAAAAGAAAAAAAAGTTAAAAAAGAAAAAAAAAAGTTTAAAAAGAAAAAAAAAGTTTAAAAAGAAAAAAAAAATTAAAAAAGAAAAAAAAATTAAAAAAGAAAAAAAAATTAAAAAAGAAAAAAAAATTAAAAAAAAAGAAAAAAAATTTAAAAAAAAAAAAATTAAAAAAGAAAAAAAAAAAAAAAAGTTTAAAAAAAATAGTTAAAGTATAAAATACAATTTAAAAAAAAAAATGAAAACATAAAAAATTTAAAAAAAAATGTAGCATATTCAATTAACAATTGTACTTAACTACAGGTTTTTTTTTTTTATATGACTTACGTTACTTTCTTTGATAAGTATAAATTTCTTAACTTAATGTGTTACACGTAAGTCCATTATTTTAATTTTTTTTTTAATACATGTCATGATATTTTTTTTTATCCATTCATAGACTATTTGATACAATTTTAAAAAGTATGTATTATTTTCTCTATTTCGCAAATATTTGACTTAATTTGTTAAAAATTTAGTATATGTGTCAACATTTTAGTAGAAATATATGCATTGGTTTCTCTTATACATTTATAGACACTCATTCTATACAGATTTATTAGTTACCTTTGGTTCTATTTTCGATACTTTGTTAATATTTTTTATATCTATAGTAGTATTTCCTGCTTTTTTTGTTGCTAATTATTTAATGTAATTGTGGTACTTGTCGTTTGATTAGTGGGTAGACCATTCACAGAACTCACCACGGGCATCTGTGCCTATATGGGGCTAGTACGTTCCGTAACACCATATGGCTTTGGGTCGATTCGGGTAAAAAACTTATGATGGTTAATCTTTTACATTTAACACATTTCTTTTTTACATTTAGCAATTTTCTTTTAACGTTTCTTTTTTTTTTTTCATATTTTTCGTTTGTAAATTTTTTTTTTTAAATTTTAAAAAAAATTTTACGTTTTTCTTTTTTACATTTGTCTTTTTTTTTTTTTTTTTTTTAATTTTTTTTTTTTTAATTTTATTTTTACACTTAAAACTTTTTTTATATATATTGTTTTTACTTTTTTTTTTAATTTTTCTTTTAAAAGTTCATTTTATACAAACTTTTTTTTTATTTTACAGTTACTGTTTTTTAACTTTTTTATCTTTACATTATATTTTTCACTTAAACTTTTTATTTATTTTTTTACATTTATACTTTTTATAATCTATTTCACACGTAAACTTTTTATTTTACATTTATTAGTTTTATAATTTATTTCACACTTAAACTTTTTTCAAATATTTTTTATATAAATATATATATATTTTTTTTCACTTTTAAAATTTTTTTTTCACTTTTAGTTATTTTTTTTTCTTACTTAACCTTTTAGTTTTTAATTCACACTTAAACTTTTTTTTATTTTTACATTTTTCTTTTTAAACTTTTTTTTTTTTTTTACATTTTGCTTTTTAAATTGTATTTTAACTTTTTTTTTTTAACATTTATTCTTTTTATAATTTATTTCAAACTTAAACTTTTTCATTTATTCTTGTCTAATGTACAACTACAAACCCCGCTTTCACCCCAATTTTATGTATACGCCTACAAACGTCTCCCTATGAGTACTTTATGTCGCCAATTTTACGAATACACCTCTCAAATTGTCCCCTTGTGGATACTTGATGTCGCCAAATTCTACACATTCACCCTCAATTGTACTCATATGGGAACTTGTTGCCTCTTAGTCTTTGAAAATTTAATCAGCCAGCCATAATAATTCCCCTTGTATGGTGCTACTTCATTTCTACCATCCACCTATGCGTTTTGTTATAGTGTAATTTTATGACATAAGAAAAAATGTGTACTTGTACCAAGCGTATAAATAAACCCCTTTGTATAGCTGCACTGTATCGTTCAATCAAACAACCAATTATAAAACACCCCTAAAACAGCAACATCTAAGACAAATTCCCTTATTCAACACGTATTAGAACAAGTAATAGATCCATTATCTTACATACCAACCCCAAATCTGCTCTTATCAAGCCCAGCACAACAAACAGTGCGATAGAGTAACTTTTACATCATATTCCTAAACAGTAAGCAATTCTAATGCATCCAATTGTGATCAAGGTGAGATCCCTCCTTCTAGTCATAACGATATGATATTTTCCCTCTTAAAATAATAATTTTACGTATGATGTGAAAAACATTTAAAGAACACATTACTTTTATAAAAAGTTTAATTAACCGTAATACAAGGTTTTGGTTCCCAAGGTTCTTTTTCAAAGTATCAGCTTTCATATTAATTACTTTTTTTTCATCCACTGAGACTGATTTCCGTTATATAAATTGTAATTTAAACGTATATTGTTATAAACATTATTTTCATAGAACCCCAGACTGTCATTTTTTATACCCTTAGTACACATGTCAAAAGGTAAAAAAAAGCTTTACTTATTAATCTGGTCTACCTTCCTGTACACGATGGTATGTTATTTACCCCCATAGGATGATTCCTCATAGAGTTATATTGCGAAATTATATGCTGGAGTTGGTCACATAAAATATATTTTTCTAAAACCATTCTTGCAAAATTCTTTTCTTTTGTACTAACCATAGTTAAAATATATACACTACTGTCATTCCCTTTAACATAAGTTCATTGTGCAGCTCTAGTGGGACGTAATTGCTCTCACTGAGTTAATTTTTTTGGCACAGATGTATACGTAAATAAAATATATGTAAAATATAAATGAGTAATAAAATATAAATAAATATTAAAATATGTATGAAATATATGAATAATAAAATATATATAAATATTAAAATATATATAAAATATAAATGAATAATAAAATATAGAAGTTAAAATATAAATGAATAATAAAATATATATAAAATATAAATGAATAATAAAATATAGAACTTAAAATATAAATGAATAATAAAATATAGAAGTTAAAATATAATTAAATATTAAAAATAAATGTAAAAATATAAATAATAAAATACAAATAAATATCAAAATATAAATAAATATTAAAATATAATAAATATTAAAATAAGAATATTAGTTTAATTCTATCATATTTTATTTACTTTCACAGTTTTTTCACAGCTCACAGTTTTTTCAACAACCAACCATTCCTAACATTATACCTATGATGTCACAACCCACAGCTTATAATTAAAAATGTATAGATGCTGTGCGTCGCAAATTTCCACCAATACCCAAATAAAAACGCAAAATAACAAAAAAGCAACTTTCATGTCACATGACACTCCATAGACATCACTTACTGACACCTGATTGGTTGTTCATGAGGTCATCCTCACACAAGAACCTGATTGGTCCGTTCCTGTACAAACACGTTGAGACACGATGGGACATGCCCATCGGCGACATGCCCATCGGCGGCGATGAGTCATCAACACCTGTTCCCATGTCCCCTGCATGTGACGTCACTTACTGACACCTGATTGGTTGAGGTCATCTCCATTAGGCCACGCCCCCTCGGCTTGACAGACGAGATCCGCCCTGATCCGCCAGCAGCACCACCAAGATCCACCAAAGATCCGCAGAAATCCTCAATTATTCCTCAAGATCCGCACAGCACCTCGGCCCCATAGCGGCCTTTTTACACTACTGACATCAAAGAATGTGGAAAACCATTTTCTGAAAAAAAAATTATGTTTGCAGGTCACTTTGTTAAGATGGTTTGAACAGAGGCTGAGATTAGCAATATTAAACCATACTGTTCATTTTAGTGAAAGTACGATTACTTAAAATTGAATACGTCATCGCTCATTTACGATGCAATTGTACTCAAAGAAAAACGAGTACGTCCATGTACTCATTTTTAAGCACAATTTTTTTTTTACAGTGTACTAACTATTCAAAGATTTTCTATAGAGTGGGGAGTAACAGAATTGGACCAAATACATTTTGTTTAAGCAAATGTGGATTGCCTGTATAGATATCTTGCTTTTTAAGAACAAACATCAAACGATGCTTATTAAAAAATCTTAAGAAAAAATAACATTTTGGGGATGTGACAATCGCTCCACGAACCGGACTCATTTATCTGCATAGGTTGATTCCTCAAGGATCAAACTTATAACATAATTTATAGATTTTGTCGTAAACAAAACTAAAATATAGTTTAAGATAAAAAATAAAAAGTTGAAAAATTATTTAATAAACTATATATAGATAAAACCTACCTTTTCATAGTGATATATATCATAAAACTATCCAATATAAAAACACTGCGCATTTAAAATAAAAATGCTCATTTGTGGAAAGGGAATTTTTTCCTCATCGTACAAGGGTTGTTATAAACGTCAGAGGGGGTTTCTATAACAAGAGAAAAGCATTTAAATGCGTAGAGATACGAAAAATTTGGCGTGCGTTGACGCAGAAGCCTTACGCGAATCTGATTCGTCAGTATGGAATATTGTAGTCATTAACGCTGGATCTTTTACAGTCGCGGTCTACCGGGCCCCAATCAGTGCTTTCCAATTCGTAGATATGAAATGACAGCGAGTTAAAATACGGCACAATCCTTCATAGGCGTAGGAAGTAGGGGGGCTGGGGGTGCTCGAGACCCCCCAGGAATTATTTTGAAGGGGCTCAGCCCCCCCCTAATATTATACTATTTTTTTTTTAAATACTTAAAAAATAAATTGTAGAAATAGAGAATTCCTACAAAGAGGTATTCGAAAGGAAGCGTCCCTTATTTATTCTAAACGTGCTTTAAAGTGGGGGGAATTTGCTTTGAAAGCTACAACGCTAAAGCTTTAAAGAGTAATTTTAAGAATAAGGTAAAAAACACGCTTTTAAATAAAAAAAATATTATTTGTGGACATTTCATAAATTATAATCGTACATCCCGTAATTTATTCCCTTTCAAATAATAAACCATCAGATTCATGCACTATTTTTTAAACTGCTTATATAGTTGAAATTTCTTCTTTTAGAAAATTAAGATTTTGTTAAAGAAAGTTAAATAGAGACGAATTCCTCAAATCTGAAAAAATTCATATTTTAGCGTACAATACGGACATTTGAAATTACTATTTACCTTTTCCTGGTTACTTTATGTTCTAAAGCTGTCCAAACAAAAACGGATACAAGTTAAAACGTTTAACAAGTTAAACATTGTTTGTAAAAATTTAAAACATTGATTGTTTTTTAAGTTTAATAGCTCGCAACTCCGTACTATTTTATATTGTATAACAATATATTAAAAAAAAAATTCAGCCCTCCCTGAAAAAAAGAAGTTCCTACGCCACTGCAATCCTTTCAGTGATTGACTATTGTAGCAAACAGTGGTTGTTTTTTCTGAAGTAAAAACAGAAATGTATCCGATACTACTATTATCTCGATTAAGCCACTATTCGATTTTTTTTAAGTCTACAGAGCAAAGTATCAATGTATCGTTTAAGCAAAAAGGTTTTCTTTCTAACTAAACGTCATCTTTTAGCAATTACTTAAAAAAAACTTATTTTTTTCACATATTTGAAATGTTTTGCTATAGAAAATAAGTCTTCTTATGGTATATTAGGTTCAGAATTCTGTAAAAAATATCTGTTTTGATACAGTGTTTTGAAAAGTGCTTTTCTCTGGAACAAACCATTCAATAATTTTATTTGAATCTTCTTAATACGTATACACAAATGTTATTTGAAACAAAATATATTTACTACGATTTTGAGAAAAAATTTATTTAATATTCTGTTTAACAATTAGAATTAACAAAAAAAAGTTTTATTTCATACTATATGGGCTATAGGGTTAATATACTAAACCTCACTTTTAACAATTATTTCAGAAATCACAATTAAATACAATTTTTATTAAATATTGAAATTTTTGGCTATAAAATAAGGTTTCTTATAGTACCTATATTAGGACCAGAGTTGATCAATAAAATATAAATTTTGATAGAAGGTCTTACATTTTTTTTTAATCTTTAATATTTAAATAATATAAGCAAAAGTTATTGAAAGTTTGATTTGAAACAAAATATATTTACAATTTTGTAAATACTTTTATGTGTAAAATCTATTGAAAATGTTGTGTGATAATTAACATTCATGCACATAAATACGATTTTAATTATGTTAAAGAGTCTTCTAAAAAAATGATAAAACACATAACAATAGAATATTTTATTCTTATAATTCAAGATTTACAACAGCTATTTAAGTACAGCCGGGGGAAAAAAACGAACCACCAATGATTATTTCGTTAGTTTTTATAGTAGAGCTAAACTTAATATACCATTTTGTACGGAATAAAGTCTAATACACATTGATATACAAAAAATTTGCATAGGGGACTATCTTCATACTAAAATAAGCACCAACTTTAAAATTTCCAATAGCAACACCCAATTTTGATTCAATATTTAGAATCTACGACAAAATTTATCGTTGAATATCAATTTGCAAGTCATTTGGTTAAGTAGTTTTTTAATTATGAATATCGAAAGTTTAGAACTCGTAATGTTAAATGAATTTCTTAAACTTTTAATCATATCTTTCGGAATAATAATTTTATTAAGCTGATATTTTTTATCTGTGTTACTTTTAAACAACCCAAATAAAATACACTAACTTTCATTACTTATATGTATATTTTTTAATTTTATTTAAATTAGGATATTAATATTCATAAAATTTATGAATAGCAACCATGCTATATTTTGATAGTGATGGATTCAGAAAAACGTTTTATATGCATATCTAAAATTTCATGATTTTCCTCTTTGTAGTTTTTTGGGTATATTAAAATGTGCATCAAATGATCATTTAAGGGGTCATACACAAATTTAAAATCTGCAGAACATAACAGAAATCTACTAATTTTGAGAATTAAAAGCGCTGTGATCGCGTTGGCGTAAAAGTCTAAATTCTTATATAAAGGCGAGGGGTATACGGGAGTGGTGGAATGAATGATCACAGGAAAAGAAGAACCACGGCTAACGCCAAAACATTTTCTACCAGCGTACTTCATTTCGAAGTCTCACTAATACTTTGTCCAATGTGGAAGTAGCCCCTCAAATAAGATAGATACATATCGTCTAATATCTCTGCATATAAATGTAGGAAATTAACGAAAATTTATATTTAGATTATTTTGAGGGCGGGGAACATTTCTGCGCTATCAAAAGTAGGTGTTGCTATTGAAAATTTTAAAGTTGGTGCGGATTCGAGTATGAAGATAGTCCCCTATGCAATTTTTTTGTATATCAATGTATAGTAGACTTTATTCCCTACAAAATGGTATATTAAGTTTAGCTCTACTATAAAAACTAACAAAATAATCATCGGTGGCTCGTTTTTTTTCCCGCGGCTGTACATAGCTTAAACAGCATTTCAACATATTCTCCAATATCATTTATAATTTCAACCCAGTATAATCAATAAATATATAGTGAATAATTGTTTATATTTTTTTACACAAAATTATGTGCAAGTAGGTTCACTTTTTTCTTTTTGGAAACGCAATTGGTTTTGTATGGTATACTAGGGGGCTCTGCCCCCTGCTCCGCCAACCCCCGAGGATTGCTACGCAATCCTATTTTGTTTGCTTCGCAAACCATAACTGCCTTAGTTCTCAAATAGAGGAGAAAAGCAAAAATAAAACAAAAGTTTGATGCAATTCTACTTGTTGTTTCAATTTTACTTGTTGTGCAAGCAAACTTTAATTACGCAAAAGATGTTATTTGGTTTCTATTAAAGGGTGAAATGCATTGAACGGTAACCCTTGTCGACTTTTCTGAAAAAGCAATACTCGCAACGCTAACAGATTTTGTATTAACCCTTGTTGTTTTTTCTGAAAATGCAATATTCGCAAAGATAACAGATTCTTGGAGTAACCCTTGCCGACTTTTCTGAAAAAGCAATACTCGCAACGCTAACAGATTTTTTTATTAACCCTTGTTTTTTTTTCTGAAAACACAATATTCGCAACGATAACAGATTCTTGGAGTAACCCTTGACGACTTTTCTGAAAAAGCAATACTCGCAACGCTAACAGATTTTTGTATAAACCCTTGTTGTTTTTTCTGAAAAAAGCAATATTCGCAACGATAACAGATTCTTGGTGTAACTGTTGTCGACTTTTTTGAAAAAGTAATACTTGCATCGTTAACATATTTTTGGAAATAAAAGTCGCTTTCATTGCCTATCAAAAAACTCCACCTTCATCCTGAAGGGTTTCCGAAAAGGGTAACCAGCAAAAAAATCAGGGTAACTGTTCAACGCATTTGACCGCCTAAATCAACTGTAGACATAAAAAATGTATCTGTTAGGTTACCGGATGCTGATTGCTTCACACACACACCTATCCCTATTTACATTCATGAACACTATTAAAAAATTTTAAAAAGATGTATATACAATTTTAGGTTAAAATGCAGAGGGCCCTTGGCGAATTATCTGAACATTTTCTAAATCGCTATTTTAACCGTACTGGTGACAAAAACTGGTTTTGTTGTTTCAGGCAAAGGACCCCCCCAACTTATTATTTTTTTGCATATCTGATTACCATTTAGGCAACTCCATAGGGCAAGTTTTTAGATTTTTATAATCAAGGAAGGTTAGTGCAGCGAATATCAGTAAATTTCTGAAATTTTTCCACCGTTACTGTATTTTAATCAAAATTATTTATTCATCTTTTTTAACAATAATTTGTAAATAAAAGGGAGGGGTGGGTATGAGGCACTCAGCATCAAGTAACCTAACTGATAAATTTTTATGACTATTGTTGACTTAGGCGGTCAAATGCATTGACGATCACCCTGATTGGCATGTTACCCTTTCGGCAACTCTGTAGAAGGAAGTTCTTTTATTGGTAATGAAAACGGCTTTTGTCGCCACGCATGCATTAGCCTTGCAAATATTGCTTTTTCTGAAAAGTCGCCAAGGGTGACCGTTTAATGCAATTTAACGGATAATTCGCCTTGCTTGCTAAGACTATAAACATTTGATCTGCCCCCTGCTCCGCTGACGCTCCGCCAACTCCTGAAAATTGCTACGCAATCCTATTTCATTTGCTTTGCAAACAAAAGCTGCCTTTGTCCTCAGATAGAGAAGAAAAGCAAAAATAAAACAAAAGTTTGATACATTTCATTTTTACTTGTTGTGCAAACAAACTTGAATTATGCAAAAATAGCAGTTTTTATTAAAAGTTAAAATGCATTGAACGGTAACCCTTGTCAGCTTTTCTGAAAAAGCAATACACGTAACACTGACAGATTCTTGGTGTAACCCTTGTTGTTTTTTCTGAAAAAGCAATATTCGCAACGCTAACAAATTCTTGGCGTAAACCTTGTCAACTTTTCTGAAAAGTAATACTCACAACACTAACACATTTTTGGAGACTAAAGTCGCTACAATTATGTCTATCAAAGAACTCCACCTTCATCAAGCAAGGTTTCCGAAAAGGGTAACCAGCGAAAAATCAAGCTGACTTGTTCAATGCATTTGACCGTCGAAATCAACAGTAGTGACAAAAATGTATCCGTTAGGTTACCCAAGTGCTTCAACCCCTCCCTATTTACAAACATGAACACAATTACAAATTATATATTTAAAAAAGATGTATATACAATTTTAGGTTAAAATTCAGTGAATGCCTTTGGCGAATTTTGTGAAACATTTTTATAATCGCTACGCTAACAGTACCCGACGACCAAAACCTGGTTTTGTTGTCAAATAAAAAGCATTTTCTTCATAAGAAATCAGGGTTGCCCTACAATAAATTTCAACCCAATTTTATACCTTTGCAATACATATTTACAAAACTTCTTTATAAATAATATTATTGTGTAAAAATGCATTGACTGGTCACCCTGCTTTTCTGCAAATCTGGTTACCCTTTTAGGCAAATCCACCAGGCAAGTTTTTATATTTTTATCGTCAAGTACAGTTAGTGCAGCAAATATCGGTACATTTCAGAAAAATATTATTACTGTACCGTTCACTACATTTTTATCAAAATTGTATACTCATCTTTTAAAAAATAATTCGTAAATGTATTCATGTAAATAAATAGGGGGGCGGGGGGGGGGGGGGTAATGAAGTACTCGGCATCCAGTAACCTAACAGATGTTACTTTTCACGCGGAAACGCGTTTTTCCGCTTTTTTTTAAATTTGGGTTTTAATCATTCCCATTATTGATGCACATACGTTAGAAGAATTTTATGGGGGATTATTAAAAAGTTATATTCAACTATTATAAATACGAAGGGCAAATAATGGAAAAGTTGGCTCTATTTAAGAAGGGTGGGGTCAATAGATTCTCGTTTAAATCTGTGTTCATAACCTTTTTCTGGAATTTTTTTTTCTGCGGCGCTGCATCTCGTGCTGATGATTAGCAAGCATTTTTCCATTGTCTAGCTTTACAGATTCTACAAATCAATGTTTTTTTGATATTAATATATTTTTTATTCAGTTATTTGATTTTTTTTACGAGCAACGTAAATTTCGGTTATGATTTTGCCGCAATGCGCCGTTTTGCTGCGTCACGCAACCAATGAAACCTCCTCCTCCATGTCACGCCACAGTCATGCATGATAAAATTAACTGGAAAATAATGATTATTATTCTGTTATTTTTAATTATATAATAAAGAATTATTTACAAATTTAAAATTACTACTTAAAAATTATTAATATTAATTAAAATTACTAATTTAAAATTTCTTCAATCCAGACCCCTCATCAATATCTAGCTACAGACTTAAACCCCAGTAAAATGTCAGCCATGTTTGTTAGTAATTTAAATTAGGAAATGACTGAAGATTAACCTGCGAAAATTAAGCTTTTAATTGACATCTTATTTATAATTTATATATATATTTAATTAAAATTATTAATTAGAATTTTAATTTAAAACTACTGCTTAAATTAAAAAATATCATGAATTAAATTTACTAATTTAAAACTACTGCTTAAATTAAAAAATATAATTTAAATATACAAATTTAAAATAACTACTTAAAAATTATTATGATTAATTAAAATTACTAATGAATTTAAAATTATTAATTAAATTTTATTCAAATTATTAATTAAATGTTATTCAAATTATTAATTAAATTTAATTAAAATGATTAATTAAAATTATTAGTTAAAAATTGTTTAAATCAATTATTAATAAAAAAAATATTTGGTTTTGATCGGACCAAAAATAATTTATGAACCCCCCCCCCCCCCCCCCTTTTGGACAATTCTGGCTACGCCACTGTGTTTACTTACAGTAGAAATTTCATTTTTAATTCTAATCTTCATTTTAGAAAATTAGTAAAATATCCGATTTTAGTTTTAAAATACACTAATAAATTTAGGTGCAGCTTGGCCGTAACCCACGAGCCACCACTGACTGTCTAAAGAAAAGGGCAATTCTCGATGATTGTGTTAAAGCATTTTCTAGAAGGCAACTAAGACATTTATCGTTATTTTTAACTTTAGTAAAAACGATAACTTGTCTCAAATAAGCTTTATTGTAAACTTATAATTTTTAAAAATTATATTATATATTTAATTTGGTATACTTCAAATAACACAAAATAATGAAAGTATATAAATATCCAATGTTTATTTTAATTTTTATTTCAACAGTAGGAAGAATGGTCAAAATTTAGTATGTAGTCCCCATAGGCCTAATGCAAATGTTGGGCTACAATTTAAGTTTAGTTAAGTGTTAGTATGATTTGATTATATAAATGGCACCAATTAAATATAAATGGCAGCAACATATTTCTATGAATATAAGGATCACTTTTAATTTAGTTTTTCAATTTATTAAAACTTTCTATTATTTTTATGAAGCAGAACTATTCTGTGGTATAAAGCTGCTTTTATTTCATGTTCTAAAGATTTAAAAGTGTTAATAGATAGATGTTATTTATATTGGATTAATATGTTATGTTCAGATTCAAGTAGTTTTAATTTTATAAATATATATAACTAATCAAATATATTTTGGAATAAAGAGATAATTCTAAAACAAAGGAGTTCATGATTTATAAAAAAAAAACTTATTTCTGTAAAATAGAAATGTTAGCAAGCATATTCAGGGCATGGTGTGTAGGTTACGTTTGCCACTTATTTAGTTGGTTGGTTCAACAATAAATGTTATAATACAATTATATAACAAAAATGCTTTTGTTTTATTTGCTAGTGCCAAGACACTACTTGCACCACCTGTGGGCATACTTATTGTCCATTGAAATACTAGGTAATTTAAATTAATCCTTTGCTGTCCAGTTGTACTGAACATCTCCCTACAACTGACCAATGGACAAATTTTATTGTCAGTTATTAAGGATGCTGTAACCTAGTAATTAACTTGAACCTGCATCTAATAAAATCAAAGGATTGTAAAGTCTTGACATATTAGGAGACATTTTTACTCCTATTGTATATGCAAGGTTCATGTTTTATTATTTTTTAACGGTACATACAAAATAATTAATTTTTAAAAATATAAAATTTATATAAAAAAAACTTCTTTTAATTCTAAAGTTCAAATTTATTTTATATTTATAGACGGATGCTAAGTTATTATCAATAATAAGATGGAAGAAGGTTGTTTAGGTATGAGCTCGGTGATTAAGAATCAAATGTCTCCCTAGAAAGTATAATTTCATTGTACATAGAATACATCTTTGTGCAAACAACAATAAAAAGCTATCTGTTATGATATATAATTTCTCATTTGGTAGAAAAGGGGCCAATGTTCATATCAATAGATTTCAATTGTATTTAAAAAAAAATTTTTAAATAATGAAAGGTATAAAACTTTTTTTTAATAACTTTTAACTATATTGATATGGAAATTGGTTCTTCTACAAAGGCAGAGATTTATAAAATGTGTATGAAAAATAAAACAACTTTTCAAAACAAACAAATTTTTATGCAACATGCACTAAAAACAGCAATGGCATATATATAAAAATACATAGAATTATTGGAAAACATGAAGGAGGTCCAACAAATATTAACTCACATTAGAAGTTCCACTCTCCCAACCCTTACAAAATAATCCCAAAAATAAAATATATAATATTTTATCCACTACAAAAATTTACAAATAAATCCACTTCTCTTGCATTCTTAACCCATTATATATTCGTAAAACTGACCTTTTTTCCATAAAAAATTTCAACAAATTATATAACATATACAAACA
Source organism: Troglohyphantes excavatus (assembly GCA_963932185.1). Taxonomy (NCBI): domain Eukaryota; kingdom Metazoa; phylum Arthropoda; class Arachnida; order Araneae; family Linyphiidae; genus Troglohyphantes; species Troglohyphantes excavatus. Next base: position 10,199,667 of record OZ010676.1, on the reverse strand, counting down.
CAATTTCAAAAGTGATATAAACAAATAAAATTACTTAAGACATAAGTTTCGGCTTACACTGAAGATAAAGGATTGTGGTCATTGATGTTTTACACTTCTTACAATATTGCATTCTTAACCCATTTTATATTCGTAAAATTGACTTTTTTCCATAACAAATTTCCACAAATTATATAACATATACAAACACAATTTTAAAGTTTATAAGATACATGATATAAACAAATAAAATTACTTAAAAGACATAAGTTTCGGCTTACACTGAAGTTAAAGGATTGTGGTCATAGATGTTTTACACTTTGAAAGCTATGTAGTAGAACACCATGACGTATGCTATTAAGGTATTATTTCATAAAAATAGAGTCTCTTATGAAGTCAGTTTTGAAGATAAATAGGACGGTCGCATGCTAATTTGTGAAGTACTATAGATCTGTGCCTTATAATCAGAGATAATCTCTCCCCACCTTTTTCCCAAAAGGAGAAAAGTTAGCAGTTAATAGAGGGGCAAGTGGATGAAGACATTAAAAGTGACTAAAATAAATTTCTAAGAAAAATAGTCAATATGCAAACTGTCAACTTCCATACCATAAGCAATGTGAGGACATTAAGACCATGGAAGACATTGCAACAGCCTCCTCTGCAAGGCTATCTTTATTTGAACGACAAGGAATGAACTTGTGGCCTTGATTACAAACTATCTAAACTGCACTGAATGAGGCCCTAAAGTACCTGACTCATAACTGGAAAGTTGTGGTTTGAATCTCTAGAGTGCAGCGAACTTGTAATCAGAAAGACTGACAGTTTCGTTCCATGTCGTTCACTAAAAAACATATGCTGGAACTAGTTCACATCAGATCTGTTGTTGTCCAAACGTCTTCCTGCCACCATCGAGCGAGTGGGGCTACAGCTCATGCACATACTGTCTTCATACACTTGCCCATTCAATTCTATTGAAAAGTTTTCAATTAAAACAATTATATCTGCAATATGAATGGGGTATTTATAAGGAATAGTTACACTGAGCCAACTTTATTGAACCTTAAGGGTGTAATTATTTTCTTATTTCACTTGAAATCTTTATATATAATGACACTCTGCAAATACATTTTGTATTAACAATTTAATGTCATTTAATACATTAAAGTCTTTTAGACTGACAAGATCTTCGAAACAACTCAACAGAACATCTTTTTCTGAAATGCTCATACTTAAAAGAAAATGCAAAGCTTTTTTAAATAACATGGGAGAATTAAAGTTTTTAGCAATCTGGTAAATTTCGGAAATTTTTTTAGGAAGAAAATTGTGACATAAACGGTCAATTGCAAATGTTTTCACATCAAAAAGCAAAAAATGTTCACTTTCAGATATCAATTTTAAAAGTTCTTCAAAGGCAATTTCTTTAAGGAATAAGCATATCTTATCAGTTCGACATCCATGCAGAAAATGAAAGATCAAAGTTAGCGTTTCAGCTGAGATATTAGACATTATAACATTATCCTTTCCTTTTTCACAAAAGTGTCCTTCTAAAAGTGCTTGAAAGTAATCTGAATTTTGACACAGTATTTCACGTGAAGCCGAAATTTTTTTACCATTGACAAGAAAAGTAACATTATGGGTGGTAGAATCTGAGTAAACACATTTTGATGTAACATTTGAATTGCATGTCTTATACAGGCAACACATTTCAAGTTCATCAATAATTTTAGTTCTTGGTAGACTTTGATATATCTGACAAAGAGATAACACAGCTACAGATTTGTATGTTTTAGATTCATCAAGAAAATAATTAAAGAGCAGTGATAAACCATTACCCTGCATAATTAGTTTGAATAAAGCAGATGTACTGTGAATTAAAATGGATATTGCATGGATAACATAAAACTGACTAGCTTCCTCTGAAGTGGATAAAATATGATACAAAGTACCGATTCCATATAAGGATTCGGCTTCAAGTTGCAAAGCAGAGAATAAATTAGTATAACTATCATTAATTTTTAAGCAACGAATACAACTTTTAGATGGATGTATAAGAGTCAATATTTTATTCATTTCAGTAACAAACCCGTTCAAAATTAGTTTCTCAAAACAATTCCGATTTTTTACCAAATTTAAAAGAAGTTTTTCAGATTTGGGGTTCGGATTCTCAAAAGAAACCATATAGTCCATTAAAACCGAGAAGCAGTCTCTACTTGCAATTTCTGAATTAGTTCGCTTTTCCAAATGATAAGATAACTGTGTTAATAAAGCTAAAACACAATGATCTAATGCACACTTTTCTGGAGGAATTTCTATTTTGTGCAACAGCTTAGAGTTTGATGTTAGTTTAATTTTTTTGTTAACTGGTATTTCTTCAAAGGATATATCTAGTTCTTTATCTGCTTTATGTTTCCCTGAAGATTTTTTACTGTCATGCAAGGCTTCCAATTTTACATATTCCTTTTCTGAATTTTTAAACTCGGCTCCCTCATTACCAGTTGACGTAAGCGACGCGACTGATTTATTTGCATATTTGGAATTCCGAAGTGTTTCAGTGCAAGATGAAGTTGATGGATAATATTCAGTTAAATTGCTAATATTTTTGATAGGTGTTTCAGCAGTTGAAATTGAACTTGATATCTTTTGTATTTCAACATTTTCAAGATCATTATCATTTGAAATAATAGAAGAATCTTCAGAACAACTAAGAACAGGAGACCAACACAAAACAGTACCATCTGCATTCGACTCAGGTGACCAAGGATCAAGAAGAGGAGAGTTTATATCAGAATCCGAATATATATTTGGTGATGTAGCATTATTGCTTCTTGAGCTACAAGGGCTACAGTTACTGCTAGCCCCAGAACTGTGAAGGTGTAAATATGATGAATAATCATATTTTGGAATGTTCTTAACTGGACAAAGATTCGGCTCAACACCTGTAAAGGAATATTTTGCAAAAGTAGAATTCACTGTGTCATTGGAAAACTTAGATTCTTCAAAATATTTTTCTTTCAACAATAAATCTTCTTCAGAACTTAAACTGGTTATTGAACTCCTACTCAATTCTTCCTGTTTTATTTCCATTGGAATTTCAGATGCATAAGTATCTTTATTCAAAACAAACGATTCAAAAACAGGATTAGAATGCTTGTCTTTATTATGTGCAACAAACCGTTTAAGAATTTGTATTAAAATTTTTATGATTCCAAGTTCATAAAGAATATCAGGCACACTTTGTTCATAACAAAGAGGGAGAAGCGCTATAATAATACGACCATGAATGTCTTCAAATGCATTACATTGAAGAACTTCAAGAATAGCCTTTAACCCGACATTTTTGGATATTCCATAATTGTCCCACATATGAAGGCGGTCAACACAACAGCATAATGCTAATGTAGCAAGTCGACTCATTTCAAATGATGTTTTATTCATACAGATTTCAGTAAACAGCTTCACTGCACCAACTTTTACTAAATCCGTTCGCATTTCGTCGAGAACAGATACATTTTTTAAAGAGGTTAATGCACATTCTCTAACGTCTTTATCAGAATGAGAATAGAGTTCAACTAAAAGGTTCAAGGCACGCATTTCTATCATCTGACGCGCACAACCAATGCTGCAATTTTCGGTAAGTTCTGCTAAAGCTTTTATACTGCACATTTGCACTTCTTTGTTACTAGAATGTAGTAACTGAGCAATGTGAATTATTCCATTCTCTCGGACTATAATATCCCTGGACTTGGGATCTTTACCAAGAATACGTAATGTTCTTACAGCTGTTTGTTGACAGTTCATATCAGCGGTGTTAATAAGAAAATTTATAACGATTGAAACAGGTTTCATTGTATGAACAGCTTCATAGCCTATTTTAGATTTAGCAATATTGCCAAGAGCCCTACAAGCTCTATTTTGAACATCGTCATTTACTGTCCCTTTCATTATTCTTATCAATGATTTTATTCCATTGTTTTTAATTACTTCTAACATAAGGTTTTGTTCTAGGCAAGCATCAGCAATAATACTTAGAGAAATATTGCAAAATTTAGGATGCTCCATGAAAGAAACAATAGTTTTTATCACTGATGATTTTGATAATCTTATCATGCAGTCATAGTTTCTCACATATTCCTTTCTAATTTTTATTAAAGCATTAAAAACATGTGATGAATCATTACTGTTCAATTTCTTTAAAAGTTTTTCATCTTCTGGATCAGACATCTTTTCTCCAGGTTGTGCAAAAAAACACCTGAAACATAAAAATATAAATAGTAATAACTCTAAAACTAAATTTTCAGCAAAGTTTCATACAACTTTTAATCAAGTATTGGAGATTCGGTATATGCTATTTATCATTTCTTTAATTGTACATAAACTATATTTATATTCCAATGAAGTAGACAGTGCAAAATGTAGCAAAAATGTATTGGACTAGCAGCTAAAAATACAAGTACACTTTAGTAAAAAAAATACGGGTAGCACAAGAATGCAATGCAAAATTGCTGATGATATTGACAATGATGATGTTGAATAATTCAGTTCACCATCAAGAAGATAATTATTTTTTTAAACTAATTATTGAAAGAAAAACATTTCCATTCAACTGGTGAAAATTCAATACAACTAATTTCCTACTTTATCAAAATTAGTGAAAAAATACATTTCTTCACTGTCCAGCAGTAGTGATAGACTATTCTCAGAGGCAAGGTTAATTCATGAAAAGAAACACAACCAAATTCTATCAAAAAAATGCAGAAAAATTACTGTTTTTGCACAGTAGTTAACCAAACTTAAAAAAAAAGAAGACAAAAGTGATGAGTTTTTTCTTAAATTTTCTTTACATGATAAAATATGTTCTGAAAAACATTAAAAATAAACCCAAATATTTTGTTTAAACTGGTTTTTTTTTCACATTTCTTAATATTGCAACTTTTTTTTATTTATTATATTTATTTTTTTATTTCTTAGTATATAATTTCAGGGGGGGGGGGGGGGGTGTACAGCCAGATAATTGTAATACTCCTGCTACCTATTATCCGGCCTATTTGTCGGATATCTGTTGCAGGAGTATTAAATATTGTACTATGGGACAAAATGAAAGTAATTCAAGGTAACTGTGGCTCAAATTTTGAAGAAAAAAAAACTCATATTAAAAGTGATTACGAAAGTAAAAGATTGTTCACCGAGGCATGTAGTGAGTAAAAACTAATATATATATATATATATATATATATATATATATATATATATATATATATATATATATATATATATATATATATATATATATATATATTAGAGGTAAAGGTGGGTAAATCTTCCCCAAAATGATGGTGCACATTTTTTTCTCAGATATGCATTAATAGTATATATAAAATTTCATAAGAAATATTTCACAATGGGGTACAAGTAGTTCATCTCTCCATTGCAATTCTTTTTAACATATTAGCACAAAACAACTATAAATATATCCAAATACAAAAAAAATAGTAGCTATAATGCTACATTTATTTTATTTGTTTTTTATAAAAAAAATGCATGGCATATTTTTTTATATAAAACAATATTAAATTTTCAAATAATTACAGGACTGCCACCGAGTTGTACCTTTGAAAATAGTAGCTTTAGTATCCTCAGACATCAAAAACAGTAGCCTAAATAGTCTCCTCAATTATGCATATATTTAGCAAAGATGACTAAAAGCAGTAAATTGCGACAAACGTTAAACAAATTGCGACAAAGGCATTTTATTAAATGCAAGTAATATTACAAATTGATATTATTTTTATTATTGTCACCGTTTTTAGACAATTCTAAATATGTACTTTATACTCATTTTCTTAAATAGACTGCATAAATTAAAAATGTATATATTCACTAGATATGAACAAATTCCATTTTTAAACTGTACAACAATAGTACTGTTTTGTAAAAGTGCATTTTTAACCGACTGCCCAGCGCGCCCACCAAAACTCCAAAAAAAACCTCCAAATTAAAACCACCAGAAACTTTAAATTAAAACCGCCAATGCGCGCCAAGTCGGGAGGTTATAGATTCGACCTGTATGTATTTTTTTTTTAACCAATATTTGCTTTTTTTTAAAAATTAACGTATATAAAAATACCCGAAGAACATATGCCAACTTTTAAAGAAACTAATAGAATATGACTGAAGGCAATGGTTATAAAAATACCGCATTCACAAAAATTGTCAGCATATTGCCAGATTTTTTTTGCTAAGCTTGTTATTAATAAATATCAGTTTATAACAAATAGCTTTCTAAACCAAACAATAGTCTAATAAAAAGCGGAAAATAAAGACAATTTTCAAAAATTTTGAAAAGGAAAACAAAAACCTTCAAAAATGAAACAAATCACTTTTATAATTGCAATCTTTTAACCAAATTTAGTAGTAATGATAAGTTGTTTATATACCGAAACTTGCTAATTGCATTCATATTAAAAATAGGAGTAAAATTCTCAACCAAAAAAAATACACCCAAAATTTTTGTCTACGTAATCACAAATCTAAAAATACAAATCTTTCCTTAAACTCTGAATAATTTATTAAGTTTTATAAAGATATCTACTTAATTCCATCAAAGTTTACACAAGTAGTTCTGAGAACAATTGAGGGTTGCATCAAATACTTCTAATTATGAAACTTTGTTGAACCAATGCATGATTCGATTTCTATGCTAACTTTAATACATAGGCCCCACAACAACAAAACACATATATATTGAGCTTAATGACTTCAATCAACATTCATGCCAAATTTGAAGAAAATCAAACAACACCTTTGGTCATAAATGAGTAACAAGCAAATTTACAAACAGACAAAATGCTGAGGTGTCAATTTAAAACAAGGACCTAACATTCTGAAAAGCAAAGAAATTTCTCACTCCAAAATGCCCATTATTTTTCCAAGCTTGTATAGGATATTAGATTCTGATAATCATGATTATCAGAATGCTGATATAAATGCTATATAAATGCTGAGGTGTGCATAAATCGACACCTCAGCATTTTGTCTGTTTGTAAATTTGCTTGTTACTCATTTATGACCAAAGGTGTTGTTTGATTTTCTTCAAATTTGGCATGAATGTTGATTGAAGTCATTAAGCTCAATATATATGTGTTTTGTTGTTGTCAAAACACATATATAGAACTTCAAAAAACTTTATATCTGCAGATATAAAGTTCTTTGAAGGTTTAACTAATTTTACCAGCTAACTTATACAAAATCCCTAGAAATTTCAAATTTTCATTTTTGAAAATCAAAGAAATTAAGACGCTAAAATTTCGATTTTCGACCTAATTAAGAATTGATTTGCTGTGAATAAGGTTATTAGCTGACTAAATAAACTTAAAAGGCATAAATGCTTTAAATGAGACTATTTAAAGGCAGTTGAAAGTATTTAACGAAAATGAGTTCTTAATTAAGAATTATTGAATTAATATATCATATATATTTTTTCAATATATACTTAACAAAAATATGTGGATTTTTTTCCCAGTGAAATGTGGTTTGTACACTAACCAAATCAGTGTTGCAATTTTGCATAGGTTGTGCATGGAATCAATTAAGAAGGATGCTACTGATATTACTTAACTTTTTCCACACAAACATTACATTTATTGAAGAATGATAATTTAATGGAAAACCAATGCTACTACTTATTTTAAGCATGTTGCATTCAAACAAAAGAAAAATAATGTATAAAATATATAAACATTAAAAAACCAAAAATTAATGCTAAAACGAATTGCAAGTTACAAAAAAAAAGCTCTTTTCAAAACACTAACCTAACCTTGCTAGTTATTTTAAGCATGTTAATATAAATCATTAAAAATTACACACTAAAAAGTTAGTTTAATAAGAAATTTGAAAATTTCCAAAAAGGTAAATAAAAGCCATGTTTTTTTAAGTGGAATGGTTGTGAGAAAGGAAAATTTCAAATAAAAATAATTAATATAATAAAAATATATAAACGTTTAAACAAAATATAATTCAATTGGAATTTGAATACCAACCAAACGAAAAAAAAAGTTTCTTTTCTAAAAAAAATCAATTTTCATAACTGAAAATAACAAGTCCTAAATTTCAAATTCGTGAATTAAACTATAATTTCGAAAAATATAATGCAATTTTGTTAAGTAGTGTAAAACAAATCATGATAAAACAGGAAATAATAAAATATATGAATTAATATATCTGATGCAAAAGGATGGAAAGTCTTGAAACGGAGATCTCAGCAGATCGCGTTTAGCGAATTTCCGCAATTTCAAGGTTTCCATGCATTAAAAAAACATATCAAAAGAGCGTTAATTGAAAGTTGCATTCGATACATGCGCCGAAATTATAATTATAATCATCTCAACTTCCGAGAAATATCTTTCCCGTTTGACGAAGATCGCAAATATTTCTAGATGTGAATGATGCTAAATTTTTGTGAAATCATCTAAATTTTTTTAGATTGAACATCGATTTTTCGAAAAAACAATAAACGAACTGAAGGCCGCGTATACTGAATATCTACAATTCCAGAGTATTCATGAGCGAAAAAATTCTTAAAACAACGCCATTATGCATCGAAAGATATTGAACCATCAAATTTCGACATAAATGTGGTTTTGTAGCAATTTGGCGCAGGATACCAATTTTGGCTCAGGATTCCCATCCTTGATATTTTTTACAGCAATTTTGATTACAACGATTTTGCTAATAACGATATTTTTATTTTAAATTGCGATACACCGGCACCGGGAAACGTAATCGCTGCGATACAGCTCGAAAATCCACTCCTCCCCAGCTATTTTATGCAATTATTTTAACTAACATGCATATAGGCTACACATTTAACTGATAATTTTAACTAAAAATTTTCGGAATATACGCGAGTATATTTGGTAATTTTTTAGAAAATTAAAAAAAAAAACTGATACATTTATTAAATTGATAGTAATAAAAAAAAAAGGAAAACGGCGGAACATCGGAAGATTTTCATTCCTGAGATGTATCTAAATGTATTTTGCTTCGCGCAGTGAATTCTAGAAGTAACACACAACCTAAACGCAAATTGCTCTCTAAAAGGTAAAGAAAGCAATGTCTATTGGTGATAAACATGCTTGGCAAGTATTATTTACTTGTAAACACATCCTGCCTGCAGCGTTTAATGGTGTTGATTCATTAACTGTTTGTTTTTTAGAATCGCTAAATAGCAGTACATTGGCGCCGTATGCAACAGCCAATCAGATTACGTGATACTTCAAAATGAGTTAAACGGTGCGTGATTCTGTGAAATATTACTTGAAAATCAGTGTTGTTAAAAAAAGTTATCAAAAAATAGTCGCCAAAAGCTAAAAAAAGTAGAGGGTTTTGATGAAAATAGTCGCTTTTGGCACTATTCTAACAAAAATAGTCGCCGAATCTTAAAAAAAGTCGCTTTAGTCGCCTGTGGCAGCCCTGTAATTAAGAAAGCTGTAAGTTTAAATTTCAATACAAATATTTATCAATTTGATTATCTATTTAATATTTATCAATCTAAAAAAATTCGATGTTTTACACTAAAAAATAATTTTTAATGGGGAAACTATTGTGCCAAACCAGTATTGGCTTGTCTAGGGTAAAGAGAGGTATATGAAAATAAGATGCAATTGAAAATATGTTGTGAAAAATACATCTAGCAATAATCAGCTGAACCAATAGATCCAAATGATAATTGTCTGGTGTGCAGGTGGTAACTCACTGTATATTGCATGTCTTTTTAAATCTGAATCCAAATTCAAATAAACTTTTAATTAATGTAAATTATTTTAGATGTTCAATAACTTTTAGTTTAATTTTGTGCTGCATTGGTTTGAAGTGCTAATATAAAAAATAAAGAGCATGAAATAATATAATTTTAATTATGTATCAATATTTTAATAAAGTTTTACTCTTTAGAATTTACAATCCCCCATTCATTTTTTTCATTGGGGTAAATGGAAACAGAAATTTTCCTGGTATTTTTTTCACTTCTTATTCTTATTAATGTAAAAAAAAAATCCGTTTTTAACATACTATTTTGAAGACAGTATCAAGTATTTTCCATCTGCATGTTTCAACTTGAAATGCCACAAAGAAATATTAGGAAATGGACTGGCCCTACTAAACAAAATGGGTGTTAGCCGTCCTATTGAATTAGCCTGCAACATTGAGACATTGCACAATCTCTAGACCTCTACCAGGGTGGCAACAACATTTTGGAAAAAAAAAATTCCCTGATATTTCCATGATGATGTCACAAAAATTTCCTTGATTTTACAATTACATTATAAAAGAAAAATTATACGCAATACTTATTGACAGTTAAAAAGAAATATTTATGGATACAACACAAATTATGGAATTGCGACAGGAATAATAGTAATTAAACATGTTCTTGGAAGCAAAGAATGCAAAAAAAAAGCAAGTTTTTTCAAATTATTTCTTTTGTAGACAATATTAAATGTTTTATATGCTTCTTATTTCCTATTCCAATCTTCAATAAATCACATATTCATTAGCTCCTCATATGTTGCTTACAATTCAAGGTCCAATGCACTTTGCTTTTGCTGCTCCCTCCAGCAGTGGATCACGATTTTACAAAAATAAAACTGAAAATATGAAAATGCGCATAACCATACTTTTTTTAAACTTCTTTTTCAGAACTAAAAGGAAATATTGACAACTAAATTACCTAGAATAGAGGACATAATACAAGATAATTACCGTTTTAATGATCCAAATTTGAAAATTTCCCTAACTTTTTTTGAAATTTTGAAAACTTCCCTGACTTTTCCCTGATATTTCAAGAATAAAAAATGTCCATGATAATTCCCTGATTTCCCGGTTATGTTACCACTAGGGATGAAACGGATATCCGGTAACTATCCGGCTGCTTTTTGACTATCCGATATCAGGAAGTAAAGTGCCGGATATCCGATTCACCATGCCGGATATCCGGATGATTTTGTGGCGATCAATTATCTTTGTTCTTGCTTTAAGTAATTATTTTTGTTCTTGCTTTAAGGATTTTCCTGAAAATTCTACCAATGTATTCACAGTGTGCAGATTCTCCCTTGAATTTTTCTCGGGCTATTCAGGTGGGTAAGGAATGCGTTTCAGACGCGGTGGGTCACAGAGAATAGTTAACAAGGAAGATATGCTGCAGACATTCGGAACACGTCACTATAGATATCATGGATTATCTTCGAGTTTGAACAATTCACATGGGTGGTAGAGTGCGTAGGGTGCATAGCTACATCTCTGTTCGTTGTATATTATAAATTGTTTTATTCTCCAGTTTAAAAGCTAGTTTTAGCATTTAAATATGGCGCAATTTGGAAATATTTCAAAATTACATTTTCAAACGCATTGTACAGTACAGATCTGGCCGTTTCAAAATCAGTGTAATTATGAACAGTTTATTAAAAAACTTTTAGGTTGTACGTTCACACTTGAACATTTTTTTAAAATTATAAATTTAAAACTCTAGTTTTTCCATATATGAAAACACTTTAAAAATCATTATGATTCAGTATTAAAAAAAACTGAATAAAGTAAAATGCTAATTAGCTGTTAGCATTTTATAGGCCAATTATTTTTTAACATGATTATATGGTTTTTTTAACATGGTTTTTTTAAACATAATTATGCAAGTAGTAATTCACCTAGAAGCACAATTTTTGTTGGAAATTACTCGAAGTATCTTTCTTAATGTTATGACCCTCCAAAATGTTTATAGCATTAAAAGTTTTTTTATATAATATTTTACCTCGAGAGTCCTTAATAAAACCCACTTTTTTTTAAATTTTTAATTTTAAAATTCTATTAATTTTTTTTTTTTTTTTTTTGACGAATCGTTATGGCGAAGGGTCATAACATCTCACAACTAATATAAAGTTGAATTAAAAAATAAATTTCTCAAAAGTTTAAGCAAACTTGAGTTTTCATGTTCGAAATGAAAGTGCATATGTAAAAATACAATTTTTCAGAAATTGATTGTAAAGTGTACAAATCATACGCCCATTGCTAGCAGCACCTTGTGAATAAAAAAGTTTTTTAAATGTTTATTCAATCTTCACTCACCTTAAAGATAAAGAATTGGGGAATATTATAGCATAAAAAAAAATATTTTGTAATTTTTGACCAATTTCCGTTTTTTCTAGTGTGTATGAGAAGATATTTTCATAAAAAAGAAACTGCCGGATATCCTGCAAAATCCAGTTCGGATATCCGTTATCCGGTTTGTAATGTGCGCCGGATATCAGATATCCGGCAAAACCACTATCCGGTTCATCCCTAGTTACCAACCTGTCTACACCTTCCCTCCTCACCAGACTATTTTGGGTTTAAATCTATTAATACCAAAAAGCAGTGTTCACTCTAGAATAGTGTTCACATAGTTTTGAAAAAGGGCGGGCAGGGGGGATTTCAAAAAGGGCACTTTTTGTTATGTAAAAGGGCACTTTCCTTATCACTATTTTTTTTTTTTTTCAGAAAAAACAATTTTGAAATCCTCAAATTTTTCTAAAGTTCCTTGTTAAAAAGTTTTTACTATCTCAAATTTCATAAGGGGGGGAGAGGGAGAGATAAGTTTCAAATAAAAAAAAATTAACAAAATATATTAGCAGTAAAACAAATTAGAACATTAATACAAACCAAACAAAAAGAAAAAGCTTCTTCCAAAAATCAATTTTTATATAAAGTATAAACATTTATTCATCAGATGCAAAAGGATTGTAAGTCTTTCAAAAGAGATCGCAGCAGATCGCGTTTAGTGAATTTCTACAATTTTAAGGGTTTTTTTATGAATGAAAAAATTCTTAAAAGAGTGCCATCTGGAAGTTGCATTTGTCAGAGGCAAACGAAATTAAAAGTTATAACCATCTTAAATTTCGTGTGATATCCTCGTTTGACGAAGATCGCAAATATTCGGACAAAAGGGATAAAAAGTACACTATTTTTCTGATGTGAAGATTGATTATAGGAATGGGCACTTTCAAAAAAGGGGAGGGAAAAATCCACAGGCATTGTGAGGGAGCGAAGAGCATCACAATTAGGGGCGTTAATTTTTTTACAGGAGTCATTTACAATCCTTTCTTGGAAAATACCTTCCTGCAAAGTAAGCAATTTTTGGATTGATGCATTGTGAATTCCGGCTCAACTGCCGTCCCATTTCAAGTGTTAAGAAAAGTAATCCTTTACACATGTACAAACAGCCTACAATTATCTTTTATGTCACCAACTGAATACCTATAGATCTCAGAAACGCCTCTTTATTTTAACTACGTTGTTCAGCAAATGTAACGTGGGTTGAGGGTACGATTGCGATACCAAAGCAATCCTACAGACCTACGTTTTTGTGGAAAAATATATTTTTTTAATTACAGGGCGCAAAGAAGATACTGAAAAAAAGGCAGGGCACATTTTTCACTTCTAAAAAGGGCAGGGCGCATAGGCACTTACAAAAAAAAAGGGCAGGGCGCGGCGCCCTTTGAAAAACGCATAACAGGAACACTACTCTAGAAATATAAAGGGGCAGGGTGCTGTTAACAGTAAAATTGCACCCCGTTTTCGAAAAGGCACTTCTTGTTTTTAAAAGGGTGCTTTTTTTAAAAAAATAATTGGGTGTGGGTGTGGCCGAACAAAAACAAACCCGTAACCAAACAAAAACAAGCCCGTAACCATACAAAAACAAGTTCCGATTGTTGGTTGACATTGAGCTAAAGCTACATATTGGGCTATTGGTAACATTTCGGGGCTTATCTCGAAAGAAAGATCCGTACAAAATTGATGTCTCTTACTTTTAAATTAGTGCAAATAGTACAAAATAATATTAAAAATAATTTTTTTCACTTAACCAAATCGGTAAGTAGTCCTAATCAGACCCCTTACAAAACTGATGAAAAGGCTACTTAAATCCAAAATATGGTAATAAAATGCTTAATCTTGTAAAATCACCTTAAACCATCTATTCTTTAAAAAAACAAAATACAGAAGAAAAAAAAACTTAGCATTTCATATGCGGCCACAGGCAACCCTGTGCTCAAAATTACTGCGGAATCATCGCGATTGCACAAAACGCAGTTAAAATATAGTTTGTTTTTCTAGTGTCATAATTCATTTCAATTCTTATTTAAACAAAAAAAAAATGTAATCGATGCCTTCTTTAAAGACAGCTAGGGAAGCAAGGACACTTGTGCTTGACTGAAAAAGGTAAGAGGGGAGGAATTTTTCAAAAGGGGCATGAGGGCGCTATCGAGATGAGCCAAAAAGTTTGTAAACTTTAGTTGACACGACAATTAGCCTTCATTCTAAAATACATTTTTGTATTTTAAAATGGGATGTCAAAGGAGAAACAATAAGATGGCTTATAAAGTATAGGTGAGTATTTTATGGCATACATTTTAAAATATTCTTTTGGACAATTCAGACATACAATAAAGGCAGCTTGCATTTATTCAATCTTCAAAATATTACACACACATACACATTATTCATCATTTGAAAGTTAAAAAAAACATTTGATCTCAATTTAACCAAATATGGACCTATTCTGTTTATGCCCTAAATTCTTTATTTTGTAATAGCTAAAAAGGTACAATTCTAATATTTCGAGTTTCATATTTTTAATATTGAATCCTTACACAAATTGCAGACGATAGTTTAATTTTTTATGCTTTGGGATATATTCTTATCAAAGTTACGAGCTCTAATCAAACTTACTAGTTTGACCACAATAAAATGTTACTTTATGTGTAAAAATTGTAACATTAGGTATTAAATTATGGTTGATGGTTTAATTTGCGTCGTTACGACAACACAAAGATAAAAAAAAATTCCTTTATAATTTTTTTATCGTATCTAAACAATTTCCTAAACTATTTAATGTAGGTTGTTCACTGATAGTCTTACACGACTCTCCGAATGGTTGGTACATACATTGGTTGTACCAGTGGCGGCAATTGGGTGCTAAAAGTGTGTGTGGGGGGGGGGGGAGAGAGTAAAATATATGACTACTGTTGAAATAAAAATTAATTAAATATTGCACATTTATACATACTCACTATTTGTGTTATTTGAAGTATACCAACTTATAAAACATAATAAAATATATTTAATAACATAATTTAAAGAAAATTATATGTTTACAATAAATCTGATCTGAGACAAGTTATCTTCCGTAATAAAGTTAAAAATAACGATAAAAAAATTTAAAAGGTTAGAGTAGACATCTTGGCTTCTTCTAGAAAATATTTCCCACATAATCATTGAGATTTAAATGCGTTTTTGTTTAGTTAGTAGTGTTAAATGTGAAAACCTTTCTTGTTTTATTAAGTTCTTTAAATAGTTTTTTTACTCTTCTAAAAGCACTAAAAGATCTTTTTGCTGAAGCAATTGATATTGGGATTGTTAAAAACAACTTCAAAAGTTTTAAAACGTTCGAGTAGACATCTAGCTTCGAATTTTCTCTCCTAATTTACTTACAATGTCCAAATTTTAACATAAAAATAAATAAATATAAGTGACCTAATTAATTTTGGAAACAAAAGTTATCCAAGTAGAGGTATGGGTGAATTCCAACTAAAATTGGGTTAACTATAGTTCAGCTTTCTATTGAAATAAAACTAGGATTTCTTAAATTTTTTACTCTCAAGCCAAGTAGAATTTTCAGCGTTCATAAATTTGAGCTATTCTAGATGAAAAA
Organism: Troglohyphantes excavatus; assembly: GCA_963932185.1. NCBI lineage: Eukaryota > Metazoa > Arthropoda > Arachnida > Araneae > Linyphiidae > Troglohyphantes > Troglohyphantes excavatus. The sequence goes on along the minus strand of OZ010676.1, from coordinate 10,183,952 downwards.
AAAAATTGGGTAGAAGCAGCACGGTACCAAACAGTTTTGTTCCTGAATACTTTTGGGCCCCCAAGTTATACAAAAGTCATAGCGGATAAATGTCTAACATGGTTGATGTAGGCCACCTTCCTAAAACACGATGAAAGATATTTTATCCACAAAGGATGATTCTTTGTGAGTTATGGATGAGGACGGAACTGCATACTGCAGCTTCCTCTTCCAGGCGGTGCAAAGAGGGGAATGGGTTAACAAATTGACCTGGTCGACACGCCCAACTTTCCTTTACACGATGGTAGGTTATTTATCTCCATAGCCCGATATCCCGTGGTGTAACTGTATACTGCATTTAAGAAAGACATTCTCCCCTCGTGGTACAAAGGTCGAAATGAGTTAATAATCAACTTGGTCGATGTCGTCCACCTTCCTGAACATGATGGTAAGACATCCATCTCCATACGATGATTCCACATGGAGTTATGGGGGTGGAATCGTATACTGCAGTTGGGGATGACATCCTCACTACCTACATGGTACATATGTAAGAAAGGGAATGGGTTTGCGTATATTATCTGTAGTAAGGGGAGGAGAGGGGGTTCGAGTACGAAGTATTTTCTTATTTCAACATCCAAAAAAAGTGCAGGGGGCAACCTTCCCCCTTGCCCCCGCCCCCCTGAATCACCGCCAATGGGTTGTGCTAGCCGTAGTTATAATATCGACCTCATTTGCACTTCGTTTAGGAGGTATATAATTAAACAATGCAGTTTGTTTCTCTTCATGGCAAAGAATGCAAACTTTCAAGTTCTGCGCATGACGAAACTGTTGACAGTATCCCAAGATGCATTGGGGTGAGAGCATCTTTTGTGTGCTACTGCGCATGTAATAGGGCCTATCTTTCCCCCACCATTATCTTTGATTGCAAGGACGAGAAACACTGATCTGTAACTTCTGGATTGGGCAAGGCAGTTGTTGGACTTGAAGGTTAAAAAACTGTACCCACTTTTATTTCTACCTCTATATTTCACATATTGTTTATACTAAAATATGCCTAATTGTAGTGCTTATGGCTATTTAAAAAAAAAAGTTTTTCATTAAAACTCATTTTAACCAATAATAAATGGATAAGCATAAAAAAAAAAAACTATATTTTTAGACAATACACAAATTGATTCTACATGTAGAAAATAAAATATTTAAACACATTTAACATTTCTATAAGGATTTAAGAAGAAAAACACCCCACAAAATCACTTTTAAAAATTAGTTGGGGTACTGGTTATGACTATTCCAGAAGTTAGGTACAGTTCAGTTGCGAAAAACATTATACATCGAGAGTTCAGTTCAGAACACTCCCAGCCGAAGTAGAAAAATAAAATAGGATTGGCTGCAACGTCACAGTTAACTTTTTACAGTTCTACGCCATGTGGTGGTAGGCATTAGAAGTAAATAGTGTTTGTGGATTCAAGGAAGAAGAAAAAAAAAATACACGAAGGAAAAGAAGTGTGAAGAGGAGTGATGAAAAAAAGTACAGCACAATTGGGGGGGGGGGGGTACTATTGGTCTCTCTACATACGGCCCTGACCCAGTCGTCATTTGTACACCTAACTTTTACTAAAAACTTCAGTTTGTCGACCATATTTTTACACCCAGCGGACAACTTTATATATATATTTTGTTGGTACGAGTCAAATTTTCTTTTTTACATAGATCTCTCGCTTTTCTTTTTCGAAAAATTGACAGATGCCAATCCACAGGCTACTAGCACAAGCAATAGAATTCTGGATTGCTTGTTTCTCTCTTTTCATTGGATTATTCCTTCACTGAGATTTTCAATTTTCACCTCTATATTTCCCTCCCTATCGTTATAATTGGTGAATCCCACAGCCTCTGTTGCTTGCTCCGTTTTGGTAAAACCAAGTATCTGATCATATCGGTATTGCAATTGCTTGTTGAACTTCAAATCGTACCCTGAATAAAAAAGTTTTTAATAATAAAAATCAATTTTTAATAATTGCTCTCAGCCGTTTCAGTTATTTTGTCAATAAGACTGATATTTTTTATAGTACATATGTACACATTTTTCTAATTTTATGCAAAAGAAGCTTTCATGATTACAAAAATAGCATTACAAATGGCAGCTCTGTTTAAGCAATTTGAATAATTATAAAATTACACCTAAGCAGAACATTCTGGCAACTAAAAAAAATTGCTAGGTGCCAATGATGCCTAATTTTTATCTGCTAATTTTGAACCCTGGTTGCTATATTTCTGAAAAAAATTACTATTTTTTGACAAAAATGGTGTCAAAAAGAAGACACATGTGTTAATTGTACATTAGATTTTTTGTGTGAATTACCCATACTACCAGTGGCGGATTTAGGGTCATCCAAAGGGGGGGGCTAATTATTATTTTTTTGGTGGGGGAGGGTATATATAAATTTCTATTTTCGACGATTGCCGTTAAACGTTATGTGTAAATTCCGCCTAAAAATTCTTATTTTGATACCTTGGCGAGATAAATGCCTCCAATGTGAAGAAGCAACTTTTTTTTGTTTTATTCTGGTGCAATGTACTTTTTTTGTATAAAAATAAATTTTGTCTCGACGCCTTCTGATATTAAAAAAGGGAATTTTTTGGCCCACCACGCTGCTCATAAACAACTGGTTCACTCTTGGGGCAGTTGTTTGGGGTATTCCCACCAAGCCAGAGCCAGATTTAGAGTTAGTGGACCCCTAGACTAAATATGTGGTGCGAGCCCTAAACTACTTGGTGGTATGGAATACCCCTCCGTAAATCGAAATGGGGAGGGGAGATCGGAAATTTTTTAACATGCAATAATTGAAAATTTGCAAAATAAATAATTTTTCCAGTTTTAATAAAATTGGGATGCACTATTTTTTTTGTGTGTAAATTTTCAATACTATGTTGAACAATTTCAAGGGATTTCAATGGAATTTATGAAAATTACAATAACATATTGTACTCGTCTCCGTATTATTCTCAAATTACTATAAACAGAATAACGGTGTAGAATAAAAAAAACTGATTTCCAAAAATAGTAACACAATGCCATTTTAAATTATCACAAATTAAACGCATATTTTAAAAGAATATAAAAGTGTTATGTTATATTTGCGTTGTACAAATCCATTAAGAAAAATAGAATTTTTCTGTGTCATAAAAATTTTGTAGAATATTATTTTCATTAGGATTTAGTTTGATTTATTAGTTATTTAGAAATTCGTTTGGTACTTAATTTTTTTTTTGTCTGAGTGATTTATTTTCAAACAAGTCGTTGTCAAAATTTTGAAGTGTTAAGACACCCATTTTTTCAGTAATCTATATTATTATTGGTGAGTTGTGCTGGCCCCTAGTCTGTAGCCTATGCCTAAATCCGGATCTGCACTGAGCATTTAATTTTGTCATCTCAACTCCCTTTTGGGTAGTCGTTTTGAGATTCTCGTATCATAACAAAATTTTTAAATGAATGTAACCTAAATTTAACAACAAAAAAAAAAAACTTGCTCTAATTTCGCAAAAAAAAAAAAAAAAAATCACATATAATTTTATATACAAGGTTAAACAATGTATTTTACTTAGTATTTGCATCACAACAACTTACAGGGTTGCCAAAGTTGGCTTAGTAATCTATTTGGCTATAATATGTATTGCGTGAAAGGACAGATAATGTTTGCAGCTGAATTTACCTATCGATTTAGAAAAACGAAAAAATTTGCGCCGGAAATTCCTATACCGATTTATTGAGAATATTTTCATTTCTTAAGCAAACGTAAGATACAATAAAAATTTAGTAGTACAACATTAAAAAAAAGCACACCAAAAATAGTTTCAGTTGAAAATGTACACGAAGAGAATAACAAATACGGAAAAATTTTGACTAACGTTTACATATAAATCGAATTTTGTGTTTTAAAATATAAAATTAAATGTTACAAAAATTGTTTAAGTCTAATTTGCTCTTATTTTAATCTTAAGAGGCCGTTTATTTATTACGACTCACATTCTTGAAGAAGGGGGTCCATCATGCGTAACTGTGGTGTGACATGAGGGAAAAGGGTCTCGGTTATTGCGTGACGTAGCAAAAGTTCCTAAAACATTATTTTCACAAACTTTGAGATAAAAAAACTTTTTATAGAAATCACTATATCTTTCTAATGGGTTAAAATACACGGAATGAAAGTTTTATTTACTATTTTTTAACCACATAAATTTAAAATGAAGTATCATAGGGAGTAGGGGGATTATGACATAATAAAAGAATGATCCCTAACAGTGCAATCAATTATTTTTATTTGAATTTTAATATAATAGAGGTTTTAATTTCGGAAATATATATTCAATAATTTGTTCCAGATTTTTTTTTGTCCAGCCCATATGATTTTTTCTTTAATTAAAATTGGCTTCGGCTCCATTTAAAATTATATGCAGCAGTCTTCGCCACTGATGAGTAATATGCTTCAATCAATGAATTAGTATGGTTGTGGATTGTGGAAGTCATATAAATATACATATTCATGGTTTAATTGACAGAGCAAGAAACAAACAATATCTCACCAAATCTCTCGAAGAATATTAAATTTCGTAGTTTAAGAAAATTTAAGTACAATGATGATATGTGAAATATCACCATTGTACTTAAAGTTTGATAAATGATGTTAGAACTGAAATAGTTAGTTAGATTGGTCAAAATAATAAATTACTTTAAACTTTGCAAAAGGAAGACTTTACCCTTTTAATAAGAATACAAACTAGCAGTTAATAGTACTTGCTTCAAGCCACACAAACTCAGACAAATGCTTGACATACGAATAGAAAAAATTCAAAACGGTTTTGTCACTTGAAACGAATCTTGGGAAAACGCAAATTAATTTTTATAATTCGCATAGACAGATTTTAATTTTGCAAGTTAATTTCAATGTGACAAAACGTATTTTGGACGAATACCTTAGTTAGATAGAAAATTCGATGGCGAAATCATTGACGTAATTTATAATTTTTTGATTTTTTTTTAACAAAATACGTTTTTATTGTTTGCTTTTCATATATGGTACAATGTTTCTTATGACCATGTCAAATTAAAGTTTAAAAATATCATCATAAAGCATGTTCAGTTCTTTGAATTTTTTTTTCAATTTACATAAAATTTATGTTTTTAAAAAAATACGGTTCAAAAAGGAATTTGGTTCGGTTTTCCTAATTTAAGCTGAGCAACTATCATATAAAAGGTTAAGAATTGATTGTCAAGGATAATGTGATTCCGGTATCACTACTTCATCAAAATACTTGAATGAAACCCAATAGTATTTACAACTGCAGTCTCGCTTTTTGCATCGCTTAAAATATATAAAATTACACGAATAAAAACACAAAAGAAAGAAAAATTACCTGACTATCTAACTCAGCTATTCATGAAGCAATAGCATAGATTTCGCCTTTTCCGATGTTTTCGCTCATCAAAACTAACCATGGCGACACAAATTTTTATTTCCCTCTTTCACTCTGATCCCCTGACCCCTCATTTCTACAAAAAATCTCCCGCCTCCCTTAAAACTTTTAACGAATGACCGTACTCGGATGATACAACAAAGGGTTTCACTTTTGCTGATGGTCATTTGAAGGTCATCTTGATAAGGCGTAAAGACGCGTAACCCCCCTTCACCCCCAAAGAGAGGGTCATAAAACGACCTTCCCCGACTCCCTGGACTCCCCGCCTCAAACTGTGGGTCTCAAAGCGAAAGCTCATAGCTAATTTTGAAGAACAATTTTTAAAGAAAAAACATTATTTCTTGAGAATTTTTTTTAGTCATAAGCTAAGGAGGGGGCTACACCCCCTTTTAGCCCCTATATAAATCCGCCACTGCTCTAGGCAATGTGTTTCTGGTCGGTTGCAGTGTCCAAGATTATCTTGATCTTGATAGTGCGACAAGACGCGCGTAGCCTCCCCCCCCCCACTTCCCACTCCAAAAGAGAACCATAAAACTTGCTCTTTTCCTCAACTCCCTGAAAACTCCTTAGGAAAACTTTGTCTGAACTATATGAGGGGCTATGGCCCTCTTAATTCATAACCATTATCTTCCAAAAAAAACATTTTTAAGAAAAAAAAAATTCTTAATTTTTTTTAAAAAAATTTGGCCACAGCCCAAGGGGGGGGGCTATAGCCCTATTTAGCCCCTATGTAAATCCGCCACTGCATACTACATTGGAAAATATAATGCCAAACTTCTTTTTTTGTTAATGAAATTTTGAAAACATCGAACTAGATATTATATGTACAAAGAACAAATAAATTATCTAGATACAGAATTTGTTTTAAAAAAACATTGTGATGTTTTGAACGGAAAGAAACTCTTAGAATATTTTAACTTCAGATCACAGGTAAGTTAATTTGTTCCTATCAATTAAAATAACTTTTTAATTTAATAACATGTCTGTAGTTATGCTATAAGATAAACAAAGGTTTCAGTTTTTAATTATCGTTTGACTCTATTCTTGTGTTTAACAAAAATAATGTTTATTTAAATCTTTGAAAATATTTTTATTATTTATGTTTAACATTATTAAATGGATACAATTTAAAGACTAAAATTATTTGATTGCAAATTTAAAGATATATTTTAGCTCAGATTAGATAAGATTTTAAAGAAATGTTTTTGTAGTACAAAATTTAAGTTTTAAAGTTTGTATTTTTGAAGTAGAATTCGTTATTTTATTGATGGAATTTAAATAAACTTTTGACATTCGTTGATCACGCTAATCTTGCATTAACAATATTAGTCATCTCAAACCAAAATTTAATGATTAAGCGACAAAAATATTCAGGCATATTTATTTCAGTTAAATAAAGGTGTGTGGGGAGCAGGTTTTACCTTGGGAACATCAAGCAAAAGTAAGATCAAGTGATAAAGTAATAAAAATCAGATAAGATGGTGCTTTACTGGCCTATTCTGAGAATGAACATGTAAATGAAATCCCAAATGTTGCCCCCAGTTGAATGACGGAGGGAGCTTGCTGACACAACCGACTGACTGGTCACAACCGACTGACATGGCGCAGTGATGGAAGGCGAAAGAAAGGTGGCTGGGTGGGCAAGAAGCAAGGAATACTGCAGATGACAGAAGGCGCCAGAAAAATCTAGACTGAAGGCCTTATAGAAAGAAATAATGATGAAATAAAAGTACAAAATTTAAAGAATTAAGCATAATAGATTGGAAAACAGAGACCTATCAATGATATATAGGGTCTCAAAAGGCAATATTAAGTTATGGCCAATTCTAAACAGTGGGTACCATAGCCAGAGAGTTGGATCAATTTCTCTCAAGAGCTTGATATCTGCAGAGGAGCATTGTTAAGGTTTTTGTCTAAAAGTTACATAACTTAAGTGTCTAGATATATTGGTTACACATTTTTTAGTGTTTGGATAAAAAAATTTATTCACAACTAAAGCATAGATAGAAAATAATATTATTGTAAACATATTTTAAATTTAAGACCCTTGAGAACATTCATTTGAAAGGTTTGTCTTGTTTTAAAGTGGCCATTTTGAAAGTCACTATTATTTTTCGCCATTGTGACTTAGAGACAATAGGAAAACACAGAATTTTCGTGGCAATTTTTAGAATAGTGCCAAGGGGTACAGTAGACTAGGAATTTACCCAATTCTTTAAATATTTAAGACTGCTTAATTCCTAAAAAAGATAAGACTGCACGTAAGTCTCAAACAATTTACAACTGCCCAATTGGGATAAAAAATTTCGGGCTGAGATGTCGATGATGGGGTGAATTTCTCGCCAAGACGCTAAACTTTTAAACGTGGTTACTTTCTTCCTGGGACAAGTTTGTTTGGATTACGTACATTGGATGCGTGCGTGTTTATATATATAGGTGGTAAAATTTATTTTCTTCAAAGATAAATGGCGGTACAAATGTATTATCACGGGGCACCGAAAAATTGAAATTTAGAAATGCATAGAAGTCGCCAATATGACTATTAACGGCCAACGATGGGCAACGGCGATAGGTTGATGTATGATGCCAGTTTCTTCAGTTTAAAATCGGGCCACGGTGGCTGCGATGAAAAGTTCGATGATTAAACGCGATTGGTTTAATGGAATGCACGGTAGACTATTACAACGTTGTACAATGGGCTATTGCACGGACACATTTGAAAAGTAATTGACATTTATTAATTGTTTAAGTAACTTTGTTTTGGTTTAGTTAAGGCAATATTTAAGCCACACAATGGGGTATTAAAGACGATCCAATGTTATTATGTAACGAATGGTTTATTGAATAAGCATCGCATTAGGGCTGCGCAATGGGCTATTGGAAATAGTCCCGAATCTATCCCGATTGGTTTGGTTTTGCTAATTAACGTCGCACTAGAGCTGCACAGTTGGATTTATCCCGGGAAAATGTGGAATTATTTTAAAATGACGGACCTGTGGTTTCACCCCACTCTCTAAACTTTTGCTCCACTTTGATTGATTTGAGAATTACTGGGATAATTTTATCGTCTGCGAATTTTTTTCGTATCGTCTGGGAGCTTTGTTGCTATACGAGCTCTTCTTTTTTTTTTGTTATATTTTGCATGGCTTTTTTTTACAAATTTCATGACTTTTTTAATCCTGATGACGCTCTTTGAAAATTTCCGTTTGGTCTAAAGTAGCCTATTTTTAGTTACTGGCGAATTGTTTCAATTAAATACGGTAATGTATCTGTTTGAAATTTTCATTTATATGTCTAATTTTTTCATTTTATATTCTATGTATAACTATAGTTTTATTTTAGAATATTATGCTTTATATTGAGGTGTTGCCCCAAACGACTGCCGTCGAAATGCCCCAAACGACTGCCCGAAGGATTGCCTGTAAGCACCATGATTGACTGCCCGGAGGGGGTCATGGATGTGATCCTGTGTAGTCGGAGGCCGAAGGCCGGAGACCACAAAATCGACGTAAGGAGTCTGTGACTTTAAGCGCGTGGTACGCGTGTGAGCTTAAGAGTGCCGTCGAAATGCCCCAAACGACTGCCCGAAGGATTGCCTGTAAGCACCATGATCGCGGAGGCCGAAGACCACAAATACCCGGAAACATAAATCGACGTTAGGAATATGTGACGTTAGTGCCACGGTACGTGCGTGCGCTTAAAACAGTGTATGGCATTCGTGATGTCCACACGACTTGAAACGGCTAACCAACAGCGGATCAACTGATCGCGAGTTCTAATCGCAACATTTGCTTTTAAACGCATTAACTTAATGTCAGTTATTTGTTATATTTCCGATATGCGTCGATCTGTAAAATATCATTTGACCAGGGTGCTAAATTACGAGGCAGTATTCCCGGGTCTTTCCTTCTATATAGATCTCGAACATTAACTTTCCATTAGAAATAGCAACATCCGTCCTTTAACCATGGTTCAAAAATACGAGACAGATTTCCCGTGTCCTTGTTTCAAGATATATGCGAACCGTTTACAATAGCCCAAAGTGCAGTTCTAGTGTGCGCTAACCAATCAATCGCGAAAGCAACCAACAAGGCAATTACCGACCATCCATTTTAAAGCAAAATGTTTGGTTTGGATAATAAACATGATCTAGAACTGCACATTGGGCTATTTAATACAAATGTAAATAAAAGTATTACTCTTATCAAAGTGAACTGGCAACGATAAAAATTATTTCATGTTCTAAAGTTTGTTTATATTTTTAAAACGGCGATAGTTTACTCTTATTACATTAATTTGTTATTAAAATATCAGAAATTACGAAAAAATAACATTCCGATATTAAATCAGTAAATTATAACATTTATAAATATAATATTTAGCATCGTTCCATTGTACTACGACTGCATAATCGAGGGTTACCGCCTCGTTTGGCGGGATTAACAAACGCGTCACAGAATTGGCGAAATGGCGACTTAATTTTGTTGAAAATTCGGTGCCCCGTGATAGTACATTAGTTCCTAAATGGCCGACAGATTTAAGCGACCGCCCGACAGAATGATGCCATAGATTGCATGTTCATATCCCAGTGAGGCCGAAATATTCACCGTAAACAGTAAAAAATATTGGTAAATTCCTAGTGTACGGTGCCCTGTTGTCGCCAAGGCCAAAAATGACGTGTTTTTTTGTCGCTAAATCAAAATGGCGGACATTGCGTTGGCCGCACTTGAGCTCCACAATAGGCTAATAGCGACAGTTTAGAATTGATTCCGAAGCTTTGTTTTGGTTAATTAACATCGCACTAGAGTTTATATTGGGCTGTTGGCCGCAGTTCGGCGCCTATCTCGAAGGTAACAATGTCCCTCCGGGCAGTCGATCATAGTGCTTACAGGCAATCCTTCGGGCAGTCGTTTGGGGCACTTTGACAACACTCTTAAGCGCACACGCGTACCGTGCGATAAAGTCACAGACTCCTTATGTCGATTTTGTGGTCTCCGGCCTCCGACTACATGATCATATTCATGACCCACTCCGGGCAGTCGATCATGGTGCTCACAGGCAATCCTTCGGGCAGTTGTTTGGGGCATTTCGGCAGCACTCTTAAGCGCACACGTGTAACGCACGCTAAAATCACAGACTCCTGACGTCGATTTTGTAGTCTCCAGCCTCCGACTACACAGGATCACCTCCATGACACCCTCCGGGCAGTCGATCATTTGCTGCATAATGTATCCATGGTTTGACTCATCAACCCATTCCACAGTGAATTGCAGAGTGGCCAGCTCCATGCACCTTCCGCATACCTTGCACGTTCGCTTGTTAGATAACAATCTGGCATCCATGCACCAATGAATCACGGCACGTTTACCTTTCATTTCCAACTCAAACAAATACCTACTATTTAAATAAACGTCGTCCGCGTATACATCGCTAGCTCAGAAAAATCAAAATCACACGAGCCGAACGTCGATTCAAAAATGGCAGAACTACGTGAAACCAAGGCTAAACTAGATGTGCGCATGTTGATGCGCAGTCAATGCGTGCGCATCTAGTTTAGCGTCATCTAACTAGATGCATCTCGGGTTATCAAGTAGGGTTGCCAAAATATAAACTTTATCTCCCAATCATTTGTCGCCAAATCCCATTTGGCGAGGGCACCGGACACTAGGAATAAACCAAAATATTGATAATCTACAAGTTACTTAGTTAAAATTCTTTTAATAAAACCCACATGTTTTTCTTTCAAATACATTTGATATTTGTTGTGTAGGTTAACATTCCTCTTTCACCGATATTATGGCCGAGAGTCGTAAGCGACCACTCATTAAATGAGCGAAACCACTGAACATGAGTTCGAATAGTTGCAATTCCAGTTGTGAGGCATTTTAAAATTTACGCACGGAATAAGCAGATTTCTCCTTCCCAACACAATCCAATCGCGAAAAAAAGGAGATTTTCAGGCTTTAACCATAGCACTTTCAATCGTGATGTAAACAGAGAGCATCAGGTTGGTTTACTGGTAGATGTTGGGAGGCGAGAAACACAGTCGCCATCGTTTGCCTTTCAAAAATGTGCCAATTTACCCCATAATCGACATCTTTACCAAATTTCGAAGTCAGCAATTGAAAAACAAACAGAAATCCTAAGATTTTTAAGATTTCTACAGTTGCACTGTATATATATACAATTCTAAATTCAACTATCTACTTCAACTGTGAGGTATATGGAAAACTTAATAGATGGCAACCATTGACTTTTATTAAACCTAACTCTGTTAAGTAAAATATTAATAATAGTATAACAAGGATATCTCTAAACAGTTTAGTTGTGTGTGTTTCTTCATTTTTAAAATTCCGATTTGTAGAATTGCACGAGTGTCAATTAAGCCACGGCTGCCTGTTTAGAATAGGCCCTGCGAAACATGTGTTGCTAATAAAAGTTGGGTTAATCTTCTTTTTATGGTTCCCCTGATTTTTCGCCAAACCTGACAACCCGGCGCCAAACGTCAATGCAGGGGGATATGGTATACTTTGATTGGCAACCAAACCAGTTTTTGCAGCAAAGCAACATTTTAGCATTGCGAATATAGGATTTTCAGAATAGTCGCGAAGGACGACCGTATATGACAGATTAACCAAACTTTTTCCTTTCACAGCATAATTTTCAAGCAACAACTTATCCAATAGGTATATAAATAATAAACACAATATGGTAACTTACCTAATATAGATCACTCATTTAAAAAAAAAAAACGATACTAAATTTGGAAATAGATATTTTTTGTTTAATTTTAATGCATTGCTTGTAATAGAACTACCTTAATAACTACAACAAATATATATATTTGTTAAGCTCCATATGAGAGTTTTTGTATGTAATTCTTTCTAAAAAAAATAACTTTTCTCGGAAAAAATAACAGTGCATAGAAAGAAAAACAGTTAATATAAGTCACAGTTTAGGTTTAGATTGGTTTGATTAAAAACAACGCACTAGAGCTGCACATATTGCGGACTATTGGCGACGGTTCGGGGCCTATCTTGAAGGAAAGACTCGTGAACAATGCCTCGTAGTATTGAACTATGGTCATATAACGAGGAAAACCCCTGCTCTGGCACCCGATGTAACCTCAAAAGATGTCAGGATATTGAACCTCGATCAAATTTATCGTGCACCAGTCCCGTATACACGCCAATATAATTTATTGGGTATTTTTAGACGATTTATCCACTGAGCAACTGAAGGCTTCGGAAAATGATCGGGGTCCATTGCATTGAGGTTGCGTTGGGTGCCAACTCAGGTGACTACGCTTGTAAATTACGAGGTAGTGTTCCCGTGTTCTTCTTTCGAGATTGACTCCGAACCATCAGCAGTAACCCATTGTATAGCTCTTGTGCGACGCTTATAATTTATATATTTTAAATGGCATTAGCTCTTAAAGGTGACGATTTATTTTTACAGGCTTCTCCCCACAACGGAATCGGGTCTTTCCTTCGAGATTGACCCCGAACCGTCGCCAATAGCCCACTATGCAGCTCTAGTGCGACGTTAATTAGTATATACGGAACGCGAATAATAACAACGGAACGCGTTACACGGGAAAAATGGGTAGACCTCAAATTGCCAGAAAAATGTACAATGTTGATCAGTGATGGGTTGCCATTTGGCGATATTTATGATAGTTTTAGTGAACAAATTTTTTTCTAATAGAGATGCGTTGTGTTGTAGGAGTTCCTGGCTAAGAAAATTAAATATATATTATACAATCGCATTTAATTCAAAATTTAAAAATATTCTCAAAATGATAATGCTCAGTTGGTAAGGCATTCAGCTACTAATCAGAGGATTGGTGGTTCGAATCCTGGAAATGGACTTGACATAGAAAAGTAAATAAGTAGTGATCTTGCGATCAGAGGGTTGCCAGCTTCGCTACAAAATTACTAGAAAGTCGTCCAGAATATCCAACAAATTATACTGGCGTGTATAAGGGACTGGTGCACGATAAATCTGATCGGGGTCCAAAGTCCCGACGTCTATTGAGGGCGTTGGGTGCCAGTTCAGGTGTTTCCTCGTCATCTGACCATGGTTCTAAAATAACGAGGTGCATGTATGAATGTGTGTGTGAATGTGTATGTGTTCCCTGGTCTTTCCTTCGAGATTGACCCCGAACCGTCGCCAATAGCCCACTATGCAGCTCTAGTGCGACGCTAATTAACAAACCAACCAACCAACAAACCTCAAAATGATAATCTTTTTTATTCTTTGAAAGTTTATTAATCAAATTCAGTTATTATTAATGAAACATATATATACAAGATTTATTCTCTATATATTAAATTCTTCAGATGTTGCTTGGTTGGCTGAATAATGTCATTCTAGAGGCACACAATGGGCTATTGGCAACTGCTCAGGATCTATTCCAATCGGTTGCTTAATTAATTAGTATATCGCACTAGAGCTGATCAATGGGTTTTTGTTGCGATTCGGGTCGATTCCGAAGGTTTTGGTTTGATTAATTAGCATCGCACTAGAGCTAATTACTTTAGAGAATACTTCACGTTAGACTGTTCCACATAACACTTAATGCTGGTGGAAATGAAGAATTCAAGGCGAAATAATAAATGCCAAATGTATTCCTACCTATTTTAATTCTGAAGCATACCAGTCTCCAAATTGTCAATATATATTTAAAACATTATAGTATACAATAACTATAATTATAATGGGAACGGCTTTTGCAGTAACTTAGTGGCGATCACTTCCAGGATGTTTAATACAAAGTGATAAATTAATTAGACATATATATAGTAACGTTCCATGGGTCCACTCCTATAGATCCGCCTTGCAGACTTTATTATGTAATCTACTCTTCTTGTAAACGTAGAAACAATTGTTTTGAAGGGACAATGGTCCAAAATAATAATTTCGTATTAAAAAAAATTAGCACACACTAATCTTAAAGACGTTGTTTCATTCATTAACGGCTAATACATAAGAAACAATAAGAATAATATATTGATCATTCTAAATTTACATGCTGATTCGGTGCCCTGAAAATATTTTTTTTCCACTTTGACAGTCTTTAGCTAATTTTACTTTATGCCATTTTTACTTTTGAAAATAACTTATTTACTCATAAGAAATATGTATTAGATTTATATAAAGTTTTTTAAATCTAAAATATATATATTATTCCACATCACTGCTTATTTTGACTGTCCCAAGTGAAGATTAGGAATGCATAATTTATTTAGTTACATAACAATTTATTATTTCTCATTTGCGATTCTTCTCTATGTGAGTGACCAAAAGTCATTTCACAAATACTTGAAATCCTTTCCTATATATTCTTGGCTGAAGTTTTCCAAATAATACAATTCAAACAAATCTTTTCATATAGAAAGGCGAATTTACTTGGAAACTTTTAATTACTATACTTTTTAAAAAATCCAGTAGTAATAGAATCTTTTAAACTAGAATTTTGTAAAACCCTTTCTTTAACATATCCTAAGATCTATCACTATGTGTTGTCAATAGAATTTTTTAAAACATTGATTACTGTTTGGATTTCAACTTAAATTTAATTGTTAAAAGTTTTTATATTTGATAACAGGTTTCAATTCAACTCAAATTTTAAATTACTTCTGCACAAGTTATCAGTTGTCAATTTTTCTTTTGTTTGATTAATATTTCATTTTTACTGTCAACTTAAGTGCAACACATGGCATGGCATTTCACATTTAAAAAAAAAAATGAATATTAAAATTTATGATTTTTTTTTTAAACAAAACATAATTTTCAATTCAACTATAACATTCCTGTTTTTTCAGGTAACTAAGAATAATTAAGTTGTACAAGTATGGGATTTTAAATCCAAGTGAAATATCTCTGAAAGACCAAATCTGTTACTACACTAACTGTCTCTTAAGCTAATATTTTCTGGAACGAAATTTTAGCCTTTAAACCAAGTGTTAGTTTCATCTTCATTAAAAGACCATGCTCTATTTTGTACTCTTGAAAAAACCGATAATGAAACGAAAAGGTCCTTTCACGGGAATTAGTACAAAGGTTAGTTAATAAAATGTAAAAGGAAAGAAAAATTATGGATTGTCCACAAAAAAAAATTGTAGTCATAATTTTTTTATTTTGGTTGAACAGGGGACTTGACATACCCCCTTCCTTCTTCCGAAACTTCTCAGATCTGATTGGATTCTGAAAAGAATGATCTGTTGTTAGTCCAACAACCAGTTTAGACTTAGTATTTCTAAAGTAGGAAAAATGAAATGCATCCTCAAAGTTATTGTGTACACCATGCACTTGTAAAATAATGCATAAGTTTGTGATTAATTATTTAACATTACTTATGTTTATTACATTTAATTTAGACATGGAAACTTATTCAAAAAGCATTCCATTAAAATATTTTGTCTAAAAATTTAAATAGTAATTAAATTTTAGTAAAAAATATTTAAAGCAAAAATAAAAAGGATAAACTTTAGTTAAAATAAAAACTTAACTATCAGGGTAAAAATTTTATATAAATAAACTTTTTTTATGTGGGATAAATTAAACAAACTTCATTCTGTTCTTTGTTTTACATTATATATTTTTTTCTAAAAATAAATGTAATTAATAAACTATAATTATTTATATTATTAAAGGAATATTTTTTTGCATGTGTTTCTAGTTTAAAGTCTATTAAAAACATTAATTCTATTTAAACATTTAATAAATAGCAGTGTATAAAATAATTATTAAAAAAATTCTGCATTAAAAATTGTTTTATATATGTATAATGACACTTTATTATATAAATCTTTAATTTAATTTCATAACTTTTGAAGCAGCTGAAAACATTGTTTAAGTACACTTTTCAAGCATTTTGTAAGAGTTACTGACTGTTCATTTTGAGACATACTCCAATTGTGTTGACACATAACATAATTTCTATTCACTTAGACAACCTCTCTGGAACTTTATAGTCAACCAAAGGTGATTGATGGTATCCCCTTAGAGATGTTTCACACACAAAAAGTTTTCTTGATTTTGTTCCTTGCTTCAGCAAAATAGCAACTAAGAAATCCTTAAAATTGATGTCAAAAATGATCATCAAAAATAAGAATTTTTTAGTCATGTTCTCTGGAATTCCACAGGATGACTTGCCAACCGACTGTTTAAAGGCCCCTTCTGGCATAGGCCTTAGAAGTAACACACACATATATATAGTTTATATAAATACAGTAAAATAATAACCATAAATTAATACAATTGAATGGGTGCGATGTTTCTTTTCACTCATTCCATTAAGAAGCTTAGGTGTATAAAAAAAATTCCATATAATAATTCTTTTTAAAATAAAAGATAAAGAAGTCTAGTCAAGATCAAAGATATACCTATTTCTTATTAAACAATCAAAAATAAATGCCCTAAATTGGATGGTGTTAAAAACTGCAGTTAACGAACAATTTCTTAGTTTTTAATATGCAAATAACCAATGATACTTTTGAATAATTCCTTTAACAGAATCTACATTGGTATTATTTGTGCCAACATGTACTAGAACCCAATCGTAACAATTGTCTAAAGAGGAAATCTTACTTGTCAATCCTTCGATCCTGTACCCGGGCAAACAAACAAAATCTAATTTAAAAAAATGGCGATTTACTGATCAAATATTTTTTTCAAACGTTTGATCATTGAATCGCCAATTACCAGTAATCTTATTTTTACCACAGGAACAATCACGGCAATTTAAATCACGGAATCTCAATTGAACGTCCTACCGCAAGTAGTACAAACAAAGAAATAGAACAAATACACGTTAGATATTACGCGCCTCTGTGTTACGCGCGGTAATTTTTATCGCCAACAATATCTGTTCGCCAAATTGAAAGAGTCGCCAAGAGCGAAACACCCCACTCGCCTGAGGCGATAAACATTGGTACACATTCCAGGTCTACCCATTCCTTTTTTGTGCAAACCACGTCCTGCAACCAAAAGCGACACCTACAGGCAGGATCGGAACTACCCTAACAAGAACACAAGAAGTACGTACCGGAAAGAACCCACGTCTTATCGTCCAATCTCCTTACTCCCAGTTCTGGGAAAAATTGCCGAAAGAGCAATCAGAGATCGCTTACTCAACTACTTAACGTTAAACAGTAAACTCATACCCCAACAATTTGGGTTTATGAAAAACCTCTCCACCACCCATCAACTCCTAAGGGTTACTGAGTTCATTTCAGAGAACCTGGCCAGAAAAGACAGCACTGCCGCCCTTTTCCTTGATGTGGCAAAGGCTTTTGATCGGGTCTGGATCAAGGGCTTGATACACAAACTCATCTCACTCTCCGTCCCCACTGGTCTTATCCATCTAATTAACTCATATCTCTCAAACAGAACCTTTGCGGTATCTGTACGTCAATCTCTCTCCACTATCAGACCTGCCAATGCAGGAACGCCCCAGGGTTCTGTCCTTGGTCCCCTATTATTTAATATCTACATTAACGACATCCCCCAGTATTATAAAACAGTAATTGCCCTATTTGCTGATGATACAGCGATCCTTGCCCGAGACAAGAAACTTAACTTTGTAACAAAATATTTACAAGACCATATCAAAATCCTAGAAGTCTGGTTAAACAACTGGAAAATACAAATTAATGTAGACAAGAGTGCGGCAGTGATGTTCACTACCAAACATAAAATCCCAGAGCACCTTAAGATCACGATGTTTGGTACCCATATTCCATGGCAAGACTCCACTAAATACCTAGGAGTTGTCCTCGATAAAAGACTCACTTGGGAGCACCATATCAAATACATTAACGATAAACTCAGAAAAGTCCAATTTGCTCTCCGTCCTCTCATAGGGAGAAAGTCCCCCCTTAACATCAGTAATAAACTACTCCTATATAAAATAATGATAAGACCCATTGTAACTTATGCCTCCCCGATCTGGGCCTCGGCATGCGACACTAGAATAAAAAGATTGGAGTCCACCCAGTCTAGAATCATCAAAATCCTTGTTGTAAGAGCCCCATGGTTCATTCGTATTGCAGACATTCTAGAGTCCCTGAATATGCCCACACTCTCTGAATTTATGGGTAAACTGGCCACGAATTTCTACGCCAAACTCCCAACGATCGACAACTCTCAACTTCAAAATCTTGAAGTTTACGACCATACCCTCATGATCAATAGGCGGCGGCCTAGAGCCTCCCTCAACCTATGTATATAATACTCCATCTTTCAAGCAACAGCTGATTCCGACATGTCATTTTCGCTTTGTCAATTGTTTTGTCCCTAGACTTTGTTTACTTATGTTGTATTGTCCCTAGACTTTGTCTTCATGTAGTGTACATTACTATTCTGCCAGTGATAGGCCTAAAGCCTCTTCACCATTGTTTATTCATATGCTGTACTGTCCCCAGATAGGCCTTTGTGCCAGAATGGCTTTTATGCCACCTCAACATTTTTGACTCTTACTGTAATGTCCCCAGACACAAGTATCCACAGAGATACCTTTTTCATCTTTTCAGAGGTAGGCATTAATGCCTCCTCTTTTTACTGTTTTTACATGCTGTCGTTGTCTTGTCCGTCCTTCATTGTCCTGTAAATACAAATACGTGTATTAATTTACATCCCAGGCAAAGCAATTTTATAAACTCATGTGTTCACTATTAACAGTCATATAGGAGGTAAAAGGGGCTTCGCCCCTATGGAACTCCGAACGCTTCGCTCAATTTATTATAAGTACGGGGAGGGAAGAGGGGTTGTAGGAATGGTTGGTTTGGTTTGGCGCATTTCGGTTTCTTCTTATGCGATTTATTTGGCGCACTTTAGGACATTTTTAACAGTATTTAACAATTCAAGTTTCGACGTTGATGTTCGAGTAAAGTGTTTGAGTCTCATTCAAGGCGCTCGGGTTCGATCCCGCTTTGGTGTACTTTTATAAATTTATTTTTTAACTTTGGTATTCTATGGAAAATAATATATTTTATTATTATAATTTTATATTTTACTTTGGTGATAACTAATGTGGAAAACAAAATGTGTTCGATGAATTTTATAAGTAAATTACCATCTTAATAAATATTTCGTTTATTTTAAGAAACTTGGGAAGATTAGGAGGCTTAGGGTTATTGGAATACGTTAACACGATGCTTCGGCCGGTTTTGGCGAAATTTGAATCTTCTATTACGTATGTATTTGGCGCGCTTCGAATACGTATATTGTATTTTCTTTATAAATAAATATTATTTGGTATCTTGGAGAATTTCCTTTTTTTGAAATTTTGTAGGGTTTGTATCACTAGATTTTATTTTAAAGATACTGGAATGAAGGTATAAACATTTTTTTTTCCTTCGTTAACCTCTTAACAGGTATATGGGACACATTTTATGTTTCTTTTTTTTATTAGCTAATATTATTTTAAAAAAATCATATGTATGCAAAGTATAAAAAAAATAACAATTAACTTTTCTTTTTTAATAAAAATTTAATTTTTTATATTATTTATTTTTGATATGTCAAGAAAATATTTTCTGAAAAACTATTTTTGTTATTTGCGAAAGATTTTTTTGAAAAGTATTTGAAAAAAATACACACACTTATTCCTCTTTTCAAACTTTTTTAAAAAATACTTAAAAAACACTCTTACTATTAATAATCCCAAAAGACAATTGAAAGAAATATAATTGAAAATCACAGTAAAAGATTTGGAAAAGTTTCTTCAAATGGATTTGAACTCTTATACAAATTTAAACTTTATGAAACATAAAATAAAAGCCTTTACTGAGGAAAATGAATTCAAAGTTAAATATTCGGGCAACCTCGTACCAAAAGCTAACATTGATTAGCAAAAAATAATTAGTTGTACTTATGGTAAATATATAATTCAGGGGTTCGATGTAAATTGAATTCTTTTCGATGATTTTGTGTTCCATTCCCCCCTCCCCCCTTTAAAAAAATAATTACATCAATTTTCAGGCTATTTTCTGTGCACTATTTTGATGAACTTGTGTTAATAGAATTCAACAGGGATGCGCTCTTAGGGGTGTGCAACGAGTGCCGCAGCTCAGGGTTCCTCTCATTTGGAGGGATCTAAACCTACCTAAGTTTACAAAATTGACATTATGAGTTAATTTTGCAATAAAAGTTTTGTATGAAATCAATCGATTAAAAAAAATATAATTTTTAATTAGTGGCTACTCATATATCTAATAAGTTATTTTCATATATCGACCAGAAGTTATCTGGTGTTAATTAATTATTGATTTTGACGATCATAAATAAAATAAAAACTTCTGCATTAAAAAAAGCTATACTACAGTAAAAATTAAGCTTTTTCTTGAAAATATATCGATTTTTTAAATTTGGAAGGCGGGGGGGGGGGGGGGGGTGTTAATTTGAAAATTGGGTGATATAGAAAGATTTAACACCCTTAACAATAGGGTCATCAAGGTAAGATTCGGACTTGGCCCAGCTACGCTACGGCTAAAGGCGGCTCTGAAATAGAATAATTAAATTAAAATTAATTGTGAAATAAAGATAGCAAGTTAACATTTTCAAACAATGGCATAATATATGACTTTATATATTATGCTATTATTCAAAATGTACATTTACATACTTTTTTAGTACGTGAAACGTCTTTAGATTCAAGTTAAAAACACCATATTATTGTATAATACTACATTAACACTTTAGCACATCCTACTCAAACAATAACCGTACACCGTCGGCTTTAGTACTTTATATGATTTTAATCGGTATACAACATTCAAGATTCCATACTTAGTATAAAAAATTTATTGATTACATAGTGCCTCAAATATGAATTTGAAAATGTAAATAAACAAAAATAAACTGATAATGAACAGAAAAAAAAGTATTTGACCTAGTACTACAAGTCCAATTTAAGTCCAATCGTTGCTGGAGAACCTGTGACACGAAATTTAGTGGCCCCTGTTGGGACTCGAGCCCGCGACCTATTGTTACGAAGCCCCACGCCCTCGAAGGTACATTCTGGGGGAAAAAATCTTAAAATGTTTCTTTATGCAATTATTTTTTTGAATGCATTTTTTAACAAATTGTTGATATTTCCCAGCAAAAAAAAGTCAGCATTAAACCTTCATCAAAATTGTTAAAATTTAAGGTTTTTTGAAGGTTTTATAAAGGATATTGAAACCAACAACTGCAGCTTTTTTTAAAGTTTTTAATTTTCCTGCATAAAACCTTCAAAATATCTGCATTTTCCCTTCATGATTAAAAATTGAAGGTTTTTTTTAAGGTTTTTATAAAGGTTTTTTGCAGTTTTTATGAAGGACATTGAAACAAAAACCTTTAATTTTATAGATCTTCAAAAAAAACTGCAGTTTTCATGCATAAAACCTTCAATTTCAAAATTTTGATGAAGGTTTTATGTTGACTTTTTTTGCAGGGTTATGACATAAACGTACGATTAGTCAGTTTTTTTATACCTTACTTGTTAAGATACTAGCGTAAAAAGGTTCTAGTCTATAGAAATAATACATAGGATTACTTTCACAAAATTTACGAAATTAGCTTCATTAGATTTAAATACTACGAAATACATAAAGTCATTAGGGAAACTTGAGCACCAAATCCTAATATTTTTATTAATGAATATAAAAATACCATTTATTTTGCACCAAGCATATAGGTAATGGTTCAGCTGGTTCAAACCTCTCCCATTATGCATGGTAATATAATGGCCAAAGTAAAGAAAGTCAAGTAAGCGAAATTCAAAACAAAAAACTGTAAAACATTTAAAATTGAAAAAAAATATTTCCCGTGTTATAATTCTTATTGATTTTGATTTATTCGCTGGAAAACTTGATATTTTTACGGCCAATAATTCTTAATCAAAATTTAAATAATATACTATTTATGAACATATTCTGCAACTTCTACACCTACAGCCATAAAGTAGAGAGAGATTTTGTATTGCTCGGTTTTTGATTTGTGATCTAGGATCCAATTTAAATTAAGAATTAAACTAAACGATTTTAAAAATACTAGGAGGCTCCGCCCCCTGCTCCGCTAACGCTCCGCCAACCCCCGGAGGATTGCTACGCAATCCTCATAGGTTTGCTCCGCAAACCACTTCTCGCTTCGCTCGCTAAAAGGTAGGACACAATGACAATGTATCCTAGTAACAATACTTTTTTTAATTATATTACCAAAAACTTTAAACGTTGAAACTGTAAAATTAAATTATAATTCATCTTGGCATCAATACATTTTTTCGCCATGTAAATACATATAAAATCATTCAATTTAATTTCTTTTAAACTACAAATGAAAACAATGGAACCACTGGCAAGCCATTATTTATAATTTTATTTCTACCATTATTTATTATTTTCCACGTTATTTTCACACCTTTCCCTGCGTTTTAGTTTAATTTATAACATTATTGGTAGTTTGTTTTGGCATAATTGACGTTAAGCTTACAATACTTTTGCCTACCAGAAATGTGTACGTTACTAAGTTCATACGTCATAAAAATGAAGTTTATAGAAATCTAGTTTTCAAAATTCCCAACAGATGGCGCCACGTCAATGTTCCGCTAATGTAAAGTTTAAAAAAGCGTTTTTCAAAACTTCTATTTTTAATGTAATATTGTTTATATTCTTCCTAATTTAAGCTGACATCAACAAAATAATTATTTACTAATGAATTAAAGTGGCTAATCGTCAAAATTGTTTACATAATGGCAAAATAAAAATGCGGGCGCACAGAATTTCGTAAACAAACAAACTGTTGCCACTCAGCGTACAGAAAAACACCGTTTTTCAATCACCGCGTAAGAGAAATATATATAAAGATGTGTTCTAAATGGATATAAATAACATTCAAAGTTTAATTATTTTCTAATTAATTTTATCTCTTAATAGTTCGAAATGTTATAAAACAAAAATGTTATCTCTCTATATATTAATCCCTGTTCAGGGGATATCTCTCTCAATATATTAATCCCTATTCAGGGGATATCTCTCTCTATATATTAATCCCTTGCAGCGTCGTCTGCTGGATGCATTCAACTTTCATTCTATACCATACAATTCCTGGAAAGAATTTCCACTCCAACCAGTGTTTATATCTCAAACCAATGAGAGAGCTCCAACGTGGCTCCAGTGCATGAGGCCCACGCAGGGGACGAGCCGAATGCGAATAACGCTGGCGGAGAGAAAGACATTCCCAGCCATTCCTTCGAAACCTCAACAGCACATCTCTCGTGCTCTTCACCTAACTGTAATGCCATAGTAATAACCTGTAAATGTCAATTCTTAACATTAATATTTGAACCATTAAATATTATTTATTCTACCAATACTATGGCTATCATCAATTTGTGCATCACATTTAAACTTAACCTTCTGATATGGAGTCAACAATAGCGTGGCGTCACCCACGCACCCCCTGCATTTCACCCCCCCTCCGACAGCCAGACACATCTTCAACAGAGCAAGACGCATCTTCTTCGAAGCACCCTCACCGTATTTCTGCGACACCAGCAAGCGGCTAGCAACGCACTCCAATCACCCACCGCCCGATGTCAATCAACACATCGTTCTTTGAGCATCCACCCCTTCAAACATAACGGGATCATGTTCCTTGGTCCAAAGTGAAAAGATCCCGATATACTTTCTTCCTGCAACTCTTACGGAGGGACAGGCCTTCCCCTCTTCTCATAAATCAAGAACGACTTCCACCCCCAACAGGATTTAGAGCCACACCCATTTTCAGCTGCCCAGCCCAGTGAAACCTGACACCTCCACGGACATCTCCTTTCGGTCCTGCGGCTCCCCTCTTCAACAGCTGTTTTTGTTTACGACATCCCTCCAAGTGGCTCTCCTTAAAAGATGTTTCGATTTGTGCGAGTGTTTTTTTTTTTTTCACTGCTGCGATGTGCGCCGGCTTTTTAGTAGTAGTGGAGATGTTCCTTCTACAGAAGTGCAATTTAATTATTAATGGCATTCATTTAATAATTTTAATGACATACTTTAAATTTTAAAACAGTGTATTTAATGCCTATATTTTTGTATATACCCCATACAAATGCTTCATTTCAAACATACGCCAATTCTTTGCGCTTCTGTCATTTCAATTATCTGCAACTCTAGCCACTGCTCTATTGTTTCGAAGTATGTCACTTCTAGAGGGGGAATATGCAGCGTCTGCTGGAGTGCATTCAACTTTCATTCTATACCATACAATTCCTGGAAAGAATTTCCACTCCAAGCAGTGTTTATATCTCAAACCAATGAGAGAGCTCCAACGTGGCTCCAGTGCATGAGGCCCACGCAGGGGACGAGCCGAATGCGAATAACGCTGGCGGAGAGAAAGACATTCCCAGCCATTCCATCGAAACCTCAACAGCACATCTCTCGTGCTCTTCACCTAACTGTAATGATAATAGTAATAACCTGTAAATGTTAATTCTTAACATTAATATTTAAACCATTAAATATTATTTATTCTACCAATACTATGGCTATCATCAATTTGTCCATCACATTTAAACTTAACCTTCTGATATGGAGTCAACAATAGCGTGGCGTCACCCAACAAACTCCGGCCGCCGCACCCTATTCAGGGGATATCTCTCTATATATAAACGCGAAAGCCCTCACAACTCATCACTAATTCTTTAACTTCTTACCCAGAAAGATATAATTTGGAAAAGTTGTTCCTGATACCTTAAATAGGAAAAGTAAGCTATTTTTGTTTGGATCGAAACATTTTAAGGGAAGTAATTGTATCTTTCCCTGTACCCTTTTTCGACGTTAGGTTCGGATACTTCCGATTGTCCCAAAACCATGAAATTGTGCATACAGAAGGGGTATTATCATGCAAACAAAGAAAAAAATATATAAAATCTTGAATTTTGCGTGGAACCTCTAAAAATCGATTGTTATTTTATTCACTAAAAATTAGTTTTAGACACCTCCGAATAACTTAGAATCGTAAGATTCAGAGTATTGATGGGTAATTATATAAAACCAAAGGAAAAAATTGATAAATCTAAATTTTTTTTACGTGGAACCTTAAAAATTGAAATCGTTTTTTTTATGGAACATTTGTTTCAGACATTTTTTATTGCCTTAGAATAGTGGTATCCTCATTCTGATAGGGTTTACGATACAAAAAAAAAAAAAAAAGTTTACAGGTGTTTGTTCATATATATGTTATTGAGAGATAACTGTATTAGAAAGTTATTGTCTAATACATGTTATTGAGAAATAATTTTCTCTATATTCAAATGCGAAGCCTTGACTACTCATCTACTCAGTCATCACTAATTGTTCAACTTCTCGTATACCCAGGAAGATGAAATTTGGCCATGTTATTGCTTTTACTTTAAATAGGAAAATTAATCTTTTTTTTCTGTTCGTATCGAACGTTTTTATGGTTTGAAAATCCTCTTATTCGACGTTAGTTTCGAATACTTCTTTTTCTTTACGGAACATTAGTCATAAAATTTCGTATGCACATATGGTTTTACGGTACAAACAGGAAAATATATGAAAATCTAGAATTCTTTACGTGGAACCTTTAAAAATTTTCCGCTTTTTATTTTTATACTTTCGATAACTTAAGAAATTTAAAAGGCTATTGTTATTATATGTGTCTAATACAAGTTATTTAGAATAATTATTATTTGTTCATTTTATATCTTTGGAATGTTATAGTTTAAAATTCGAATGTTAATCAACGACAATACCGTATCGATTTTCATTTTGTTTTATTGCCATCTTCTTCGTATTATGAAGTTTACCATTTATTTCTGGACCTTGCTAATAAAATTTCGTAAAAAATTTGAATTTTTACTTTTTTGAGTCCCTCTGACGGACGAGAAAATAAAAAATATTTTTCTTTTGATTATAAATATTGTATTTATTTTGTAAGTTATTTTTTTTCCGTGCGTAGAACGAGCTTTTCTGCTAGTACTTTAATAATCCACAACTATGTGTAAATTCCTAGACTATATAATTATTGGAACATTTATTCATTAAAACGTTTTTATGAAAATAAAATAGTCTGTAAATTCATTTATAGTTTTTAAAACAAAAACGAATATTATATTACATAATAAAATGTATTTCCTATATAAAAGTATATTATTTTACATGCAGGGTAAATTTTAGTAATTTTTCATAGGTTTTTATTCAATAACGTAAACATTGTAATATATATCGGAATCTTACCTAATAAACTGACTCTTTTATATTAAAAGAACTTGAAAAGCAACATAATGTGAGTTAAACTAAGTGACAACGTTTAAGTTTTGATTAAAAATAACTTTGTATGGGTTTAAATTCTGACACCCAGGGCATAAAATATTTAAAACTACCAATATACATTATAATCAAAGTTAAAAAAAATGAGGATTTTGCTGTCTGAGTGCACATTTATTTTTCAGAACAGCCATTTGAAAGTTTGTAGCGTTATGATAAGAAATGACAATCAAGGGGTTGTCAAGGGTTCGTAACACTTAAAATAATTGTTTTTCATATATCACGATTATATGTTATATACGGATTACAACGTGAAGATTTATAAAAGCTATTAAACTAAAATTAATGAAAATTGCACTTAACGCATCTGAGAAATAAGGCATCGATTTGCCACTTTAAAATTTGTAGTATATTTATAAAAAAGAAAATTCGAAAAAATTATTTTTTTAAATTCAAAATAGGTTTTTTGCAGAAATGCAGGTTTGAATGCAGAAATTTATTAATTTCTGGAACTAAATTTATAGTTAATAAAAATATTAATTAATTAATTTCAAATTGACATAGTCAAAAGATCTGTTTTCGGCGTTACGTTATATGGCTATTTTTCTAATACGTAATTTGAATACTTTTAATCGCCTTTTCCTGGGTCGTTAGTCGTTTTAAGTTTTATTATTTTTTACGTAATCCCCTCAAAAATTAGCCAAAACGGTGATAAAGCGCCATTTCTTGCCTTACGATTTCTCCAGTAATTTCATTTCTTCAATTGTGATAAAATGAGTCGTAAAAGCGATAAAGCGCCAGTTCCTACCTACCCTCCAAGTGGAGGTTAGGCGAAAACTCCGTGGAAGTTCTGCCTAGTGATGGGAATAATCGAACTATTTGAATAATCGAATGATGAGTGAATTCCGAACAAATAATCGAGTGATTTCATAATCGAGTGATTTGTCACATGACCGATTCTTCTACAGTTACAGTTAATATTATTGTTTGGGTTCTTTTAAATAAAAACACCATTATTTACGAATTTACTGTTAAAAAAAAATTTCCAGAAATAATTTTTTAAAAAATAATTTTGTATCACTATTAAATTATAAATTAACATTTATTTATATTAGATATTGTATTCTTTTTTTAGATATGTAAAATTTCTGATTCTGTAGTTAACGGTAACTGTGTGTTTTCTTTTGATGTGATTAAAATGTTTGTTATTCTGAGGTTTTTTTTTACGAAAAATAAAGTTTGTTTCATCTGGGATCTTTAGTTTCAAACAAATTATTTTAGCTCTATCTAAAATTAAATTTTTAGATGGCAATAATGGCGTAACGGATGGGACCGCAATGTGGGTTGGTCAAGGATTAAAGGGAGTTTTCAGAGATAAAACAAAATTTAAATATCACCAAATAAAAAAGTGTATTGATGCTGTCTGTATTCAAAATAATATTTTAATAAAGTGAACTGAATATAACCTCTAGTCAATGTTCAAAAATCTAAAATAAATTTTTCTGCTTTAGATAAATTCCAAAAATCAAACTAATAGAAAACTGCATAACTACAATATTTTTTGGGTTTTATACTATAAACTTCTATATGATAATTTAGTAATTATAAATATTGGAGGTACACTAATTAACTATATAGATTTTTCATACTGTTTTTAAAATATGGCTTCCATAAAACATACATAATATAATGCTAACAATAAATAACAAACTAATTCTAAAATGTTTTTTAAAAAGTTAAAATTTTGTTATTTTAGCAAAATTTGTTATTGGAGTTGACTATTTAGAATTTTGGAAATAGTATTGATGTCGAACCCTAGGATGCTTGTGTTAGCTAAAATTGGTTTTCCAATCTAATTTTCTAATAAGGTTTACAATTAGTGTCCCAGTTTGGTAATAATTTGTAAATCATAATTTAATTGCAAATAATTTGTTTGCCTCAAATATTTTTTGCAGGAGAGTACCAGCAAAAACTGTTGCAATACTGATAAAACTTAAGGGGATACCCAGCAAAGCATTTTTTATTTAAGCCGAGAATAAAGACATTCTTTGCATGCATAATTTTTTTTTTTTTTAATGTTTGGTGATATACAATAGTAATAGTAGAAAAATATTTTATTATTGCCATTATGACACAAATGGGAAAAATACAACAAAATAGGAGTTTAAGATAAAAACTCGTCTTATAGAGCATTGCGTTAAGAATATTAAAATACAAATGCAACGTTAAAATACGCAATAAAAGTCCGTAATAATCCGGACATGTTTCGGGAGATACATCCCAGCTGATGAAGGGTGATGTATCTCCCGAAACATGTCCGGATTATTACGGACTTTTATTGCGTATTTTAACGTTGCATTTGTATTTTAATAAAATAGGAGTTTGATTAAAATATTCAGAAAATTAAACGTAAAAACTCGCATTTAATTAAAACTATTTAATAAAAAAAATTCACTTTGGAGATTTGTTGTGTTTTGAAACTTTTTTAAGTAATACCACAAAATAAATTAACTTGTTTAATTCTTCAATTATAATAATCAATCATCGACAGAAATCAAATCAGGATTTTAAGAATTTCACTAAACAATCCATTGTTTATTTGAGAAACTTGGAATATATAAATTGTGAATAAATAATTCAAGGAATCCAACAACTTAACACACAAAACTATTAACAAAGACTGTAATACAAAATATTGTCTAAATATTAATTACATTACTCGGGAGATTGCTTACTTGTCGAGAAATTAACCCCCCCCCCCCCCCCAATCATCTGGAAACCCTGAAAGTTGGAAATTTCAACTTCTAAAATCCCTAAGTTGGTAAAATTTATGACTGAAAAAAATTAATATTATTAACAAATAAAAGCTAGGGAAGATTAGAAATTGCCCAACTGTAAGATAACATTTAAATTAGACCTCAGAACAGAATATGGGTGCAACAAATCAATGCTTGCGGAGAACTGTTTAATATTATCTAAAATATATATAAAAAAAGATGAAAAATGTTGATAAGTGGAAACTGGGAACTTTCATCACTTGGAAATTTCGAATAGTTGAGTTGAGAATTTCGAATTGTTAAGTGATGAAATTTCTTGTTTCAATCCCCCCAAAATATTTTTTATGTAACACCACTGTTTACATACTTAAGCTTGCTTACATAGAAGGTGGTTTAAATTATCTAAAATTTTTAATACTCAATACAGATAATAAATTATTAATAAAAACTATCGATGTGTTATTATATTTATGTCGAACAAAAATAAATGTTATAAGGAAAACCGTTTTGTATCCAAGATTTAAATATTATCCACCTTTAAAATACAACTTGAATTGTATTCTTTGAGAGCATTATTTTGACATTGGAAAACATTACTGCATTCTAAAGTTGGAATAATAGAAGCTTTTAGACAAAATTTATTACAATTTGAATCTAGCACATTATAATGAATATACTATTTAAATGTATCAAAGGAAACAGTTTTATCAGCTAATGTATTATCTGATATGTATAGTCACATATATTTCTTAACTTCATGATGTGTACAATGAACAGAGCTGCCGATTTGTAAAGTAACTTTACATTATCCAAAAAATTCTTGTATTTGGCATCATTAATATAAAATGATCACCAAACACAAGAATCATTTAGTCGTCGATTGTAATTCTACAGCAGGACTTGCCATCTGATAGTTTTCTTCTTAGAATATACATGTTTCTAAAACATAATAACACACATTGGAAAAGCACACAAGTCACATCAATATTCCAAATATATAATCCTCTGCAAAAATTAAATCATGAATGCCAGCTAAACTTCGCTACGTAATAATTTTGTTTTAATAACATATAAACAATTCTATGAATCTAAAACTATTTAAACTCGACAAACACCTGTAAAAATCACAGAGGAAAGAAAACGTCTTCTTGAGTTGAGTTGAGCGAAGCGTGCGGAGTACCTTAGGAGCGTAGCTCCTTTAACCTCCTGTATGACTATTATTTATATCAACATGACTTTATGATAGATTTGAATGACATGTAAAAACAAGTAAGGACAGAACAGGGACAACACAGGACGTGAAGACGAAACAACATATTAAAGCACTAAAAATAGAGGCGTGAGCCTCTTTCCATGAAAATGACTATAATTACATAGGTTCTTTTCAAGTCCTTTGGACATTCATAACAAGTGGCACAGTGAAAAAAGAATGAGCATGATGCCTCAAAATTACATGGGTGAATTACATTTCTTTTTTACAATATGAGAGGTGAATAAACTACCAGGGCGTGAGCCTTTTTTTTTTTTTTTTTTTTTTTTTTTTTTTTTTTTCTCTCCCATGAAAGACCTACATTTTATAGGTTCTTTTCAAGTCCTTTGGACATATAAAACACGTAGCACAGTGAAAAATATTGGGCATGAAGCCTCAAGATACATGGGTGAGATACATTTCTATTTTACAACATGAGAGGGTAAATTACATTTCTATTTTACAACAAATCTGGGGCAATACGTACATTACTAAATTAGCTTAGTCTAGGGACATCACAATAGATCAAGCGAAAACATGTCATGTTGAAATGGAACTGCTGGGGATTATTTGCAGAGCTTCATAGCTGCTCTGGGTCGCCGTCTGTTTACCCAAAGGGTGTAATCATACACCTCGAGTTTTTGTAACTCAGGGTTGTCAATGTGTGGTATTTTTGTGTAGAAATCGGTAGCAAGTTTACCCATAAATTCACAGAGTGAGGGGATGCTGAGGGAATCTCGTATATCAAGTATACGAATAAACCAAGGGGATCTAGCAATATTTATTTTGATAATTCCAGATTGGGCTCTTTCCAGTTCGTCTAGTCTTGTCTTACACGCAGAGGCCCAAATTGGCGAGGCATACGTGATTATGGGTCGGAGCATTGTCTTGTAGATTAAGAGCTTGTTGTCTATGTTAAGTGGGGATCTTTTGAAAACGTCTTCTTGTGTCGTATGAAAATGCTCGAATGATCGAAATTTTGGTAGTATAATCGGCAAAAAGTTGCCGATTATTCCTTAATCGAGTGAAGTTCCCGATTAGTAACGGCAGTGGTTAGGATTACAGTGTTTACTGTAATGCTACATAAAGTACAGCAAATGCCGGTGCGTCCTATTGGTTGAAACGCTCTTGGACCGGTTTTGGGGTAGTGGGGTGTCTTCTCCGGTTTGGCGATGCCTTTTAACGTTGGCTGCCTTGAAATGATTTCATATAGAATCTTACAAACCTTAATCTTGTAGTAAATGGCAAACTGGTCGAGGAAACTAGAGATAATTCCTGTCCTTAAACAGCATGGGGGTAAGAGTAAAAGTCCCATTGCCGTTCTCAGCGTGGCGAGGACAGTCATAGAGGCTCTGAATACAAAATAATAATAGAAAATGTAGGCTACGTATTCAAAGTGCATTAATTTTTTTAATTGTATCATAAATTTAAAAGTGCTGGTTATATGTACAAAAATATACAAACCTCAGTCTAAAAAACAGTCTATACACTACGTAAATTTTTGTATATATTTATATTTTTTTACATAAGATTTTAATAGATGAAACGTTTACATTCTTGTATTTTAGTATAGTTTATATTTAATATTTCAAAAAAATTTCACGCGTTGGAGATTTTGTTTTGTTTATTAGTCACTTTTTAAATTTGGGCAATTTGACTTGTCTGCAACCACCCTTTTTATTTACGTTATACGATGCTAATTTAAGTTTTTTCCGTTGTATTTTGAAATAAATTTACACGTAAAATATACTGTTAATTAAAAAAATATTTAATTAATAATTGAATAATGAATTTATAAAAAGAATGCGTTTATTATCGTTAAAACGTATTCATTTTATCAATTATTAAAGAATTTAAATCAGGAGTAATCTAAATAAAATCTTAACAGCAAGTTAGTAGTTCGCTTGATTGTTAAAAAAAATAATTTAAAACTTGATAAAGCCGATGTTTTCCATTTGTGAAAAATGCAGCTCTTTTTAACGATGTTGTGGTTTATTTAACGTTCGTGATTCGTGGGCAGTGGCGGCTTATGAGTATAAAAAGTGAGGAGGCCTAAATTACAAGAGATTCCAACCTTCAATAGCTTATAAGAACAAACTATAGTAAAATTCATCGTGTAAATATGAAAACTTAAATGAAACTGTTAATTCATCCGAATTTAAACAAATAATGAAAGTTTAAAAGAATAAATATATTAAAAGAGGAAGAATGATTCAAGAATAATTTTATTGACAATGGATAACGTATAATAAACGAGGAAATATTTGAAAAACAATCAGCAATTTATATATAAATGTTACTAATAATCCATTTTAATTACTACTATTTATATTTTATATTGGGTAATAGTAATTTTGTTTTAGAACCATTCATATTTCAGAAGTAATCCATAGTTTACGTAATATTTTTTTAAAAGAAAAGTTCATAACTTTCTACTAACTAGTTATTTTACATTTTTGCCAATTATGTCCATTATGTTCTAATCTCATAAGTTAGAATAATTTTCTAAATAAACTATTTTCTGTAAGCATAATGAATAACCGTATAATTTTACTGCGAGCTCAGCCAACACCTCACCCGCCTTTAAGGGGTGGGTGGGGGGGGGGGGGGGTTGAACATGTACAAGCGCATTTCTGTCGGGCAGCTTACAGAAAAGAGTTTATTCACCATGTAGAAGGGAAGGGTGCACGTTAAATCTGTCGTGGTCGAAAGTCTTGACACCTATTGTGATTTGTATTCTCGAATCACAGAGCCATCTGCAAAAGCAAGCGCGTTAAAAGGGTCCGTGTAGAATGGGCCTTAGATGAAATTTAAAACAAAACTCCATGTGTGTCCCAATGTGGTTAATCTTGGATTTTTTACTCGTCTAGTGAAAAAAATCATTTGGTGCAGGGCAGTCAAATAAAACCATTAGTATTTATCCTTAAATAACTTCATCCATAAAAATAGTAAATTTAATATACCGACACCATTCACGCTCCCATGTGATGTCAACTGAGAATTAACAAATTAATGCAATATTTGTATGGACGCTTATTTTCGGAATTTTTATTCCAAACGCCCAGTCGGCGAGAGCGGCTTCGAAAGCTCATACATGTTCCCCGCCTTTAAACTAATAGGTTCACCCCGCGGCCCTACTTTAACTTACTTCAAATTTCACTATTACATCATAGTCATCCTTAATACAAATAGACACATATTCAGTCTTACAAAAAAACTGATTTATTGTTAAATCTGATTATAGATTTATTGTTTGCACAATAATACATGTGTTTATCTAGTTATCCAGCACATTGAATATCAGTTATTAAAAGGGACAATATATACTTGCTGCATTGGGCATACTCGCGCTTGAAAGAAGTATGTAAATTTAAAAAAAATGTGCTAACTAAATAAAAACGATTTAAAACAATGAACAATATTAGAAAAATTACTTTATAATCAACGAAAATAATTGACTCACAATAACAAAATACTATACTAAAAACTACTTTTATCTTTATGTTTCATAAAACCTTCGTTCTTTTAGAAAGTAAAAACTTGCCATTTAACATTTTTTTAAATTATAAACACATCTAAAATATTAAATATGTTTAATGCTAACTTTTTGTTTTACTAGGTAATAACCCCTATACACATTTTCTGCGTACGCTACTGAGCTACAGTATTTAAAACGTTTAACAGCTATCTATAGAAACTGTAAAACAAAATTAATATTTGAATCCTTACTTTGCTTTTCTACCTCACATTTTACTTTTGATAGATGATATACCCTCATAAAAAAACAGTTTTATATCATAAATTAATGGTAAATTCCTACTTCCTTCTAATTATTACACATTATTAAAACTGTTTATGATAGACGGAAAGGTTTATGTACTCTGACTTCTGAGATTAATGGGAGGAATATATAGGGTAGTAATAGCAGATCTTAAAAATAGCCATTTTAACGACCTTATTTTAAAAACTAAAAATATTTTTTAAATCCAAAATAGTTTATTTTCTCAAAAAAAAATATAATTAGTAAATATTTATTATTAAAAATAACCCTTAAAATAAAAAATATTGTTTCATAGAAAATGTCCATCTTTTTAAAAAAAAAAAAGACCAGGTGGTAAGTGCGGTCCGCACATGAACTATCACCTTGAAATCTAAAATTTATATTGTTACTTTCCACAGCATTTTAAGAACCTTCTTACAATCAATATTCGATATATAAATAATGCCAAATTGCGTATTTCGGAGTTACTAATAGTAAAAAAACTATTAGTTCTAAAAAACACACCCATTCTAAATTAGTAATAAGATCTCATTTAACAATACGCAATGTTCCGCAACTTTTAAAACATCTACTAAGGGAAAAACTGCTCTTAAAAGATTATCAATACAATTCATTGAAAACACATTATCATCCTCCCGAAGCCCATTCAACTTTTTGCCACTGAAGTTTTATTTTTCGCACGCCTCAGCTACTTTCTAGAAAAAAACGTCACTGTTTCTGGCGATATTCAAAAACTCGCCAATCTTTATCAGTTGGCGTAAAGCCACCTCCTCTTCCCACCCTCCCCTATAGACCGTATTTTTTCTCGGATTACGGCTGATGTAATGCTAAACACGGCCGTAATCGAATTCATCGAGTGATTTCAATAATCGAGTGATTCACTAATCGTCACTCATAATCGTCCATCTCTAGTTCTGCCTGTAGGTGGCGCTTTTGGTTGGAGAACGTTGTTGGGAGAAGCACGTTTATCTTTCGTCGTTTTGATTCGCTGAGAGTTAAAAACGATACTGGCTGAAAAAATAATAGCGGGATGGTTTGTTTTGTGAATTTCGCTCGAAAAGTTTATATGTAATTTATATCCTTAACTGATTTCTTTTTATGGAAAACTTTTAGTCTTCGAATCAAGTTTAGTCAAGAAAATGTCGGGGCAAATGTTTGAGCAGCTCCAGCTAGATGGCAAACGATTAGCTGCGGAGGGAAAGTTAAAAGAATCTTTATATAAGTTTCAGGAGGCTAGAAAAATATTGGAGACGCCGAAGATACTCGTCAGGATTCAAAAGTTAAAGGTAATGATTTTTATAGATTCGACTTTTATTGCTTATTTTGCATTTTGAATGTTTTGGAGCGATATGCCTGTAAATTATACAATAGATTAACAAATGAACAAAAATAGTGGAACAACAGCAGCAGTATCATGATTTTTCTGCTGTTTGCATTTTTTGGTGACAAAAAGTCACCAAATGTTTAAATTTTGTAAAGATGAATTTCACCTCGTTTCAATACTGAAAACATTAATTAATCAACATATAAGTGCACAATGGGCCTGTGAAACTAATGGAGAAATCAAATCGAATGTTCTAATGTTACAGTTAATATTCTAACGTTGATTTTTGTTCCTGAGCAATTGTGGCCTCCAGAGTCCGACTACTATGGATGACAGATGGTACCCCACTTCGAGCAGTCGATTATGGTGCTAGACAAACCTTCGATCAGTCGATTATGGTGCTAGACAAACCTTCGTGCAGTCGATTATGGTGCTAGACAAACCTTCGATCAGTCGATTATGGTGCTAGACAAACCTTCGAGCAGTTGATTATGGCATCTGATCCTATCGAAATAGCCCCATATTACATTAATACTTTAGTTTTTTTTTTCATTAATATTTTTGATTAAATCAAAATGTTTGAGAAGAATATTTCATGGATTGATTGCAATTCATATTTGATACCAATTTATTAATTTTATAATTCACAATTAAAAAAGTAATTGGTTTGTCACTTACATAAAATATTGTCTAAATTACTCTAATTGTTCTTATTAGATATTTAACAAAATAAATAAAACCTAACAAATTGCATACTAATATTTTATTTAAAAATTTAGATTGACTTGCATGAATGGAAAATATAATTAGACCATTTTTTATACTCAAACTGTTCTTAAACATCACATTTATGTTTAATAACAGAAGTTACACATGAACGTTAATACAGAAAATAATTGTTTCATTCATGTTGCTGTACCATCATGAAATTAATCTGAAATGTAACCAAAAAAGGTTTAAATATAGTATTTTTTTCAAAAAAATCAAAAATTATTTTTAAAAGTTTTTTTAAAGAATTTATAAATGCTTTTTACGTAAGTATTTAAATAAAAGTAACCTGGGAATATTATATATTTAATTAAATGCCATAAAGAACTGAACAAAGTGACAAATTTCACCTCTCTATGTCAAATAGTTCTCGAGTTTCAGCTGTTTAAAGATTATAAGACTATACAAAATTCGTGAATTTTTCACAATTTTGATTCAGGATTACCTGTAAGCACCATGATCGACTTCCCGGAGGGTGTACCAACTGTTATTTTCAAGTAATGTGCCATTGCCGGTGTCATCTAATCGGAATCAAATGCCTAACGCTATTTAAGTTGCGTCGGGTGCCAGCTCAGTGGATGCCCTCGCCATCTGACCGTGGTTCAAAAATATGAGAAATTGTTCCCATCGAGATAGGCGCTGAACTGTCGCCAACAGCCCAATGTGCAGCTCTAGTGCGATGTTAATTAACCAAAGCACACCTTCATGATAAATTCTAAACCGTTGCCATTAGCCCATTGTAGAGTTCAAGTGCGACATTGTAGAGTTCAATCTTGCAGCAATAATAGAAATCCTTCGCAATTAATTTTAAACCGTCACCGATAGCCCATTACGCAGTGAAAGTCATCCAATCAATCAACACGTCATCTGACCGTGGTTCAAAATTAAGACGCTACTCTTTAGGTGTTAACTGTAATTGTGTGTTTGTCCGGAAGTAACCATAAAGATCAGAAAAAAAGACGCATTGGGTCGTTTGGCGACTACTTCAAAACACAACCAAATCCATTATTGCACGCAAGCCTTTACTGTTTTCGGCTAAGTAGTAGAAATTGTAAAATGCTTTTGTTTAATAAGTACCTAGATTTTGAATGATTTTTTAATAAATATGTATATATATTTGTTAAACACTTTAGAAAACAGAGGCATACCATCAAGGTGTCTAAATCAATGTCGCCCAGACAGATTTTAGTACAATTTGGCAACCTTGTGCATTACTTGAACAGTGCATCAATAAATATATCAATTCAGTACCCTATTGTCTAAACATACATTTAATATTTTAGTTTACATTTAAACAAGATATGCAAATGATTTATACAATATAATTTGTTTATATATGTTTGTTAGTAAGTCATGTCAAGTAAATGAAGTTACATTAAAATCTATTTTGTATTTGACCTATATAGAAATTTTTATTATTTCAAGTAACAAAGTATGCAATTGATATATATTTTTTTATAGGATGCTATTGCCTGTTCTATCAGTTCTAGCTCTAAAAAGTCCCAAAGTTTCCAGAAACTAGATAATCCAAAACAAATATCTCGTATATCATATGGAGATCCCAAATGTGATGAGCAGACATCTAGAGTTTTAAGCCATATCGATAATATTGAGGTAATTATAAAGAGTAATTAGAAGGAGTGAGTTATAATTAATTAACAATGCAAGTGAAATATTTTTCTTCTTCTTTTAATCAAAGTTTTAGTAGTTTTTCAAGACAATTTGAATTAGTTATTTAATTTTAAGTTACTTATACATCCTTTGTGTTTATTCTTTTATCCTTAAGGTTTAAAAACTAAATTTGAATTTGTCATAGTTTGCCTATTATATATTTGTTTTATTTTAACACTAAAAATATTAAAATAATGTTATTAGTTTAATTGTTAAAGCAGTGCTAATGTCTATAAATCTAAAATTTTATTTTAAGTAGAAGCTGGTATGTCAAAATGTTCCTCTCCTCCTTCATAAAAAAAATTCATTTGGTTTAAACCATGTTTTGGGGGATTGCAAAGATAAAAGTGATTAATCTCCAAAAAGTTTTAATCCTTTAACTTTTCTATTGAAAAGTTTTTATAGGTGCAGATTTGTGCTGTATTCATTTACATTAATTTAGAAGTGATGGATAATGACATATTTGAAATTTTATATTAAGCAATCCTTCGTATGGTTGTGTACATAAAAAATATTAGATGTTAACTAAAAATTTATATTATATATTTCTTACTTATTAAAAAATTACATAACCATTGAAAAAGATGTACTATATTATTTCATAGATCCCTTTTACGCCTCTTACACGTAACGAATCTTAATTAAGTGAGGTATCAATATAAAGAGAAGTTAAAACATTTTACAATCTTAACTAGCCATTTTCAAATTTGTGCAATGTTCTGTTTGAATATTATAACACTTATTAGTGTATCCCAGCGATGTTGCATGAAAGTGGCAACAGATATTAATTGAAATTAACAAAAACCAAATATATAAAATTGAAACTTGGCGATCAAAAATTTCTTTGGTGAAATATCTCTTCCCTTAACTTTTTTTCCGAGTTTCTAATGGAAATCCCCCAAGTTAAATAAATTTATCAGGACATTGATTTGGTGTGAAAACTGAACCAGATCTAATATGATCCAGCAAATGCTATTTTCATAGTTTTATTTTTTATTTTGACAGTATTAAAGTATTGGTATACAACCACAGAACATTCAATATCTTTACCAAAGTTTTTACGTTCAGAGATTTGTATGTTTCAACTGAAAAGCTAACATTCGGGGATGTTTATGGCAACGAAAAATATTACTTCTATAATAATTTTTTATTTGTTTAAGCAACCTACTTTTAAGCTATGTTGTCTAGAAGGGTTTGTACACATTTCAGATAGAATGAAAGAGCCTCAAACTTTAAAGAAACAGCTAAAGAACAACATGTTTTATATGAAAATACGTAATATTTTAAGAAACTTTGATTAATTATTTGTTTAATGATGTATTCCTTTGAAAGATAGTTCAAAATAATTCGTTTGATATAGGTATTCTATTTTGAATATGTTATGAACACTAGACCAGTTATTTTGCCTTCAAGTAATAAAAGAGAAGGAATAAGGGGAAGAAACAAAACAATGGGGATGTATTTTTTTTAATGTGGGTAATAGCTAGGTTGTGTTTAAAGAAGTTTTGTAATCAGTGATCGCATGGAGTAAGTGTTATAAATAGTGATTGAATAAACTTTTTTGGTATATCGGATATAAAAATATTTGCTTGTGTCTGTGTCTCTTACAACGGCTGGTTTTTGAAGATACGATTTCTCAAATTAAGGATTTCATTTTAATTTATTTATTTATTTAGGTAAAATCTGAGATCCCTGAAGAGAGTCCACCTTCAGATTTACCAAAAGAGAGTTTTACGTTACCTTCAGTGTTGTCTAGAAAACTAGAGTTGGGTTCAAGCAATTCTGATGGTTCTGTGAGTAAATTGTTATGTTAATGCACTGTTTATTATAGCACAATATATATAGAACAAAGTACTAAATTTTGGGGAAAAAAAGCATTTTTTCTATGTGTACTTAAACTTTTTCACTACTCCTTGAAAATGTTGGTACTGGGACTCCTAGCTCGTGAAAGGGTTAATGCATTATTCCATGAATTGCAATAATCCATTTATAAAACGAGCTTTGTAAATTTTATCTTCTTGCATATCTAAATTTTAAAAAAAATTCCCTCATGGATCAATGGGGGAGTTTCACGTCGAGAAGAAGAAGACCGCTGTTCCAACGGAACATGGAGAAAGTTTCGCGACGCCGAAGAAGTTCCGTAGGGTTAGCATGGAGCTTTAGCTCCGGTTCCATAATTTTAAGTTTTAGTCTTTAAATAATAACTCAATATAGAAATATTTACTACATACACTGAGATAGATTGTAGTCATCGTTTATCAAGTATTTTTGTGTTGAAATAAAAGTATGTTTTCGTATTTTGCTGTAATCCTAATTATATACAATATAATATAAGTATTTCTGTACTTAAATTTATTTATATATGGAATAAAAATAT
Source organism: Troglohyphantes excavatus (assembly GCA_963932185.1). Classification (NCBI taxonomy): domain Eukaryota; kingdom Metazoa; phylum Arthropoda; class Arachnida; order Araneae; family Linyphiidae; genus Troglohyphantes; species Troglohyphantes excavatus. Next base: position 10,143,285 of record OZ010676.1, on the reverse strand, counting down.
TACTTATCTGGAAAAAACAAATATTATAAACAAACTTTCCCATAATTGCAAGCATAGCGACTAAACAAACAAAAGCAAAGTTGTCTGCTTTAGGGCAGAAATCGAAACTACTAGTAAGTTACCATGTTAATACGTCATCTCCCATTGAACTTGATCATGTCTGATATTTTTATGGATTTAATCAAATATTTTCCACTTAAATCTCCCAAGTGTTTTAAGACTAATTTTACTTGTGTCTTTAATAAATAATGCTACAGTAAACAATGTTTTTTATATTCTTATATTTTTATATATATATATATTTGAAGGTCACTCAATATATCAATTATAAAACAAAAATGTTTTACAAATAATGCTTTATTTTAAATATTTTCTTGACATTTAATAATACAATAAACCCTTGATATAACATTCCCAAGACCTAAAAAATATGATTGATATAAAATAAATTTGCTTTCCTCCACCATAATAAATTCTGTAAAAGGTAGAAGCTTGAATTAGTTTATTTTCTTAAGTAGGTTTCAGTTTTTAAATTAATTGTTTTGTTCCTACATCAGAGAAGTAGACTATCCTCTTGTTGATGATGGTCAAATATCAGAACTGAAAGGGCAATTAACGAAATCTGAAAATCCAATATGTATTAAGGTTATTTCAACTGTATGTTTTAAATAAAATTCAAATTATTTACAACTGTAGTAGTGTCATCAGGGTTTACACACACATGCCTCCTGTGTAAATTTATTTTATTTTTCCAGGGCCCTAAAAAACTCCTGTAATTTACTTGGTACTTTTGAAAAATTTAATCCTAAAATTTACAGAAATTTTAAAAAACAGTGTCGGTTCAAAAGTGCCTAAATTGGGTCATTCTCCTTCTCTCATGTTCCCCCCATCATCTTTTTTTTCATACAAGTCTAGTGCACAATTCATAGGACAGATAGTTCAGATCAATGAAATGCAGAACATGGGCGTTACTGGGTCTGGGTTGATTGGCCCAAACAAAATAAGCACGATTCTCGAACGCTTCGCAATATTGTAGAGTTAACACTAAAAGGACTGAATTCTGTTTGCATTTTCATGATTTTAACTTTTCTTTTTCCTAAATTTATTTTAATTCCGATTATTGATATGAATCGTTAAAGCCAAAATAAGCGTAATTCGTGAACTCTCGGCGGTGTTGGAATTAATGATCGAATTAGATTGTATTCTGTTTAGAATGCTTTTTTAGTGATTTTTAAACTGCTTTGTTGAATTTGTTTTGGATTGTTAAACTATTGTTATGTTATGGTTACGCTTAGTGGAATGGTCAAAGATATTTTCTTTCAGATATAAGATAAAGCGACTTTCATGAGTAGCTGCAAGTCCACATAAACAAATAACTTTCTGACTTGGAAGATCAAATATTTTTTTCTTTGCAGATTTAGAGCTTAATTTTTGGGTTTTAAAAAATTTATTTTTTAGCAGTGATTATATTTGTCAGGTGTTTGATAGTCAACTGATAATAAAAGATGGCACATTTTTTAAAATTCATCTGTTGCCACGATTACTTCGACTTTGAAGATTAAAATGTCTTCTTGTTTTTAATTTTTATAGATATTTGATTAGAATCATCCAACTAGAGTTGCCGATTTAAGGGGGGGGGGGGGGTTGCCCAGTACTTTTCCCGAATGGTGCCCCTCACTTTTTTTATATTGCAATTTTTTAATATACAACATAACCCCAACTCCTTTATACTACTGCAAACGATAGACGCAAACACATTCTTTTCCTCTGACATTTGTTACATTGATATGCGATGGAGGGAGGAGTCGGGAACTACCGTATATGAATCGGCCCTCTTAACTCCCAGTGTAATCATTCTATGGTTAAAAATAGCAAACCATCATATAGAGGAAGGTGGCCAGATTTTTCCACACATATTATTATTTTCTATTCCGCCTTTGCACCGGGTAGGGGAATGTCGCCCTTAACCAAATACGATTCTTTCCCTGTAACTAATCCTAAGTGAGCAGATACAATTTGAGTTTTTCATTTGCATGCAACTAAATAGTTCTGTTAGATGTCCGATAGTTGCCAGTGCACATTGTTACATTGAAAATGTAACTTTTTTTTATTTAAATCTCTTTTTGCTTCATTGCATTTTTCCTATAATTTTATTACCCTCACATTGACTTAAAATTTAATGCAAACTTAAATTTTGTAGGTCCTTTTTTTTAAAGATCTTTAGTCCTTTTTCCCCCCCTAAGAACATATGTAAAAAGGGTTGCAAGCCCTGGAGTCACAATTTTGTTTGATACTTCCTGGAAAATTTCCAAATACACCTGTTAAAACTCTTGGAACTTTTTTTCCAAAAACTTATATGAACCCATGTCATGTTTCTTTTTTTTAAACCACCTACTTTTTTTTTCTTTGAAAGACATACATTTTTTTTAGAAATATATTAAATTTTTTATATATAATTCTTACTTTATTATATTAATTTTAGTTGGAACCAGATTACAATTTCCATGACAAAATGCTTATATTACTTTTTAGGACTTTCAGAGTGTAAAGTTCAAGAGTGAAAAAAGTAAAACTGCTGATCTATCTTTATTAAGTCCTGACAGATCCCAACAGTATAAGAATCTATACTTTAAAGCCAAAGAGAATGCTGCAGCAGCAAATCTAGAAGTTGCTCTGGATGCATTGAATAAGGCAAAATCAATTTGTCCTACGGAAATGGTCTTGAGGGGAATAAAGCTATTACAAGTGATTATTTTTTATGAATCTTTTATCCATGTTCTTGTATTTTTAAATGCTTTTTAATTTGATATTTATAATTCATTTCATAGTTTCTTTTAAGTAAGCTAATGTCACAGGCTCCTGATGTAGATTTATGGTCACGTCCAATTGTGGTCTCCGGCCTCCGACTACTCAGCCACAACCCCCTCTGGGCAGTCGATCATGGTGCTTACAGGCAATCCTTCGGGCAGTCGTTTGTGGCATTTCGACAGCACTCTTAAGCGCATGCCGCACGCTAATATCATAGACTCCTGTCGACGATTTATGGTCCCGGGCAAATGTGGTCTCTGGCCTTCGACTTCCGACTACCCAGGATTACATCTATGACCCTGTCCGGGCGGTCGATCATGGTGCTTACAGTCAATCCTTCAGGCATTTCGACAACACTCTTAAGCGCATTCTAAACAAATTTATTTTAATAGCTATCCTAACAATCAAACATGTTTCCAAAATTATAAAAAATATTCACCAAAACCAATTTAATATCGTTTGAACCAAACGCGTAATTTACAAATATCCGAATTTCAACATTTGTAACTATTGAATAGTTCGCATAATCGTACAACCAATCGGAGTTTGTTAAACACTAATTTATTCTAACCAATCAACAATCGTAAGGCAATAGACATTTACTGTCAGATCGCAGAGGAAGATGCGCACGCATCCAATGCACGTAATCCAAACGAACTTGTCGCAGGAAGAAAGTAAACAAGTAACCACATTTATCTATAGGAAGACTCACCGACATCTCAGCCAAGTCGTCATCTTACCATGGATCAAAATTACCCGGGTCTTTCCTTCAAGATAGTTCCCGAACCGGGCCAATAGCCCACTGTGTAGCTCTTGTGAGACGCTAATTAATCAAACCAAATTAACTTCAAAGAAACTGTCTTTTACTATTTTGAGCAAAGACTATAAAAAAGGCATGTTCAGTTTACTCTCCCGTTTTTATTTAGCTCGGTGCAGTCAAATGTAATGCGATCTTTCGTGTATGATAATCTCGGGTAAATAAACTTGCCACAGTATACATTCCAGTTTTTATTAAGCTCAGTGCACTCAATCAATCAATCAATAGAAATGCGATCTTTTGTGTATGGTAATCCCTAAGGTAAACAACTTTGGCACATTTTTGCTCGTTGGCATATGAGGCCGTATAAAAGAAAAGAACCCATATTTCATACTAATATTTTATTTAAAAATTTAGATTTACTTGCATGAATGGAAAATATGAATAGACCATTTTTTATACTCAAACTGTTCTTAAACATCACATTTATGTTTAATAACAGAAGTTATACATGAACATTAATACAGAAAATATTTATTTCATTCATGTTGTTGTACCATCATGAAATTTATCTGAAATGTACCCAAAAAAGATTTAAATGTAGTGTTTTTTTTTTTTAAAAATCAAATATTTTTTTTAGTTTATTTAAAGAATTTATAAATGCTTTTTACGGAATTATTTAAATAAAAGTAAGCTGGCCATGTTATATATTTAATTAAACACCATAAAGAACTGAACAAAGTGACAAATTTCACCTCTCTATGTCAAATAGTTCTCGAGTTCCAGCTGTTTAAAAATTATAAGACTATACAAAATTCGAGAATTTTTCACAATTTTTAAAATTCATAACTCTGAAACAAATTATTAAAAAATATCCGAAAATTAAAAATTTTCATTTAATGTGCTAGTACTACATGTGAACAAAATCCAAAGACATGACTTTGGGACCATTGTTTGCTTTGGCGTGGAATTACCAATATCGGAGAAGGATTAATGCTATTGCAGGCGCTATGTAGGTCAATTTGTTACATTAAAAAAACTAAGTTTGATTCCATACAGAATATATTTCTTGATTTCGTGAACGTTTTGGATTGGCAATTATATAAATAATTAATTTCTTAGATCTAGTGTAAATTATTGCAGTTTCTGTGAGCCCCTGCGTTCACCACTGAGGGCGAAGTAGTTTTCGGGGTTAGGATCATAAGCAGGTAGTTTTTGGCGACTTTTTCGGGCGATTCACTTCTCAATGTGAGAATGGGACAATTGTTTACAAATATGAAATGATAGGAATTTGCGGGATTGGTTTCGAGGGTTATGTGACTTCTGAGCACAGGAATTTCTGTGATTGGTTTAAAGAGTTACGTGATAATTATGTGGGATGAATTGAAAATGAGAATTTTTGTTTTTGAATAGAATTTTTCAAGTGTGTGTATGTATATTTTTCGCAATATGTTTCTTATTTTTAAAGCGTATAACAGTAAATTGTTATATGATGAAGTGACATTCCGAGTTATTCTTTTCGAATGGCATTGCTGTAAAGTACATTCTTGCATTTTCCTTGTATACGGCAACACAGAAGTTGTTGTTGTATGTAAGTACCTTTTATTGCTGTTGGTATGGCTCAAATGTGGTTTGGTTGAAAGATTAAATTCTTTTTTATTATTATATGTATGTTGATAGTTTGAAAGATGATGTTGAAGATGAATTTTTAATTGTATGCTCCTGTTGTAATTGTTTCTAAATGTGATTTGTTAAAAGTGTTCTTTGATAACCGTGTGCCATTGCACTGTGCTAACAACGATTGCTCGGAATAGATGAGTAGCCCCAAACGACGGCCCAAAGCATTACCTGTAAGCACCATGATCGACTTCCCGGTGGGTGTACCAATTGTTATTTTCAAGTAATTTGCCAGTGTCATCTAATCGGTATCCAATGCCTGGCGCTATTTAAGTTGCGTCAAGTGGCAGCTCAGTGGATGCACTCGCCATCTGACTGTGGTTCAAAAATACGAAACATTGTCCCCTTCGAGATAGGCGCCGAAATGTCGCCAACCGCCGAATGTCAGCTCTAGTGCAATGTTTATTAACCAAAGCAAACCTTCAAGAAAAATTCTAAACCGTTGCCATTAGCCCATTGTTTTGTTCAAGTGCGACATTGTTTCATTCAATCGTGCAGCAATAATAGAAATCCTTCGAAATTAATTTTAAACCGTCGCCAATAGCCCATTATACAGTGGAAGTCATCCAATCAATCAACATGTCATCCGACCGTGGTTCGAAAATAAGACGCTACTCTTTTGTTGTTAACTGTAATTGTGTGTTTATCCAGAAGTAACCATAAAGATCAGAAAAAAAGACGCATTGGGTCATTTGGCGACTACTTAAAAGCACTGCCAAATCAACTATTGCACGCAAGCATTTACTGTTTTCGGCTAAGTAGTAGAAATTGTAAAATGATTTTGTTTAATAAGTACCTGGATTTTGAATGATTTTTTAATAAATATGTATATATATTTGTTAAACACTTTAGAAAACAGAGGCATACCATCAAGGTGTCTAAATCAATGTCACCCAGACAAATTTTAGTACAATTTAGCAACTTACTTGAGCGGTGTGTTTTGCATGCAGTGCATCAATAAATATATCAATTCAGTACCCTATTGTGTAAACATACATTTAATATTTTAGTTTACATTTAAACAAGATATGCAAATGATTTATACAATATAATTTGTTTATATATGTTTGTTAGTAAGTCATGTCAAGTAAATGAAGTTACATTAAAATCTATTACATTAAAATCTATTGACCTATAAAGAAATTTTTTTATTCCAAATAACAAAGTGTGTAATTGATATATATTTTTTATAGGATGGTATTGCCCGTTATAACTCTAAAAAGTCCCAAAGTTTCCAGAAACTAGATGGTCCAAAACTAATATCTCGTATATCATATGGAGATCCCAAATGTGATGAGCAGACATCTAGAGTTTTAAGCCATATCGATAACATTGAGGTAATTATAAAGAGTAATTAGTAGGAGTGAGTTCTAATTAATTAACAATGCAAGTGAAATAATTTTTTTCTGTTTTAATCAAAGTTTTAGTAGTTTTTCAAGACAATTTGAATTAGTTATTTAATTTTAAGTTACTTATACATCCTTTGTGTTTATTCTTTTATCCTTAGGGTTTAAAAACTAAATTTGAATTTGTCATAGTTTGCCTATTATATATTTGTTTTATTTGAACACTAAAAATATTAAAATAGCGTTATTAGTTTAATTGTTAAAGCAGTGCTAATGTCTATAAATCTAAAATTTTATTTTAAGTAGAAGCTGGTATGTCAAAATGTTCCTCCCCTCCTTCATAAAAAAAATTCATTTGGTTTAAACCATGTTTTGGGGGATTGCAAAGATAAAAGTGATTAATCTCTTAAAAGTTTTAATCCTATAACTGTTCTATTGAAAAGTTTTTATAGGTGCAGATTTGTGCTGTAACAATTTACATTAATTTAGAAGTGATGGATAATGATATAAATGAAATTTTATATTAAGCAATCCCTCTTATGGTTGTGTACATACAAAATATTAGATGTTAACTAAAAATTTATATTATATATTTTTTACTTATTAAAAAATTACATAACCATTGAAAAAGATGTACTATATTAATTCGTAGATCCCTTTTACGCCTCTTACACATAACGAATCTTAATTAAGTGAGGTATCAATATAAAGAGAAATTGAAAACATTTTACAATCTTAACTAGCCATCTTCAAATTTGTACAATGTTCTGTTAAAATATTATAACATTTATTAGTGTATCCCAGCGATGTTGCATGAAAGTGGCAACAGATATTAATTAAAATTAACAAAAACCAAATATATAAAACTGAAAGTTGGGGATCAAAAATTTCTAAGTTAAATAAATTTATCAGAACATTGATTTGGTGTGAAACTGAACCAGATCTAATATGATCCTGCAAATGCTATTTTCAGAGTTTTATTTTTTATTTTGACAGTATTAAAGTATTGGTATACAACCACTGAACATTCAATACCTTTACCAAAGTTTTTACATTCAGAGATTTGTATGTTTCAACTGAAAAGCTAACATTCGGGGATGTTTATGGCAACGAAAAATATTACTTCTATAATAATTTTTTATTTGTTTAAGCAACCTACTTTTAAGCTATGTTGTCTAGAAGGGTTTGTACACATTTCAGATAGAATGAAAGAGCCTCAAACTTTAAAGAAACAGCTAAAGAACAACATGTTTTATATGAAAATACGTAATATTTTAAGAAACTTTGATTAATTATTTGTTTAATGATGTATTCCTTTGAAAGATAGTTCAAAATAATTCGTTTCATATAGGTATTCTATTTTGAATATGTTATGAACACTAGACCAGTTATTTTGCCTTCAAGTAAAAAAAAGAGAAGGAATAAGGGGGAGAAACAAAACAATGGGGATGTATTTTTTTTTAATGTGGGTAATAGCTAGGTTGTGTTTAAGGAAGTTTTGTAAACAGTGATCGCAAGGAGTAAGTGTTATAAATAGTGATTGAATAAACTTTTTTGGTATATCGGATATAAAAATATTTGCTTGTGTCTGTGTCTCTTACAACGGCTGGTTTTTGAAGATACGATTGCTCAAATTAAGGATTTCATTTTAATTAATGTATTTATTTAGGTAAAATCTGAGATCCCTGAAAAGAGTCCACCTTCAGATTTACCAAAAGAGAGTTTTACGTTACCTTCAGTGTTGTCTAGAAAACTGGAGTTGGGTTCAAGCAATTCTGATGGTTATGTAAGTAAATTGTTATGTTAATGCACTGTTTATTATAGCACAATATATATAGAACAAAGTACTAAATTTTGGGGAAAAAAAGCATTTTTTCTATGTGTACTTAAACTTTTTCACTACTCCTTGAAAATGTTGGTACTGGGACTCCTAGCTCGTGAAAGGGTTAATGCATTATTCCAAGAATTGCAATAATCCATTTATAAAACGAGCTTTGTAAATTTTATCTTCTTGCATATCTAAATTTAAAAAAAATTCTTCTATGGATCATTGGGGGAGTTTCACACCGAGAAGAAGAAGACCGCTGTTCCAACGGAACATAAAGAAAGTTTCGCGGCGCCGAAGAAGTTCCGTAGGGTTAGCATGGAGCTTTAGCTCCGGTTCCATAATTTTAAGTTTTAGTCTTTAAATAATACCTCAATATAGAAATATTTACTACATACACTGAGATAGATTGTAGTCATCGTTTATCCAGTATTTTTGTGTTGAAATAAAAGTATGTTTTCGTATTTTGCTGTAATCCTAATTATATACAATATAATATAAGTATTTCTGTACTTAAATTTATTTATATATGGAATAAAAATATTACTTATCTGGAAAAAACAAATATTATAAACAAACTTTCCCATAATTGCAAGCATAGCGACTAAACAAACAAAAGCAAAGTTGTCTGCTTTAGGGCAGAAATCGAAACTACTAGTAAGTTACCATGTTAATACGTCATCTCCCATTGAACTTGATCATGTCTGATATTTTTATGGATTTAATCAAATATTTTCCACTTAAATCTCCCAAGTGTTTTAAGACTAATTTTACTTGTGTCTTTAATAAATAATGCTACAGTAAACAATGTTTTTTATATTCTTATAGAACAACATTTGAAGGTCACTCAATATATCAATTATAAAACAAAAATGTTTTACAAATAATGCTTTATTTTAAATATTTTCTTGACATTTAATAATACAATAAACCCTTGATATAACATTCCCAAGACCTAAAAAATATGATTTTTATAAAATAAATTTGCTTTCCTCCACCATAATAAATTCTGTAAGAGGTAGAAGCTTGAATTAGTTTATTTTCTTAAGTAGGTTTCGGTTTTTAAATTAATTGTTTTGTTCCTACATCAGAGAAGTAGACTATCCTCTTGTTGATGATGGTCAAATTACAGAGCTGAAAGGGCAATTATCGAAATCTGAAAATCCAATATGTATTAAGGTTATTTCCACTGTATGTTTTAAATAAAATTAAAATTATTTACAACTGATGTAGTGTCATCAGGGTTTACACACACATGCCTCCTGTGTAAATTTATTTTATTTTTCCAGGGCCCTAAAAAACTCCTGTAATTTACTTGGTACTTTTGAAAAATTTAATCCTAAAATTTACAGAAATTTTAAAAAACAGTGTTGGTTCAAAAGTGCCTAAATTGGCAGCTAAAATGGGTCATTCTCCTTCTCTCATGTTCCCCCCATCATCTTTTTTTCATACAAGTCTAGTGCACAATTCATAGGACAGATAGTTCAGATCAATGAAATGCAGAATATGGGCGTTACTGGGTCTGGGTTGATTGGCCCAAACAAAATAAGCACGATTCTCGAACACTTCGCAATATTGTAGAGTTAACACTAAAAGGACTGAATTCTGTTTGCATTTTCATGATTTTAACTTTTCTCTTTCCTAAATTTATTTGAATTTCGATTATTGATATGAATCGTTAAAGCCAAAATAAGCGTAATTCGTGAACACTCGGCGGTGTTGGAATTAATGATTGAATTAGATTGTAATAAGTTAAAGTTTTAAGTTAATAAAATCCGTAACCTACTGATAATTAAAAAGCGTTTTAGCAGAGTGAACTTACAACATATTAAATAGTATTTAGAATTAATATTAAGAGTCATAAGTAATTGAAAACTATAACAAATTCCAGTCTTTTATAAAAAGCTAAGAAAACATTTATTTCCTAAAACACACATGCTCCCAAGAGCGATAGAACAGAACATAAGAATAGCATCTCACCAGAATACTTTCCAGGTGAATTCCTGCATCTTATATACAGCAAAAGATTTGCATATACATAGAAAATTACAGCAAATTCAATTATAAGAGAATTTGCTTATCGCACTGAAAACACACATATAAAAATAACGCCGGAAAAATTATGCGTTGGACTAATAATAAAGTTATATCTAAGAAAGTTATTTAAAGAGGCCTAAAAGTAATTAATACAAAGATTGATTTAAATTACCAAAGACACATTCCAAATCAGTTCGAAATACTGAAAGTAAAAATGAAACAAACTGATCGGAGGTGAGTAATGTTTACGTTTTTAAACCAAGCTGTCCCACGATCGAAAGAGGGAAATTTAAAAACTGGAAATGCTGTAAGTATTAATTTTAAACAAGACATTTCCTTACAATGGCCCGCCAAATTTCATGAAAGTGCAAAAAGCCAACGTGAGAAAAACTGAAAGAAGCCAAAAACATTATAAGCCTAATAAAAACTTTAAAAAAATAACTTTGTATGTGTTTCAGTTTAATATACAAAACATTTTTCAACACACTTTGATAAAAATAATATATATAAATTCCACTCAAAGAAAAACATCTGAAAGAGTCTTCACTATAATAACGAGTAGAATAGAACAAAAATCTTGACTTGGTTGTCTGCCGTCATGGTGAACTAAAAATAGGTCGGATTATTCAAACTTGGATGCACAGAAAATTAAAAAATCCTGTATTCTAGATACATCAGGCTTTGGTGACCGACTCCATGACCGCAGACAGCCTGTCAGACATGAAAAGAGAATAAGAAATTTCAAATTAGAATAATGTCATAAAATTTACATTACACAAAAATACGATCTACAAATGCCTTCAAACCAACTTTTGGCAAGGGCTTAGTAAATAAATCTGCAAGATTCAATTTTGTGTTGACATATTCCAAATTAAAAAGATTATCCTTTACTAAATTTCTTATGAAGTGAAATTTTACATCGATGTGTTTGGTGCCGTGATTTTCAATAGTTGATTTAGAGAAACTAATTGCTGCTTGGTTATCACAATTTAAACTACTTTTAAAATTGACATTCAATACATTATAATTTTTTAATTCTTTTAATATGCGTATTACCCATATGAACTCTTTTGCAGCCTCGGTTAGTGACACACATTCAGCTTCAAGTGTATATAGACTTACACAATATTGCTTAAAGTTACACCATAAAATTGGGGATTTGTCTATAAACAAAATTAGTCCCCCAATTGAAATTCTATCATCTCTATTGACAGCAAAATCTGCATCGCTAACACATTTGATATCTAAATTATTTACCCGAGAAATATTTAACTTATAATCCTTAGTATGGATCAGATATCCTAATAACTTTAGAATATTCCAGTGAATTATTCCAGGATTAGATTGAAACTGGGATAAAATATTAATAGCATAACACAGATCAGGTCTTGTTCTACCTGCAATAAATGAAATGCATCCCAAAATGTTTCGATAGGGTAGATTAGACATCATTGAAATTTCTTTATTTGAATCAGGACATTGTGATTTAGGCAAAATTGTACCAACTCCAATGGGTAGAGAAGTTATTGGAAATTTATACAATTTATACATTTCTGAAATCTTATCTATGTATGTTTTTTGATGAATAAATAGGCTTTGACCATTTTTCTCAAATTCAACACCAAATAACTTACTAGTTTTACCTAAAACTTTCAGATCAAATTGTTTGCCTAGCATTTCACACAGGAAGTTAATTAATTTTTCAATCCTAGCAAATAACACAATATTATCAACATACAGTAACAAGACCATATAATTATTATACGTATATACACAATTCGTCCGCTCAAGTTTATTAAATTTTAAGTTTACAAAAACATTAGGTTTATCAGGATCCTCAAAACGTTGTGGTTGTGTCATAAGAATGTCTTCTTTTAAAGAAGCATAAAGGTATGCACATTTAATGTCCAACTGACAATGTGACCAATTAAGCATGCATACTAAAACGGAGAAACACATTCGAATTACACAAAAGTTGAAAACTGGGCTAAATACTTCGTCACAATTTACACCTTTAATTTGCCGAAAACCCTGGGCGACTAAGGTTGCTTTGTACCCAACAACGTTACCGTGTTCATTTTGTTTAATAGTGTAGACCCATCGGCAACCTATTACTTTACTATTGGGGGTTTCGACTGCACTTTTAAAACAAATAGGAATGATAATTTCTAGTTGTGCACTAGTTGAATTTGACTCCTAAATTAACATCTCCCGAAAAAGTATTACTTCCATTGAAATCAAATTTACTTTTATCGAAATTGTCAGTTAAAATACGGATTACTTTTCCATGGGGTTCCAGTGCTGCTCCACTGCAACTCTCGTCATAAAAGTCCAACCCATTGTCAGTTCTAACACTTACAATTTTAGAGACAAGAAATCCTTCAACCCTTTTCTGATAACCTTCAAAACACTTAAAAACATCCTCCTTTTCTTTAACAGGATAAGTAGAAGTTGAAAAATTGCTGTTATAATTTGTAACATTTGAAGAAACATTTTTAACATTTGATGAAATATTTAGATTTGAAACATTTAAAGATCTAGGATATATAGGGTTCACATAATACAGGCCGTTATGCCTTTTGGCATCAAATAAGATTTGACCGTCTTTTTGATACACAGTTAAAGTGTAGTTTTTCCCTATAAAAGAATGACCAGCTTTAGAGTTCCTGAAATTAAATTTTGTCTCAGTTCAGGAGAGTAGAATACGTTACTAAGATGAATAATTTCTAACTCGCCCTTTATCTTAAATTGAAGTGTAACGTTCTCTCTTCCTTCCACCGGACAGGCGACTCCGCCAATCGCTACTGCCATGGTTGTATTCTTCAGCGGTGTGAAGTCGGACATGAGACTCCTCTGGCAACAAAAGTGTGACGTTGCAGCTGTATTGAAGATCCAACTCCTTGTTTCCCTCTTCTCTGTGGTGTTAGCTACAATAATCAGACTAGTTTCATATCTGCCTTGGCTTGTAGATGGTGGTCTCCTTTTCTTGTCATTGCGCTTCCTTGATCTTCCTCTGGTGGCTTTTGTTCTGTCATTTTCTTCTTTGTGGGTCTTAAATGTCTTCTGTTGATTAATTTTCTGATGACTTCTATCGGTCTGGTAAGCCATAACTTCTCGATCTTTATGACTGTTTGAGTCGGGATTCTTCTGCTACGAGTTCTTTTAATACTTTGTCCAACTCGAATTGGTCTTCCTTCCATCTGTAAATGGATTGCACAATTCCACTGTAGTCTGGTGATAAGAACCGCATAACTTGAAACGATTGGTACCATGCTGGTATGGGTTTACCAGCGTCTTCAAGCTGTGCAGAAATCTTCTTCAATCTGGCTCCAAACAATCCAATATCTTCTGGATTAATTTTACAGGAGAAGTAGTCATCAGTTAATCCGAAGATTCGGGCTTTCGAATCAGGTCTGGAGTGATCTTCTAGGTCTTTCCAAGCCTTGACCGGATCTTGTGAGTCGGAGATGAGAGGACGATACTCCTTTTCAATATTCAGATATATAGTTGTTGGGCCTTGAAACAAAAATGTGCTACCAGCACTTTATCAGACTAGTATTGTTCATGGTGAAAAGATTATAAACAGAAAATAGACCAGTATTTATGAAAAAACTAGAAAAAACAATGATTCTTCCTCAGAATCTCTCTTACAACTTTTTGCAAACTTAATTCTTAACAATTCTTTTTTATTGACCGTTGCCACTCACTCCTTACAAAAAAATACACAAACAATCACGAGGGCATTGTAGATAACATATAAAATTAAAATTATCCTCACAACACTTAACATACTCCCACCTTAAGTTGTCAGAAGACAACTTAACACACAGTTCATGTTCAAACTATTGCGCTAACCGACGGTGGGTTGTCAGGAATGTCAAGGTACTTCGCCGAAACCTCCAATGGATAAAGTCGCTGAATAGGTCTGACTACCTCTGAGTATATGTAGAAAGATTCTTAAGTTTGTTCCTATTATCATCTACAAAATACTCCTCTTGAATAAATTTAACTATCTGCTTTCCTGCTACTTCTACTTCTTGATATGATAACTCTTCAGTCAATCGTAAAGATACCTTTTGTCGACAGTTATATATAAATCTCTGTATCCAAGCTACCATTCGCACAATTTTATCGTAATTCGAAAAATAGTAATACAACTGGGATCCAACGTGTAGACATTCGCTAATTTTCTTTGTGCTGGTTGTTGCATCAGTTGATGGATTTAAGGCACAAATAACTGCTTTTGTTGCAAGTCGGACCTCCATTTTTCTTCTCTCTTGTGAGATAGCAACTTCATCAGTGACTTGCTCAGTCGATGGCCAGTTTTCTTCTATTTCTTTGAGCCATTGTGGTCCCTCCCACCATTTATTGTTCAATAACTGACATGCAGGGCAGCCTCTCGAAGGTAAATCTGCTGGATTGTGACTTCTAGGAATATGCTTCCACGTGGCTGGATCAGTTAACTTCTTAATCTCTTGAACACGGTTATTTACGAATACTTTCCAAGAGTCATTTTGCCGTATCCACGTTAGTACTGTAGTTGAGTCAGTCCAGAAATGCGTCTCAATCTTCTCCCATTGGAGACCTTCTAGCACTGAAGTGCATAGCCTAGCTCCCACCGTTGCCGCAAGTAACTCCAATCGGGGAATAGAAATGGGTTTTGCAGGTGCAACTCTTGACTTAGCAGCTAACAAATGAACTGTGACCCCTTCCTGGTGTTGAACTCTAACAAACACAGCCGCTGCATAAGCAAGAGCACTGGCATCACAAAATGTGTGTACACTAATACCATCAGTACAGTTGGGATCTTCAGCAAACCAACGTTTGATAGCCACTTGTTGTAAAAAGTGAAGTTCTCCAAACCAATCCAAAAACTCTTTCTAATATCGGCCTTTACTTCACCGTCCCATGAAGTGCCATCTTTCCACATTTTTTGGAGCAACAATTTTGGTCTTAAAAGCACAGGACACAAGACGCCAACAGGATCAAAAACTTTATGTGTGATAGAAAGGATAAGTCTCTTGGAAACGTTTTCAACTTTGTAATTTTCCAGCCAATCTAAATTTAGACTCAGCATATCAGCTTCACGATTCCACTTCAATCCTAACACTAAAGTAAACTTCTCCGGATCATCATCTCCTGAATATTGCCATCCTCTTAAATTGAACTTTCCTTCCCACATAATATGACGAGCTGCTTCAATGAATGGTGAAATCTCACATTTGAAATCCAGGCTGGTCACGAGATTGTCCACATAGAAGCTTTGAAGGAGCCTACTCACAATTCTCTCATCAAATTTGGAGCTTCTTATATATTTCTGCAAATGATGTTCTAGCACCGCTGCTAGCAGAAATGGACTACTTTTTACTCCAAAGACCACTCTAGCGTGGCGCATAATTTTCAACTCTTCATTTTTCTCCTCAGTCCACCAAAGGAATAGAAGGAAATTTCGTTCTTCAGGTCTAACATTTATTTGAAGAAATGCTTTCTCTATATCGGAAACAATTCCATATTTCCGTTCCCTAAATCTCAACAAAAGGCTAGGAATTAATTCCAGTAAATTCGGGCCAGACTCCAAACACTGATTCAAGGAAGGCGAACCAATTTTCTTAGCTGAAGCGTCAAACACCGGCCGCACCTTCGTAGTACCTTGTTCTTTCACAACAGGCCTATGTGGCAAGTAATGCTCATGATGAGAAACTTCTTGTGGGATTTCCTCGATAATTCCTAAGGATTCCCATTCCTGGAAAACTTGGTCATATTTTTCAAACAAGTCCCCTGAATTTAGTAACTTTTTAGTTGAAATATCCAATCTTTTCAGGGCAAGATCCTTGTTGCTTGGTAGAGGTAAATGATCTTCTTTCCACGGCAAAGCTATTTCATAACGTCCTTCTTCATTTAGTTGGACCGTATCTTTAAAGTATTTCTGTGTAAGATAATCCCTCTCCTTTTGTGATTTTGTCTCAGTAATACCAAGGACATCCAAGCTAAACAAATCCGATATCTTCGCCTCCTTTACAAACATTGAAATAACTGTCATCGCAGTATCTTCTTTTTCAGCAGGCAATGCTGTTTTTCCCATTAGCGTCCATCCTAAATATGTTTCAGTAGCAACCAGGCCTCCACTTAAAACTTTCCTATTTCCCGTAAAAAGTCTACCTGAAACATCGACGCCAATCAAAATATCAACGGGGCTATTCTTTTCTGCACAATCATTGAGGAAAATATTCATAATTTTTAACTCTTTTGTCCAAGGACCCTTTGTCACTGAAGGCACATTCTCACAGATATTTTCTTGATCTAAGACGTCAAAATTGCAAAGAAACTTACCGTCCAAAGATCCGAGTTGAATTTTATAAATATTGTGCATTTTCTCGCCAAGTTTCGTTCCCCCGAAAACTGAATGTAAAACTCTTTGTTGTCGTACAGGTAAAATACCTAGTTCCTTAGCTATTTCCTTTTTTACGTATGACTTTTGGGATCCTGAATCGAACAATGCTCTAATATACATAGATGTTTTCCCAATTACCTTGACTTTCAAAGTTTGTAACAGAACTTTTGGGTTTTCACTGAAACTCGCCAAATTGATCGAAATTTGATCTCCGTTATCTTTCTTTTCTGCGGTAATTGGAGCACCTCTGTTCACAGTTCTTTCTTCCCTTGCTTTATTTTGATCTATTTCTGGACAGATTATTACGCTGTGAGCTTTGGAACAAACGGGACATTTTATTTTGCATTTGTCTGCTCGGTGATTTGCTTTAAAGCATTTAAAGCAACGACTCCAAGATGAGAATCCGTTCTTGAACACGAATTCTCGCCAACACCAATTCATTTTCCATTTTGGCTAATTAAAAATTGTATTTTCTTTCTTGTTCTTGCTCACATCGCTCTGCTTCTTTTTCTTCTTTCTCTATTCTTCTTTTTCTTTCCTTTCGGAAATGACATTTTGAAGAAGAACCTCAACAAATTCAGGATCTTTATTATATTCTTCACTCTTTAGAATGATATCTTTTAAATCAGTTACCTTGGCATCAATTGGCACATTCTCTCCAATTTCTTCCGCCACACACTTTAAGTCTTCCTTCTTGAAACCTTTTACTTCTTTAAACATCTTTGTAATCTGGAGTCTTCTTGTTATCAACGAATCTTCACCACTATTCTTAACCCTAATACTATCTGTCCCGCCAAGGGTACCATAAAATGTTGGGTCTTGAAACGAAAATGTGCTACCAGCACTTTATCAGACTAGTATTGTTCACAGTGAAAAGATTATAAACAGAAAATAGACCAGTATTTATGAAAAAACTAGAAAAAACAATTTATTCTTCCTCAGAATCTCTCTTACAACTTTTTGCAAACTTAATTCTTAACAATTCTTTTTTATTGACCGTTGCCACTCACTCCTTACAAAAAAAATACACAAACAATCACGAGGGGAGCGTGGATAACATATAAAATTAAAATTATCCTCACAACACTTAACAATAGTACTGAATGCTTTATCTGTCCTCTGAGAGAAGCTCTTTTTTAACTTCTCTGAGTCTGTCTCCTGTGGTGCCTTTTCTTCACCACTCACGATCCTCCAGCTTCCCTTTTCCATGAGGAGAACTTTGATATCTTCTCGCCATGTCGAATAGTTCTCGGAGATCAACTTGTCTATGACGTTGGTTGAATCCATTTTCTGAGAACCTCAGGAACGCTAAAGGTTGGCCCGCCGTCTCAATAATTCAATTACAAGTTTCTCAACATACTAAAACCGGAGATAAGAATTTGGTTTGGCCGGATTCGATAACTGGTGGCCCATAACTTTTCATAAGTTAAAGTTTTAAGTTAATAAAATCCGTAACCTACTGATAATTAAAAAACTTTTTAGCAGAGTGAACTTAGAACATATTAAATAGTATTTAGAATTAATATTAAGAGTCATAAGTAATTGAAAACTATAACAAATTCCAGTCTTTTATAAAAAGCTAAGAAAGCATTTATTTCCTAAAACACACATGCTCCCAAGAGCGATAGAACAGAACATAAGAATAGCATCTCACCAGAATACTTTCCAGGTGAATGCCTGAATCTTATATACAGCGAAAGATTTGCATATACATGGAAAAATACAGCAAATTCAATTATAAGAGAATTCGCATATCACACTGAAAACACACATATAAAAATAACGCTGGAAAAATTATGCGTTGGACTAATAATAAAGTTATATCTAAGAAAGTTATTTAAAGAGGCCTAAAAGTAATTAATACAAAGATTGATTTAAATTACCAAAGACGCATTCCAAATCAGTTCGAAATACTGAAAGTAAAAATGAAACGAACTGATCGGAGGTGAGTAATGTTTATGTTTTTAAACCAGGCTATCTCACGATCGAAAGAGGGAAATTTAAAAACTGGAAATGCTGTAAGTATTAATTTTAAACGACATTTCCTAACAGATTGTATTCTGTTTAGAATGCTTTTTTAGTGATTTTTAAACTGCTTTGTTGAATTTGTTTTGGATTGTTAAACTATTGTTATGTTATGGTTGTGCTTAGTGGAATGGTCGAAGATAGTTCCTTTCAGATATAAGATAAAGCGACTTTCATGAGTAGCCACGAGTCCACATAAACAAATAACTTTCTGACTTTGATGATCAAATATTTTTTTTCTTTGCAGATTTAGAGCTTAATTTTTGGCTTTTAAAAACTTTATTTTTAGCAGTGATTGTATTTGTCAGGTATTTGATAGTCAACTGATAATAAAAGATAGCACATTTTTTAAAATTCATCTGTTGCCACGATTACTTCGACTTTGAAGATTAAAATGTCTTCTTGTTTTTAATTTTGTTAGATATTTGATTAGAATCATCCAACCAGAGTTGCCGATTTTAGGGGGGGGGGGGGGGTGCCCTGTACTTTTCCCGAATGGTGCCCCTCACTTTTTTTATATTGCAATTTTTTAATATACAACATAACCCCAACTCCTTTATACTACTGCAAATGATAGACGCAAATAAATAGTGATTGAATAAACTTTTTTGGTATATCGCATATAAAAATATTTGCTTGTGTCTGTGTCCCTTACAACGGCTGGTTTTTGATGATACGATTTCTCAAATTAAGGATTTCATTTTAATTAATTTATTTATTTAGGTAAAATCTGAGATCCCTAAAAAGACTCCACCTTCAAATTTACCAAAAGAGAGTTTTAAGTTACCTTCAGTGCTGCCTAGAAATCAAGAGTTTGGTTCAAGCAATTCTGATGGTTCTGTGAGTAAATTGTTATGTTAATGCATTGTTTATTATAGCACAATATATATAGAACAAAGTACTAAATTTTGGGAAAAAAAATCATTTTTTCTATTTGTACTTAAACTTTTTCACTACTCCTTGAAAATGTTGGTACTAGGATTCCTAGCTCGTGAAAGGGTTAAAGCATTATTCCATGAATTACAATAATCCAATTATAAAACGAGCTTTGGAAATTTTATCTTCTTGCATATCTAAATTTTAAAAAAAATTCCCTTATGGATCAATGGGGGAGTTTCACCCCGAGAAGAAGAAGACCGCTGTTCCAACGGAACATGGAGAAAGTTTCGCAACGCCGAAGAAGTTTCGTAAGATTAGCATGGAGCTTTAGCTCCTGTACTATAATTTTAAGTTTTAGTCTTTAAATAATACCTCAATATAGAAATATTTACTACATACACTGAGATAGATTGTAGTCATCGGTTATCAAGTATTTTATTGTTGAAATAAAAGTATTTTTCCATATTTTGCTGTAATTCTAATTATATACAATATAATATAAGTATTTCTACAAATATTATAAACAAACTTTCCCATAATTGCAAGCGTAGCGACTAAACAAACAAAAGCAAAGTTGTCCGCTTTAGGGCAGAAATCGAAACTACTAGTAAGTTACCATGTTAATACGTCACGTGAAACTCTCCCATTGAACTTGATCATGTCTGATATTTTAGGAGATAATCAAATATTTTCCACTTAAATCTCCCAATTGTTTTAAGACTAATTTTACTTCTTTTTTAATAAATAATGTTACAGCAGTAAACAATGTTTTTCATATTCTTATAGAACAACATTTGAAGGTCACTCAATATATCAATTATAAAACAAAAATGTTTTTACAAATAATGCTTTATTTTAAATATTTTCTTGACATTTAATAATACAATAAACCCTTGATATAACATTCAGATTTAGAGCTTAATTTTTGGCTTTTAAAAACTTTATTTTTTAGCAGTGATTATATTTGTCAGGTATTTGATAGTCAACTGATAATAAAAGATGGCACATTTTTTAAAATTCATCTTTTGCCACGATTACTTTGACTTTGAAGATTAAAATGTCTTCTTGTTTTTAATTTTGTTAGATATTTGATTAGAATCATCCAACCAAAGTTGTCGATTTTAGGGGGGAGGGGGGGTTGCCCAGTACTTTTCCCGAATGGTGCCCCTCACTTTTTTAATATTGCAATTTTTTAATATACAACATAACCCCAACTCCTTTATACTACTACAAACGATAGACGCAAACACATTCTTTTCTTCTGACATTTGTTACATTGATATGCGATGGAGGGAGGAGTCAGCAACTACTGTATATGATTCGGCCCTCTTAACTCCCAGTGTAATCATTCTATGGTTAAAAATAGCAAACCATCATATAGAGGAAGGTGGCCAGATTTTACCAGACATATTATTATTTTCTATTCCGGTAGGGGAATGTCACCCTTAACCGAATAGAATTCTTTCCCTGTAACTAACCCTAAATGAGCAGATACAATTTGAGTTTTTCATTTGCATGCAGCTAAATAGTTCAGTTAGATGTCCGATAGTTGCCAGTGCACATTGTTACATTGAAAATGTAACTTTTTTTTATTTAAATCTCTTTTTGCTTCATTGCATTTTTCCTATAATTTTATTACCCTCACATTGACTTAAAATTTAATGCAAACTTAAATTTTGTAGGTCCTTTTTTTTAAAGATCTTTAGTCCTTTTTTCCCCCCTAAGAACATATGTAAAAAGGGTTGCAAGCCCTGGAGTCACAATTTTGTTTGATACTTCCTGGAAAATTTCCAAATACTCCTGGGAAAACTCTTGGAACTTTTTTTCCGAAAGCTTATATGAACCCATGTCATGTTTCTTTTTTTTTAAACCACCCATTTTTTTTCTTTGAAAGACATAAATTTATTTTTTAAATATTAAAGATATTTTTTTTAGAAATATATTAAATTTTTCATATATAATTCTTACTTTATTATATTAATTTTAGTTGGAATCAGATTACAATTTCCATGACAAAATGCTTATATTACTTTTTAGGACTTTCAGAGTGTAAAGTTCAAGAGTGAAAAAAGTAAAACTGCTGATCTATCTTTATTAAGTCCTGACAGATCACAACAGTGTAAGAATCTATACTTTAAAGCCACAAAGAATGTTAGAGCAGGAAATCTAAAAGTTGCTCTGGATGCATTGAATAATGCAAAATCAATTTGTCCTACGGACGTGGTCTTGAGGGGAATAAGTATATTACAAGTGATTATCTTTTATGAATCTTTTATCCATGTGCTTGTATTTTTAAATGCTTTTTAATTTGATATTTATAATTCATTTGATAGTTTCTTTTAAGTAAGCTAATGTCGCAGGCTCCTGATGTCGATTTATGGTCCCGGCCAATTGTGGTCTCCGGCCTTCGGCCTCTGACTACTCAGCCACGACCCCCTCTGGGCAGTCGATCATGGTGCTTACAGGCAATCCTACGGGCAGTCGTTTGTGGCATTTCGACAGCACTCTTAAGCGCATGCCGTGCGCTAATGTCACAGACTCCTGACGTCGATTTATGGTCCCGAGCAAATGTGGTCTCTGGCCTTCGACTTCCGACTACCCAGGATTACATCCATGACCCTGTCCAAGCAGTCGATCATGGTGCTTACAGTCAATCCTTCAGGCATTTCGACAACACTTTTAAGCGCATTCTAAAGAAATTTATGTTAATAGCTGTCCTAACAATGAAACATGTTTCCAAAATTATAAAAAATATTCACCAAAACCAATTTAATATCGTTTGAACCAAACGCGTAATTTACAAATATCCGAATTTCAATATTTGTATATTCTAACCAATCAACAATTGTAAGGCAATAGACATTTACTGTCAGATCGCAGAGGAAGATGCGCACGCATCCAATGCACGTAATCCAAACGAACTTGTCGCAGGAAGAAAGTAAACCATGGATCAAAAATACCCGGGTCTTTCCTTCGAGATAGTTCCCGAACCGGGCCAATAGCCCACTGTGTAGCTCTTGTTTTTTGTTCTGGCACCTATTCTCTGCAGAATCTATAGAGCCTGCATTGCTTATGAATATGTTCCAACTTCCTGGATGCAAACTAAGGTAATATTCATTCCAAAAATTGGAAAAGATAATTACTATGAGGCCAAGTCCTTTCGACCTCTCAGCCTTACATCTTTCTTGCTCAAAACGCTCGAAAAACTTATTGATAGGCATATCAGGGAGACTGTCTTGGTTTCCAAGCCACTCTCTGTCTCTCAACACGCCTATCAGCCTGGTAAATCCACTCCTATACAATCTTTTCTTTATTTTGGAAAAAATATCAGGGCTAAGGAGATTGCTCTGGCTGTCTTTCTGACATTGAGGGGGCCTTTGATAAGGTTCCTGTTGAATCTATCATTCGTGCTCTTACTCAAAGAGAAGTCAACAATGTTGTTGTTAACTTCATTAATAATCTGCTCTCATCAAGATATGTCTGTGCCTCACTTCTTGGTGACGACTTGATGGTGCATGCAGTCGCTGGTTGCCCCCAGGGAGGGGTTCTTTCACCCATCCTGTGGTGCCTGGTTGTTGATTCACTTCTAGAGACTTTTTCTCTCTCAGGTGTGTCCTGCATTGGCTATGCTGATGATGTTGTAATTATCACTAGGGGTAAATTCATTGACACCATTTGTGATGTCATGAATAAGGCACTTCGCGGTGTCGAAAAGTGGTGCCACAACGAGGGTCTTTCAGTAAATCCTCAGAAAACCAACTTGATTGCTTTCACTAGAAAGACATCCACTCTTGATGTAAACATCAAGTTCTTTGGTCAGTCCCTTATTTGCACTAATGAAGTCAAATTTTTGGGAGTTTTCTTTGACAAAAAACTTAATTGGATTAGGCACTCTGAGTTCTGCATTGGTAAAGCCAAGAGGATCTTTTGGAGCTGCAAAAATGCCATTGGGAAAACTTGGGGGTTAAATCCTAAAGTCCTTCATTGGGTATATACAATGATCATTTGTCCTATACTAACCTATGGCTCTGTTGTATGGTGGTCTAGGACCAAGATACTTAACTGCAGACTTGATCTTGGAAAAATTCAAAGGATGGTCTGTGTTGCAATCTCTGGGTGCCTTAAAACCACCCCTTCAGCCACCTTAGAGCTTCTCCTTGGGCTACACCCTCTTCATATGCGTATTGAGGCCGAGGCTCTTATTTGTGTAAGAAGACTGAAATATTTAGGCCATTGGCATGATTATTCAAAATATCTGTCATGGAAAGATCTTAATTCTAAGGTAACTGAGCACCAGCTGTTCAACATGCCCTGCGACATAACGCTTGCAAGATTCGGCTTCAACAAGCCTTTTAAAGTCCATTTCCCCTCACGGTCGGATTGGACTGAAACTCCAAAAAGTGATCAAAACCGTATTGTTTGGTACACAGACGGTTCTAAACTTGATAACTCCACTGGGGCAGGTGTCTTCTGCCATGCTGACAATACCAAACTATCCTATCGTCTTGGTCAATTCACCACAGTTTTCCAAGCTGAGGTCTACGCTATCCTTATGTGTTGTAGAATATGCATAGACAGAAACTATCATGGCAAACATATTTATATATGTTCAGATAGCCAGGCTGCCCTCCTGGCTCTTCAGAAACCTAATTTCACCTCACTACTGGTTTGGGACTGTTATTCTAACCTATGTAAACTGGTTATGAATAATACAGTCTCCTTATTTTGGGTTCCTGGACACTCGGGCATTCCGGGTAATGAAATGGCAGATGAATTGGTCAACTAGGCTCTTGTTCCCCCTTTATTGGTCCTGAGTCAGCATTAGGTATCTCTAATGAAGTTATCAGAGGTACTGTCTTCTCTATTTTTAGGAATTTACAGTACGAGGACTGGCGCAGCGCATCAGACCAGAGACAAGCTAGAGAACTAAATAGTGGATGTCCTAGCTCTCGTCATAAGGAGCTGTTAAAGCTCCATCGCTCTGGTATTCGTAGGGCAATTGGATTACTAACTGGGCATTGTACTCTCAGAAGGCATCTAACTATTATGAGGGTTAAGGATGACCCTTTGTGTAGGGGATGTAGGAATAATGATGAAACCGTTGTACATATTCTCTGTGAATGTGACTTCTTCTCCGCCCAGAGGTTTGAGCACATGGGACGTCACTTACTTGAGCCTTGGGAGCTCCAGGATATTCCTGTTAGATCATTGCTGAATTTTGCTTCAGCCACGGATCTCTTTTCTTAAGTGATCAAAGATTTATTTCAGGGGAAAGTACAATAGACCTCTGGTCGCAGTGCTTGCTCCAATTTGGAGCCCCCATCCATAAGTCATAAGTGTAACTCTTGTGAGACGCTAATTAACTTCAAAGGAACTGTCTTTTACTATTTTGAGCAAAGACATTAAAAAAGGCATGTTCAGTTTACTCTCCCGTTTTTATTTAGCTCGGTGCAGTCAAATGTAATGTGATCTTTTGTGTGATAATCTCGGGTAAATAACTTTGCCTCCGTTTACTTTCCAGTTTTTATTTTGCTCAGTGCACTCACTCAATCAATCAATCAATAGAAATGTGATCTTTTGTGTATGGTAATCCCTAAGGTAAACAGCTTTGGCACATTTTTGCTCGTTGGCATAAGAGGCCGTATAAAAGAAAAGAACCCATATTTCATACTAATATTTTATTTAAAAATTTAGATTTACTTGCATGAATGGAAAATATGAATAGACCATTTTTTATACTCAAACTGTTCTTAAACATCACATTTATGTTTAATAACAGAAGTTATACATGAACATTAATACAGAAAATATTTATTTCATTCATGTTGTTGTACCATCATGAAATTTATCTGAAATGTACCCAAAAAAGATTTAAATGTAGTGTTTTTTTTTTTAAAAATCAAATATTTTTTTTAGTTTATTTAAAGAATTTATAAATGCTTTTTACGGAATTATTTAAATAAAAGTAAGCTGGCCATGTTATATATTTAATTAAACACCATAAAGAACTGAACAAAGTGACAAATTTCACCTCTCTATGTCAAATAGTTCTCGAGTTCCAGCTGTTTAAAAATTATAAGACTATACAAAATTCGAGAATTTTTCACAATTTTTAAAATTCATAACTCTGAAACAAATTATTAAAAAATATCTGAAAATTAAAAATTTTCATTTAATGTGCTAGTACTACATGTGAACAAAATCCAAAGACATGACTTTGGGACCATTGTTTGCTTTGGCGTGGAATTACCAATATCGGAGAAGGATTAATGCTATTGCAGGCGCTATGTAGGTCAATTTGTTACATTAAAAAAACTAAGTTTGATTCCATACAGAATATATTTCTTGATTTCGTGAACGTTTTGGATTGGCAATTATATAAATAATTAATTTCTTAGATCTAGTGTAAATTATTGCAGTTTCTGTGAGCCCCTGCGTTCACCACTGAGGGCGAAGTAGTTTTCGGGGTTAGGATCATAAGCAGGTAGTTTTTGGCGACTTTTTCGGGCGATTCACTTCTCAATGTGAGAATGGGACAATTGTTTACAAATATGAAATGATAGGAATTTGCGGGATTGGTTTCGAGGGTTATGTGACTTCTGAGCACAGGAATTTCTGTGATTGGTTTAAAGAGTTACGTGATAATTATGTGGGATGAATTGAAAATGAGAATTTTTGTTTTTGAATAGAATTTTTCAAGTGTGTGTATGTATATTTTTCGCAATATGTTTCTTATTTTTAAAGCGTATAACAGTAAATTGTTATATGATGAAGTGACATTCCGAGTTATTCTTTTCGAATGGCATTGCTGTAAAGTACATTCTTGCATTTTCCTTGTATACGGCAACACAGAAGTTGTTGTTGTATGTAAGTACCTTTTATTGCTGTTGGTATGGCTCAAATGTGGTTTGGTTGAAAGATTAAATTCTTTTTTATTATTATATGTATGTTGATAGTTTGAAAGATGATGTATAAGATGAATTTTTAATTGTATGCTCCTGTTGTAATTGTTTCTAAATGTGATTTGTTAAAAGTGTTCTTTGATAACCGTGTGCCATTGCACTGTGCTAACAACGATTGCTCGGAATAGATGAGTAGCCCCAAACGACGGCCCAAAGCATTACCTGTAAGCACCATGATCGACTTCCCGGTGGGTGTACCAATTGTTATTTTCAAGTAATTTGCCAGTGTCATCTAATCGGTATCCAATGCCTGGCGCTATTTAAGTTGCGTCAAGTGGCAGCTCAGTGGATGCACTCGCCATCTGACTGTGGTTCAAAAATACGAAACATTGTCCCCTTCGAGATAGGCGCCGAAATGTCGCCAACCGCCGAATGTCAGCTCTAGTGCAATGTTTATTAACCAAAGCAAACCTTCAAGAAAAATTCTAAACCGTTGCCATTAGCCCATTGTTTAGTTCAAGTGCGACATTGTTTCATTCAATCGTGCAGCAATAATAGAAATCCTTCAAAATTAATTTTAAACCGTCGCCAATAGCCCATTATACAGTGGAAGTCATCCAATCAATCAACATGTCATCCGACTGTGGTTCGAAAATAAGACTCTACTCTTTTGTTGTTAACTGTAATTGTGTGTTTATCCGGAAGTAACCATAAAGATCAGAAAAAAAGACGCATTGGGTCATTTTGCGACTACTTCAAAACACTGCCAAATCAACTATAGCGCGCAAGCCTTTACTGTTTTCGGCTAAGTAGTAGAACTTAAAAAATGCTTTTGTTAATAAGTACCTAGATTTTGAATGATTTTTTTAATAAATATATATATATTTGTTAAACACTTAAGAATACAGAGGCATACCATCAAGGTGTCTAAATCACTGTCGCCAAGACAGATTTTAGTACAATTTGGCAACCTTGTGCATTACTTGATCAGTGCGTTTTGCATGCAGTGCATCAATAAATATATCAATTCAGTACCCTATTGTGTAAACATACATTTAATATTTTAGTTTACATTTAAACAAGATATGCAAATGATTTATACAATATAATTTGTTTATATATGTTTTTTAGTAAGTCATGTCAAGCAAATGAAGTTACATTAAAATCTATTTTGTATTTGACCTATACGGAAAGTTTTATTATTCCAAGTAGCAAAGTATGTACTTTATATATATATTTTATAGGATGCTATTGCCCGTTCTACCAGTTCTAGCTCTAAAAAGTTCCAAAGTTTCCAGAAACTAGATGGTCCAAAACAAATATCTTGTATATCATACGGAGATCCCAAATGTATTGAGCGGACATATAGAGTTTTAAGCCAAATCGATAATATTGAGGTAATTATAAAGAGTAATTAGTAGGAGTGAGTTATAATTAATTAACAATGCAAGTGAAATTTTTTCTTCTTCTTTTAATCAAAATTTCAGTAGTTTTTCAAGACAATTTGAATAGTTATTTAATTTTAGAATATGACTTACATATACACTTCTACATCCTTTGTGTTTATTCTTTTATCCTTAGGGTTTAAAAACTAAATTTGAATTTGTCATAGTTTGCTTATTATATATTTGTATTATTTTAACACTAAAAATATTAAAATGTTATTAGTTTAATTGTTAAAACAGTGCTAATGTCTATAAATCTAAAATTTTATTTTAAGTAGATGCTGATATGTCAAAATGTTCCTCCCCTCCTTCATAAAAAAAAATTCATTTGGTTTAAACCATGTTTTGGGGGATTACAAAGATAAAAGTTATTAATCTCTTAAAAGTTTTAATCCTATAACTGTTCTATTGAAAAGTTTTTATAGGTGCAGATTTATGCTGTAACAATTTACATTAATTTAGAAGTGATGGATAATGACATATTTGAAATTTTATATTAAACAATCTCTTGTACATTGATGTGTATATAAAAAATATTAGATGTTAACTAAAATTTAATATGATATATTTTTTACTTATTAAAAAATTACATAACCATTGAAAAAGATGTACTATATTATTTCACAGATCCCTTTTACGCCTCTTACACGTAACGAATCTTAATTAAGTGGGGTATCAATATAAAGATGTTTGAAACATTTTACAATTTTAACTAGCCAATTTCAAATTTGTACAATGTTCTGTTCGAATATTATAACATTTATTAGTGGATCCCAGCGATATTACATGAAAGTGGCAACAGATATTAATTGAAATTAACAAAAACCAAATATATAAAATTGAAAGTTGGCAATCAAAAATTTCTTTGGTGAAATATCTCTTCCCTTAACTTTTTTCCGAGTTTCTAATGGAAATCCCCCAAGTTAAATAAATTTATCAGAACATTGATTTGGTGTGAAACTGAACAAGATCTAATATGATCCAGCAAATGCTATTTTCATAGTTTCATTTTTTATTTTGACAGTATTAAAGTATTGGTATATAACCATTGAACATTCAATATCTGTACCAAAGTTTTTATGTTCAGAGATTTGTATGTTTCAACTGAAAAGCTAACATTCGGAGATGTTTATGGCAACGAAAAATATTACTTCTATAATAATTTTTTATTTGTTTAATCAATGTACTTTTAAGCTATGTTGTCTAGAAGGGTTTGTACATATTTCAAGTAGAATGAAAGAGCCTCAAACTTTAAAGAAACAGCTAAAGAACAACATGTTTTATATGAAAAGACGTAATATTTTAAGAAACTTTGATTAATTATTTGTTTAATGATGTATTCCTTTGAAAGATAGTTCAAAATAATTCGTTTGATATAGGTATTCTATTTTGAATATGTTATGAACACTAGACCAGTTATTTTGCCTTCAAGTAATAAAAGAGAAGGAATAAGGGGGGGAAGCAAAACAATGGGGATGTATTTTTTTTTTAATGTGGGTAATAGCTAGGTTGTGTTTAAGGAAGTTTTGTAAACAGTGATCGCAAGGAGTAAGTGTTATAAATAGTGATTGAATAAACTTTTTTGGTATATCGGATATAAAAATATTTGCTTGTGTCTGTGTCCCTTACAACGGCTGGTTTTTGACGATACGATTTCTCAAATTAAGGATTTCATTTTAATTTATTTATTTATTTAGGTAAAATCTGAGATCCCTGAAAAGAGTCCACCTTCAGGTTTACCAAAAGAGAGTTTTACGTTACCTTCAGTGTTGTCTAGAAAACTAGAGTTGGGTTCAAGCAATTCTGATGGTTCTGTGAGTAAATTGTTATGTTAATGCATTGTTTATTATAGCACAATATATATAAAACAAAGTTCTAAATTTTGGGGAAAAAAAGCATTTTTTCTATTTGTACTTAAAGTTTTTCACTACTCCTTGAAAATGTTGGTACTAGGACTCCTAGCTCGTGAAAGGGTTAATGCATTATTCCGTGAATTGCAATAATCCACTTATAAAACAAGCTTTGTAAATTTTATCTTCTTGCATATCTAAATTTTTAAAAAATTTCCCTTATGGTTCAATGGAGGAGTTTCACGCCGAGAAGAAGACCGCTGTTCCAACGGAACATGGAGAAAGTTTCGCAACGCCGAAGAAGTTCCATAGGGTTAGCATGGAGCTTTAGCTCCTGTACTATAATTTTAAGTTTTAGCCTTTAAATAATACCTCAATATAAAAATATTTACTACATACACCGAGATAGATTGTAGTCATCGTTTATCAAGTATTTTTGTCTTAAAATAAAAGTATTTTTCCATATTTTGCTGTAATTCTAATTATATACAATATAATATAAGTATTTCTGTACTTAAATTTATTTATATATGGAATAAAAATATTACTTATCTGCAAAAAACAAATATTATAAACAAACTTTCCCATAATTGCAAGCGTAGCGACTAAACAAACAAAAGCAAAGTTGTACGCTTTAGGGCAGAAATCGAAACTACTAGTAAGTTACCATGTTAATATGTCACGTGAAACTCTCCCATTGAACTTGATCATGTCTGATATTTTAGGAGATAATCAAATATTTTCCACTTAAATCTCCCAAGTGTTTTAAAACTAATTTTACTTGTGCCTTTAATAAATAATGCTACAGCAGTAAACAATGTTTTTCATATTTTTATAGAACAACATTTGAAGGTCACTCAATATATCAATTATAAAACAAAAATGTCTTACAAATAATGCTTTATTTTAAATATTTTCTTGACATTTAATAATACAATAAACCCTTGGTATAACATTCCCAAGACCTAAAAAATATGATTGATATAAAATAAATTGGCTTTCCTCCACCATAATAAATTCTGTAAGAGGTAGAAGCTTGAATTAGTTTATTTTCTTAAGTAGGTTTCAGTTTTTAATATAATTGTTTTGTTCCTACATCAGAGAAGTAGACTATTCTCTTGTTGATGATGGTCAAATATCAGAGCTGAAAGGGCAATTATCGAAATCTGAAAATGCAATATGTATTAAGGTTATTTCCAGTGTATGCTTTAAATAAAATTCAAATTATTTACAACTGTAGTAGTGTCATCAAGGTTTACACACACATGCCTCCTGTGTAAATTTATTTTATTTTTCCAGGGCCCTAAAAAACTCCTGTAATTTACTTGGTACTCTTGAAAAATTTAATCCTAAAATTTACAGAAATTTTTAAAAACAGTGTTGGTTCAAAAGTGCCTAAATTGACAGTTAAAATGGGTTATTCTCCTTCTCTCATATTCCCCCCAGTACTTTTCCCAAATGGTGCCCGTCACTTTTTTATATTGCAATTTTTTAATATACAACATAACCCCAACTCCTTTATATTACTGGAAACGATGGATGCAAATACATTCTTTTTCTCTGATATTTGTAACATTAATATGTGCTGGAGGGAAGAGTCGACAACTACCGTATATGATTCGGCCCTCTTACCTCCCAGTGTAATCATTCTATGGTTAAAAATAGCAAACCATCATATAGAGGCAGGTGGCCAGATTATACCAGACATATTATTATTTTCTATTCCGCCTTTGCACCGGGTTGGGGAATGTCGCCCTTAACCGAATACGATTCTTTCCCTGTAACTAACCCTAAGTGAGCAGATATAATTTGAGTTTTTCATTTGCATGCAACTAAATAGTTCAGTTAGATGTCCGATAGTTGCCAGTGCACATTGTTACATTGAAAATATAACTTTTTTTTAATTTAAATCTCTTTTTGCTCCATTGCATTTTTCCTATAATTTTATTACCCTCACAGTGACTTAAAATTTAATGCAAACTTGAATTTTGTAGGTCCCTCTTTTTTTAAAGATCTTTAGTCCTTTTTCCCCCCCTAAGAACATATATAAAAAGGGTTGCAAGCCCTGGAGTCACAATTTTGTTTGATACTTCCTGGAAAATTTCCAAATACTCCTGGGAAAACTCTTGGAACTTTTTTTCCGAAAATTTGTATGAACCCATGTCATGTTTCTTTTTTTTAAACCAATAATTTTTATTTTCTTTGAAAGACATAAATTTTTTTTTAAATATTAAAGATATTTTTTTTAGAAAATATACCAAATTTTTCATATATAATTCTTATTTTATTATTTTAATTTTAGTTATAACCAGACTACAATTTCCATGACAAAATGCTTATATTACTTTTTAGGACTTTGAGAGTGTAAAGTTCGAGAGCGAAAAAAGTAAAACTGCTGATCTATCTTTATTAAGTTCTGACAGATTACTACAGTTTAAGTATCAATACTCTATAGCCAGTGAGAATATTGCAGCAGGAAATCTAAAAGTTGCTCTGGATGCATTGAATAAGGCAAAATCAATTTGTCCTATAGACACGGTCTTGAAGAGAATAAAGGATTTACAAGTGATTATCTTTTATGAATCTTTTATCCATGTACTTGTATTTTTAAATGCTTTTTAATTTGATATTTATAGTTCATTTGATAGTTTCTTTTAAGAATTGATAATAAATATCAGGTGTAGAAGTATGAAATGCGGATTTCAGACAACCGATGGTGCACCAATGTAGTTTCTGTTATAAAGATTTGACACAGCACCATTTTATTGTGTCATCAACAAGTGTCGGACGCGCACAAGTGATAAATTAAAAAAGTGTTTGCATAGTGTTGTGTTCAATATGCCAAAATTTATACGAACAAAGAGCATTCGCGGACATCATAAATTTTTATGTTTCCATTTGAAGAAAACTGTTGTTGAATCACGCCGATTACTTCGAAAAGCTTATGGTTAACATTCTTCATCGCAAGATACGTGTGAATGATGGTTTCGGCATTTCAAAAGTGGCGACTTCGATGTTGCAGACAAGGAATATGGAAAACCGACAAGAAGGGGCGTGGTCTATTATGAGCTGTTAAATCCTGGGGAAACAGTTAATACTAAACGTTACCAATAACAATTGACCGATTTGAACCGTTCGTTGCTGGAAAAAAGGCCAGAATACCGAAAGAGGCAACACAAAGTCATTTTTCTTCATGCCATTGCTCCATTACATACGGCAAAAGCGGTTCACAGCACGTTGGAAGCACTCAGCTGGGAAGTTTTATCTTATGCGGCTTACTTACCAGACTTGGCTCCTTCCGATTACCACTTGTTTGCATCAATGGGTCACGCACTTGCTGAGCAGCCCTTTTGTTCGTACGAAGATGTGAAAAAATGGCTTCATGAATGGTTCGCAGCAAAAGGGGAAGATTTTTTACTGGGGTGGTATTCACAAATTGCCCAAAAGATGGGGGAACAAACAATGGATCATACTTTGAATAAAGCACTTTTTGTTATTATTCCGAATTTAACGTGTTTTTTTAAGAAAAAAAAAATCTGCATTTCATACTTGTACACCTGATATATAAATTGATTCTTTTTGAGAATATATTTTTTTCTTTACTACAACGTACCTGCCAAATGGTAAGTGCCATATTTGCCCATACAATGTACAAAATTTAAACATCATGTAATGTTTAAAGGTTAACTTATAAAATTGTCTGGAATGTGCTATTTTGACATCCACAAAAGGTACAAGAACCATAAAAACAACAAAACCCTTACAAAATGTTCTGTTCAATATTAGTTGTCTTGTTTAATTTTGTTTTCTTGTAATGCTTGATGGCTTTTTTTTGCCATATCTTTTTAAAGTCATGTATCCATTTATGAAATGAATTGAATGTAAAACACAAATTTAAAGTAATTAAATACTTATTGAATATTTTTGAATTAAAATTGAAAGAAGAAATGACTGATTTCCATTTAGTAATGTGCATTTTAGTCACCATGAATATAAAATGTCAGCTAATTTTTTGTGTGATCAATCACGTTGCCTAATTGAACTAAAAGCTATTGTAATGTTAGGCCAAACAATTTTTGGGTATTTGTTGTGAATAAAATTGTATGGATATCTTTTAAATATTTTAAGGTATGCAATAATTGAGTACTTTTAATTATCTTCTGCGATTTTGGCATATTTCTTAATTTTCACATGTTCTTGATCTGTAGGAACGTATAAAGAGTACTTCTGAGGAAGAAGACGTTCAAAATGAAATGATGGCCATAGCAGATGGATTTTATGTTTTCCATGAAATCTATGAGAAGCTGTATTCTTATCAGAGACTTGGAGTGGCATGGATGTGGGAGCTTTTCAAGAAGCAAAAGGGAGGGGTCTTGGGAGACGACATGGGGTAAGATGCATTTTATTCATGTGTATCTCATTTATTATTTTTCTGAAGCGTGTAAAAAGTTTCAAATTAATTCAATATATTTAAGGTTAATCTTTTTTTTTCAAATTCTTTTTAGCCTTGGAAAGACATTTCAAGTGATTGCTTTCTTGTCTGGGTTAATAGATGCTGAACGTGCTAAGCATGTTCTTATCTGCATGCCAGTTTCTCTGCTTACAAACTGGGAAAATGAATTTCAGAAGTGGTAAGCATGGGTGGTTTTTTTCACAATGTTATTTTTTAATACTTATTCATATATTCAAATTAAAAGTACACTTTTAAAAAATTTTAATATAAAAATATTTTTTTTTTGTTAATTTGTTTCATTTAAAAACTGTTGTCAAGAATCCCAGAATAAATATCCATTTTTGAACCATATCCCAAGTTTATAATTGCACCCTAAGTCATAAAATTACTTTAACTAATTTAATTTTATTTCATAAATTACTAATAATAATTTAAGTTTTACTATTTTTTTTTGTTTCTTTGAATTGTGATCTAGACTTTGACTCTTTTCATCCATTGTTGTTCATTGTGTACTAATTATAAAATATTAAATGTATCTCGATGCTTTATCAAGTTTATATTTTCTATCTCAAATGTATTTGTGTTATTTAAGCAAATTAAAATACTATTTATCATTTTGTAATTCTTATTAGTAATAGCTGGAAAGTATAATTTGGCTATATTATCTATTTTGTTTGTACTTAATCTTTTGAAGTTAAATATTTAAAAAATTTCAAAACAAATTAAATAACAAATGTGTTCTATTGTCCACATAGACTTAGAATACTCATTCTGTGTTATATATTACTATCTTCTGCACTCAGATTTTTAATTAGACTATGAAACAGTCACACTTTAATTTGTGTTGCATAAAATGGTACTGTAGAAGTAATTTTATTTTTAATCTAAATGCACATGTTTATCTATTTATTCTAGGTGTCCTCGTATATCAGTGTGCGTCTTTCATGGTGGATCAAAGAAAGAACGGGAGCGGAATATTCTTCGTGTGCAACTTAGAGGCCATGTATTGTTAACAAGTTATGGAATGGTTCTCAATGGTTTTGAAAATTTGTCTACATATGAAGGAAGGCAATTTATTTGGGTAAATGTTTCCAATGTGCTAATCTAATTTTTCATTGAACATGGATTGTATGATCTTCAGAAGCTTTTAAGAACTTTTTACAATTTTATGGTCCTACTGTCCTTGTAAAGTATTTATTAACTCTTTATTTTTGTCACTAAGAGCTCTTGCAAAGTTTGTAAGCCAAGAATGTAAGTCTTCAGTCAGTTATTTTAAAGTATTAAATTGTTTATAATTTTATTGGTTAAAACATTTTAAATTGGATAAAGACTTAAAATTTCACAAAAAAAACATAGAATTTTGTTTAATTTTTTAACAAATAAAATACACTTGTATTTAAAAATAGTTTTATGATTGATTATTTTGCGATTCTTGAAATTGTTGATGAATTTGGTGGGGAAAAATAATTAAAGCAGTGTTTTGTTAGCTCTGAATGCTCATTAACTAAATGATTTAAGGAATAGAAATTGATGCAATATTAGTTGGATTGTAAGATCATATTTTGTATTATAAGACTTTATATGAAAGAATATACTTCTTACTTTCTTTGTTATTATTTACTGTATAAAATTTTTAAATCACAAATGAATTGATTTTTTTTTAGGATTATGTGATATTAGACGAAGGACATAAGATTAGAAATCCAACCAAGACAACTAAGGCAGTACACAATATTCCATCTAAGAATAGACTAGTACTGACAGGAACACCAATTCAAAATAATTTGCGAGTATGTATTATATAAATAGTGCAATAAGTTAAAAATTCTTTATTCTGTTTTGTCAATAATATATTTCTTTGTTGTTGTGATCATGCTGATCATTGAGTGTGCAGCTTGTTTGCATTCGTTCAATCAACATTGTATTGGGTTGGAGGGAAAGTTCTGTCGTGTAGGGATGTGAAATGCATGTTATTTTTAAAGAACAGCTGTTCCCTGTTCCTGTTCTTTTTTAAAGAACTGTTCTTTAACCTGTTCTTTTCAGAAAACTGTTATTTTTTTTGTGTTGCATTTTTAAACTTAAAACCATAAAAATTAACAAATGCCGATTAATTTTATTTTATATAGTAAATAATTAAAAATAAACAAAGACTCTATTATTTTCAAAGTAAGAAAACTATTAATAATTAGTTTAAATTTATATTGACATTTCAGAAAATAATTCATTACAAAAATTTTACAGAAAAAAACAGATTATGACAGGAAAAACAGAAAAATGAAAAATTCTAAAGCTATCTTTCAAAATCAGATGTAATGGTGATAAAAATTTTAATATAGCAAATTCTTAGTTTCAGTAACGCTCAATTCTAATAATTTAAAGCAGTAAATATGTATAAATCGTAAAGAAAAGTATAAGTTCCTTGAAGGGATCTTTAGGACGCAAGTATTTTTTTTTATATATTTTCATGTTAATATAACACATTTTATTCTTAAATCAATAAGCATTGTAAATTTGTAATAATTTGCTTGCTAGTTTGTAGATTGAAAGGAAATGAAGGTCAAATTAAAATAATATTTTAATAGACATTCATTTGTTAAGATTTGAAAAATGAAATCTGAAATAAAAACTCATTTCAAGAAACTTCTGAGTGTCTCCAATGTTCACGATATGATACAAGTTATAGTAATAAAAAGTTACATTCATCGCTTTCAAGAACGGTAAATAACGTAATACACTAATATTTCTATACACCATTAAAGTACAAATATACAAAACAACAGAAAATACTTAGCTGTTTCACCCAAATATCTGAACCATTAATATATAATTTTTTTACAAGAACGATTACACTTACACATAGTACATACTGCTATATATTTAATGTAATCGGTTATGTAAAATAGTTTCATACAGGTGAAGACCTTTTATCTATGTTCAAGATTATATTGAAATCAGAGTTTAAAAATTCACATGGTATTCCTATTTAATTTTAAAATAAATAGTAACTACTTTTGAATGTTCATATCGCATAGTCTACAAATCAGCAAGTAAGGAACAGAGAAAATGCGTCTAATATGAAGGTCAGCTGAAAATGATTTGCCACCGACTCTCAAATCCCAACAGATCGCATTCCTTTTCTAACTTCACAATCATCAATGAGACAAAGAATCGAGACCGAAACCCTCACAAAAAACTCCGACAAGAGTGTTATTTACACAATCGCATCAACACCCCTCATCTCCACCTCCCTTTTAGTAATATAAATCACCCTTCCCCTTCCCAGTTAATCTTCTCATAAATTCCGGCATGTTTACGAAGATGTCAGTGAAAAGTGTTTTGAGGTTCCGTAACGGAAAGAAACCACAACCATCTTTGTATCCAAATCCCTAATACGAAATCCAGTGGCAATAACTTATCACGAAGGGGCAAATATGACAGGGGAAAAAATTACATTTTTACTATTTGACAATTTGAAAACATTTTTTGAAGAATATTTTTACAACACATTTTTCGGATAAAAATGTGTATGCAGCAAGCATACCTGCCATACCGGTTCCGGTGCAACTGCTATACATCCCAAAGTCTTTGTTACTATAAATCCTTTACTTTAACTCTTTAATTTAGCGCATGTTAAAAATATAAATTAAAATATAAAGGTATAAATAGAATTTCTATAAATTTATAATTTTTTACTAAATTTTGTTATAGGTATATGAAAAAAAATGTGGATCAAAATCATTTGCATATTTTTTTTAGAACACAAACAATTAACAAACACTACAAGAAATATTCAAATTTATAAAATAATCCTAAAATAACTCGAAGAAGGTATAATTTCTTATACAAAATATCCTATATGTAATATTGAATCGTCCATTTTCCATTATATAATATTTATCATCTAGATATACGACTAACAATTAATATAAAGAAATTGATCTTTGAAATGAAATTATATAAAATGTAAAACAATTTTAGATTATTTGACGAAATTCCCTAAAAGTCATAAGAAATCACCACAAATTAACTGACACAAGCAGTTTAGTAGCCAATTAACATAGAGCAGATAAGTATGTCTTGTAATAACATATATTAAACAATTAAAGAACAATGCTGTCCCAAAAAGAAACACCTTTATTCCGAAAAAGAACGCCTGTTCCAAAAAAGAACACCCTGTTCACTTAAAGAACACCCTGTTCATTTAAAGAACACCGTGTTCACTTACTGAACACCCTGTTCATTTAAAGAACACCCTGTTCACTTAATGAACACCCTGTTCACTTAATGAACACCCTGTTCATTTACAGAACAGGGGGGTTCTTTTAGCTGCATTCTGAGTAGAAAGCATATCAGAGTAGAATATTCTTGCAGAACTGTATGAAAGCTCTGGGAACGGCGGCCCTGAGGGATGTGCGACGTGTGCTACCGCACATTTCGCCACTCTTTTTATTAAGGCCTCGCGACTAGGAAAAAAGTTATAAAATGAAATATTATGGAATTAAATGAATTCCTAAACTGCAATTACATTGCTTTTTTTATTTGTTTTTATTTATTTAAAGAAAATATTCTCTCGCTGATTATAACTTATCTGGCGTCCAGAGTAATTTGAATTTTCGATTTTATACAATTTAAAATATATTCTAAACGTAATATCACTTTATTTTGTGCTAAAAATAAAATTTTAGCACACAAAATAAGATTTTTTTTTATTTATATAATATTTTTCTTTAATAAAAAAAATACTAGGATAGCTTAGGAAAATTCTTTGTACAATTTCGTACAAAGAATATGTGTTATAACGTTTTTTAATATAATGAACATTTGTTTTAATAGTTTGTTTTTCATGACATTAAAAATCCTCGTAAATAGAAAATTTTCTTTCATAATTAATATTTCTGAAACATAAGTTGTACATTGAATTTCCTACCATGATATGTAAATAAAAATTATCTATGCAAACGACATATCCAAAACTTAGCAAATCTGGCTTTTCACGCCAATATATACATATAACAGTGCAACTAAATATTTTTAGCAATAAATTATTTAAGCCTTTATTTAATGCTGATTTTTTTTAGGTTGTCGCATTAAAATATTCTTTGATGCATTTTATACCACTTTTATTACATAGATTTCACAAACACACGCAACCCAATCGTCCAGTATAAGTAGTAAATAAACTAAGTTTCAAATTAATTGCAAATATTGCAATAAAAGTGTTCAATTGATAATAATTATTGAGACCGAGCAATAAACATGAGTTTTATTAAATGTTAAAAGTACATTATCATTAAAAAATGAGCGTTACCTTTTAACACTCAATTATTTAAAACACCGAAAGCATTGTCTGTCACTTGAAGTGCTTAAAAAAAATATAACTTCCCAGTTTAGACAAAAGATGTTTAGGATTACAGGGACATCAAGTTAAGAAAAAATATATCCGAAAAGAACAGATCAGAAAAAAGAACAGGGTTTCTTAAAATTTAAGAACATGCTGTTCCTGTTCTTTTTAAAGAACAGGTGGAAAAGAACAGGGTGTTCTTTTTTTTCACATCTCTACTGTCGTGTTTTAAATAGGCAGGTGATTTTTCTTGTAAATAAAAAGAACATCTGGCTAGTGAGTCGATCGGATTTTTTTTTTTTTTTTTAATTGCTGTATAATATAAAAGGTGCCCTTTTTTACCGTTCATCATTTACTTGTGATATTTAAAGTGAAAAACATGTCAGTAGATAAAGTGCATTTACGACACTGCATTTTATATGAATTCCAAAAAGGAAGCAATGCATCGGTTGCATGTAAAAATTTATGTGCGGTATTTGGAAAAGATATTGTAAATGTTCGTACTTGTCAAAGATGGTTTAGCAAATTTCGTTCCGGGGATCTGAGCCTCAAAGAAAGTCATCGATCTGGACGACCATCCAAGATCGATAATGATGTTTTGCGATCCATGTTGGAAAATAATCCACATTTAACAAGTCGAGCAATTGCAGAAGAGTTTGGCATTAATTATACAACTGTTGGAGATCACATTAAATCTCTTGGATTTGTGTTAAAGCAGCTGTATAAATTGAATGCAGCTATCAAAGAAAAAAGGCCAGCATTAGCGTCCAGAAAAGGAATAGTGTTCCACTACGATAATGTTCGCCCGCATACTGCAATGGTGACACAACAAAAACTGAATGCGTTAGGATGGGAAGTCCTTAGTCACCCACCGTATTCACCTGACATTGCACCATCTGATTATTACCTGTTCAGATCTCTGCAAAATTATCTAACGGGAAAAAAATTCAAATCTTTTGAAAGTGTTTCTAAGGCAGTTGCTGACTATTTTAACTCCAAGGATGAGAACTTCTACAAAACAGGAATTCACAGGTTACCTGAAAGATGGCAACAGGTTGTAACAAATAACGGAGCATATATAATTGATTAATATTAAACACATATTTTTATAAATGAATTCAAATATTTTCTTTAAAATACGACAGAACTTATTTTCTTTAAAATACAACAGAACTTTCCCTCCAACCCAATACATAAGATAGCTTATACTCAACTAGTTCTTTTACATATTTGTCAAAGTGTATGGGTTATTATTACTGTGTATGGATTTGAAATATTTTGAATGATTTAGTAAGCTCATAAAATCATACATATCTTAGGATATTTTTCTCTTGCTTCCAACTAACTTTTTTGCTGTAAAATAATAAATTAACAAAAAGATTAAAAAGGAACAATTTTTTTTTCAAAACACTCGAACTCTGTTTTTTTTAAAAATTGTTTATGTTCTATAAGATTTTGTTAATAAATTTATTGTATAGCTCATTTCTCATTGGGTATAAATTAATCAAATTTTTTTTTATTCAATTTAAAGGTTACACAAGTTTGTTGCTCAAAATAGTACTCATTTTGTATTGACTATGGCATTTAGTCTTGTTTTTAAATTTGTTATATATTGGCCTAAAATTATATTCCTTTGTTAAAAAGAAAACTATTTATACTTGAGTTAAATACAGTGGCTCCCAAAAATTTTCGTACACTTTAAAAACTTGTAGAAATAGTCTAGTCAGCAAAGAGTTCAATTCGGAAAAAAATTGGGGAAATCTGGAAACAATTTTAATCGCTTCCAAAAAGTGTTCTGTATGATATATTAATTTTGCACCCCTGCACCATCCCGGCGTTGGCCGCCATCTTGGAAAAATGGCGAACAAAATCAGTTTTTTGTGATTATCTCCTTATTTATTAAATTTAGAGAAAATATTTCAATTACAAAATTATTCCTCAAGTAATTTTACACAAAAATGCAAATTACATTACGTTTCTGCGACTCACCATTTAGACGCTAGAGGCAAATAAAGTGAATACTAATTCACTAAATGGCATGAAAACTCAAGAAACCGCTTTGACAGGACATCTTTTGTTCCTTACTTTGTTTAAAACCTCTCTATACCTTATGAACATATATTTTAACAAAAAATGGTTGTTTGACGTTAAGATAAAATTAATTTTACTGAGGGGATTTTGCAAATAAGTTATATTTCCCATTTCTGAAAGATTTCACAATGGGCTCCCATAGAGTTGAAGAATAAATCTGCCCTATACCTTATACATGCATACTTTTTAAAATTAGTTTTTAAGTTTATGTATTTCTTATTCATAAAACTAAATAAAAATTCAGTTTCAATATAAGTCATATTTTCTATGTTATCATTGTATGCAGATATTTCTAAATTTCTTTATGTAGACTGCAAAAATTATTTACTTCAAGTCAGTTACCGTATATATAAAAATTACAA
Source organism: Troglohyphantes excavatus (assembly GCA_963932185.1). Lineage (NCBI taxonomy): Eukaryota > Metazoa > Arthropoda > Arachnida > Araneae > Linyphiidae > Troglohyphantes > Troglohyphantes excavatus. Next base: position 10,101,096 of record OZ010676.1, on the reverse strand, counting down.
CTATTATTTTTTCTGATAGTTCTAGACCTTCGTATTATAATTTGGTATAACAAAGTACACCTCATGTATTTCACTCCAGCAAAGCTGGAATGCTTTTTCTACATGGTGAGTGAGTATGTGTTGTATGGTCATCTTGCGATCTCACCAGCTTTCAAAAGCCATGTGTTAGTCTAAGATCATTAACAGGGTACAATAATAATAAGACAGATGTATACAATGGGTGTAGCTCTAAACTATCATTATCGACTTAAATCTAACAAATGAGGTGTATTAGGGAAACAAGCGTTGCACACCGTGCAAACTGTTCTGTGACTGAGCATTTGAACTATATTTTTCCAATGGCATTACGCATCAATAGTTATTTGTATTACAACATTAGAAAGTCTTTTTAGAATTTATTAGTGGGCAAAGATTATTTAATGTTCTTTCACACTGTGAGTTTGGTTTGATTAATTAACGTTGCACTAGTAGGAGCAAACGTTTTTTAAGGAAACAAGCTTTGCACACCTAAGCCAACTATTCTGTGATTGAGCATATGAATTACGAACTAGTATATTTTTCAAATGGCTTCAATAGTTATTTGCATTACAACATTAGAAAGCCTTTTTAGAATTTATTTTTAGTGGGCAAATATTATTTATTGTCCTTCCACACTGTGGGTTTGATTAATTAACGTCGAAATAGTTCCACACTATGAGAGTAAACACTGGTCTTATGAGCAAACGTTTTTTAATGAAATTATGTCATCATTTTAAAGCCAGGTGAAAGAAAATACTCTAGTATTTCTGTAAAATTCGAAGACATGGATGCTAAATTTAAATGTTTCCCGAGATTAAAATAGTGTTTTTTTAATGTGTGATTCATATCCCTTAATTAAATAGGATTTGATTAAGGACAGTATCAGAATTTTTTTTTAGCACAAACAAGCCATTTTGGCGTTCTTCTTCATTTTGAAGAAATTAATACTTTTCAGCCAATCAGACAACTAAAAGTAATATAGTACATTTGCTAATTTCCTTAAATGCAAAATTTGGAAACTCTCATGCTATGCAGACATTTTTTTAGTAAGAAAAAAATATTAAACTATATATCCTATATGAAATTAAATTGCATAAATATTTATTAAACAAATAATTTAATCGAAATAAGAATATAGAAATTCTTTAGTAATCTAATTTAAAATTGTTACACTAACTTGGAGTGTTCCTTAGTCTAACGCCGAAAGACGCTTCGGTCTTAAGCCACACTTGTCAGTTTTGTCTTCATAACATAATTGTTTTATTTCCGAAAAACTGCTATCGGGTTATAATACTTGGAAGTAAAAGAAAAGGGACTAAAATGTTAATTAAATATAGTTTAAATAATGGGAAACATACACAAATATGAATATTTGAAAATGTAACTTCATGAAAAATGTGAATGTGACATTCTTGATATTCATACTTTGAATGATAATATTTAGTTTTGTGGAAATATATTAAGTTTCGAATAAAAATTCAATATCGGAATTTAAAATGTTATTTGGATTGTAGAAGAGTGTTCCAAGCCGGAATAGCTACTTGGAAACAAATAGGGCAGATTTATTCTTCAACTCTATGGGAGCCCATTGTGAAATCTCTTTCAGAAATGGAAAATATAAGTTATTTGCAAAATCCCCTCAGTAAAATTAACTTTATATTAAGGACAAACAACCATTTTTTTGTTAAAATATACGTTCATAAGGTATAGAGAGGTTTTTAACCAAAGTAAGGAACAAAAGATGTCCTGTCAAAGCGGTTTCTTGAGTTTTCATGTCACTTAGTGAATCAGTATTAACTTTATTTGCCTCTAGCGTCTAAATGGTGAGTCACAGAAACATAATGTAAATTGCATTTTTGTGTAAAATTACTTGAGGAATAATTTTGTAGTTGAAATATTTTCTCTAAACTTAATAACTAAGGAGATAATCACAAAAAACTTATTTTGGCCGCCATTTTTCCAAGATGGCGGCCAACGCCGGGGTGGTGCAGGAGTGCAAAATTAATATATCATACAGAACACTTTTTAGAAGCGATTAAAATTGTTTCCAGCTTTCCCCTATTTTTTTCCGAATTGACTCTTTTTTCATGCTTTGCTGACTGGACTAAAAAAGAGCTGTAGTTTGGAATCGAGTACAAATATAAAGTTCATTATTATTGTGTAACATCTCCATGTAATTCTAATTAAAACTTAAATTTTTTTTAGTATTGAATTATTTTCTATTTATAAAAAATGAAAATGTAAAAGTGATCAAAAGCCTCAAAAGTGATGGTACACCAAAATATTTTCAGATTAAGTCATAAATAAAATTATCGTCTGTCGCTCTTTTATTTTTGTATTGTGGTGACATTTAAAATTTGTTTGGCTTTAATTCTTGCTTGCTTCGCAATATTCTATTAATTAGTTAAAAATAGATCGTAGTCGTTTTTACAGAAACAAAGAATAGTATTCGACTATTGATTATTTTTCATCATAATAATTGTAAACCAGTTCGGAGTATCGTTATATAATAAAATTTATGTCATTCTGCATGTAATAGTTGATAAAACATTTTAAAGAAGAGAATCGTACAAAAAACTATGTAAGAAAAGGTCGTCCGGGAATCTCAGTTTTATAGTTAGTTTTTAATTACCTCCCGTCACTGAGACATACAAGTTGCTATTGCGACTCTATAGTTGCGATAGCACCCTAGTATAGTTGCGATATGTTGTAAATGTATCTGAATTTACAACATACTTAAATTTTCACAGCAATGCAGTCAAACGCTATGATGTGGTTGAAGCAACATGCTCCTTAGTTTTTTTAAGCATAAAGTATTTTGTGTACAAATAACAAACTCTATTTGGAGGTAGTGCAATCAAGTACGGAGATGCATGAAAACAAAGAAATAGTAAATAAAATAATAAAAAACAAACAACATTTTCATTTAAGAGACACCTGAACTTTGTAAAAACGTTAATAGTTTCTGGTTGTCCTTAAAATGTTCAATATTTAAAAACTAGTTCTAAATGTTTTTATAGTTAGTTAAACAATTTGTGAAAAATCTATGTTTGAGTAATGTAAAAATGTCTACAGAATTTACTGAAAAATATTGTACTTTAATTTCATCTGAAACTGTTCGATGAATGTTCAGATCAGCTGGATTACATGAGCATTTTGAACAAAGGGGAAAAAAATTGAGTGGAAAAACTAAAAGCTTAAACCTTCCTTCATAAATCCCAAGTGTCTGTGTGTGGAGGTGCATGTCAGCATCAGGACAAGATAATTTGGTATTTAATGATAGCATAATAGACCAGTATGTTTATTTAGATATTTTAACACACAATTTAAAATTATAAACTCAAAATTTGAGATTGGAATAAACTTTGATTCTCCGGCAAGAAAATCTTGGCAGTCCACAATCTTCCTACAGAAGTTTTATTCTGTAAGATGGCTAAAAAATTCTTCTGTACGGTCCCGAGTGTTGGAAATGCTTCCTCATTTACCAAAATTTATCGAGGGCCTAGAAAAAGAAAAAGCGGCCCCTCGCAACAAAAGCTACAACATTGTAAAATAAAGCTTAAAAGATAAATTGCTTTCTGCCAAAATTTGTTTCTTTGGAATGATTTCCAGGGAATTCGAGGGTTTTTTAAATTAAATATATCAAACCGATATTCCTTTGATACTTTTTTTTTCAGATCTGACTTTCCTGACCAAAGGTCTGATGGAAAGATTTGTTCGAAAGCATGTCTTGTAGGATGCTAGTGACGTTTTAGAAGTAAATATTCAAAATTCCGATAACCTTCTTCCAGCCAAAAACATTGATATTGACATAGCCACTAATTGTATGATTAGGAAAGTCAAAGCAACAGATCAGGATATTCTGATTTTCTGTTGCTTAGCAGATGCCTAGAAAATATTAAAGCTTGTCATGATTTTGTCCCATAGTAACTCAAACGTTGAAAGGGTTATGGCTGTCAATAGTGATTGTGGGAAAATATGAAGGAATCCCCAGTAATTGTACGGAAGCGTGTTTATGATCATGTGACAATAAAAGGTGGGCTGTCTGAATTTCAAATTACTCAACAAATGATCCTGCATGTAAAAATACAAGAGAAAAATGTGCAGAGGCACAAGAAGCTCAGCATAAACTAAATAAGGAACAAGCAGCCATTTAAAAAAAAAAATCCTAATTTTCAACTAAAACAATTAGAAGCTGAAAAAGCAAAATTTTGAAAGAGGCAGAAAAAGAAAGTCTATTGAAAGAAGACATACAACCTGGGACAATAAGAATATTATAAGAAATACAACCCAAAATATTTTGGTAAGATAATTGTGACATTTCGTTCGACTCGTGTTCAGAATTTGGACAATCTAATTTAGACATAATATAACCTTTAGCTTTTGGAAGTGTTGATATAGGAAAGTTGTACTTTTTATACAATTCGCAAATTATATTTATATATGAACTTTGATGTATATAAAGATTTCCGTTTTCTTCGACGAATTCAACACCTAAAAGTTTCTTGGTTTTACCTAAAATTTTTATGTCAAATTTCTGTTTTAATATAGATAATACATGGTCAATGTCACTTTTATTCTTACCAAATATTTCGATGTCATCAACATATATCAACAATAAAATATGCCTATTGTATATATATGCACCATTACACCACTGTAAACGTTTAAAATTCAAATTTTCAAGAACAGAATTTAATTCAAAAATCCACTCGCGACCACTTTGGTGTAGTCCATAAATAGCCTTTTTTAACTTACATACATAATGTGGTCTGTGTTGATTTACAAATCCCTGTGGTTGACTCATATATACTTCAGCATTCAACTTTGCTTACAAATAAGCACACTTTATGTCAATTTGACAATGGGACCATTTAAAAGCACATACCAAAATAGCAAAAAATAATATAATTATAGAAAAGTTAACAACAGGGCTGAACACTTCTTCATATGATTCACCCTTTTTCTGATTAAATCCTTGTGCTACAAGACGAGTTTTATACCTGACAATTTTATCATTCTCGTCTCGTTTGATAGTATAAACCCACCTGTTACCAATAATATCACGATTTTTAGTTTGTGGTACAAGTTCCCAAACATCTCGAGATTTCATAGTTTCAATCTCATCTTTCATAGCTTTTAGCCATTCTTTACTTTCAGGGGATTTTATGGACTCTTTATAGCTATTAGGTATTTTTATTTCGATGTTATTTACCTCCACTTTCGTAGAGTCATCGTGATCAAATAACCGTCCGGAATAATCATCCTTCCCACTAAAATTAAATAGCTTTCTATTATAATTTATTTTGTTAGCATTACAATACACCTCAACATCTTTATTTGATCTTAGACGCATGTTTGTACCTTCGATCTTATAATAGATGTCAGTTCGACTGCCATCGGATCTGGGTACAGCACGGTTTTAGGGTCCAGTACAGTTTCCACAGATTTAACCTTTTCCTCAAATCTAATATTAGAAGTTTCAATTATTTTATTTTCGTCTTTTAACCAGATTCTGTAACCCCGAGTTGGCATTGCATATCCTACCATGACACCCAATTTTGCTCACATATATCGAGTTTTTTACGTAGTTGTTTGGGTATGCCAACATATACGGTGGATCCAAATGTTTTTTAAATGAGCTACAGAAGGTTTTCGACCACTGTATAATTCAAAAGGAGTTTTAGATTGGCTTTTATGGCAAATCCTATTCCACACATATGTAAAACATAAGAGAGCCTCCCCCCAGAATTTCTGGTCTAATCCGCTCGATTGTAACATTGCTTTTACAGCATCCATAGCTGTTAAGGGAGACCCGAGCCCCAAATCCTAATTTGTTTATTAATTAATTCAGACATACCATTTTTTTATATTATTAGAACATCTTTTTCTCAACAATAATCAAAAACAAAAATATATTAAAAAAATTATTTTTGTTATTTTTTGTATTTTTTAAGCTTAAAAAGAAAGTTTTTAAAAACACTACTCCTCTTTTAATTTTTAATGTTTTTAAATTTTTTTAATTGATTAAATAACTTCAAGGTACATACTATAAACGTATGTATAGACTTTTGCAGATTTGTGTTTTAATTGTCTTCAAAAATTTATTTTAAGTTCAAAACACAAAAAATATTCAATTTTTTAAGTTTAATAATTTGTAAAAAACTTATTTATAACTTAATTTAAAAAAGCTATACATACGTTTATAAAACAAATATTAGAGCTTCAAAAACTATTAACAGTTTAGTTTTAAGTTAATTATTAACAAAGCCTTAGCATTTTAAACGTGACCAAAATTTTAAAAAAATATTTTGAGAAAATGACGATTGTTGCAGACGAAAAGTACGTAGAAAGATGATAAATGGTATATAAACATCTAAACAAACATATGTTATATTTCTTTTACCGTTTTGAAATTTTGTACACACCTTCTTAAGTACGTTTAGCATCGTTTTACGAAGAAAAAAAAATTTAGCAATTTTTCCGGATTTTGGGGCTCGGGTCCCCCTTAAGTTAAATCATTCACTGCACCCGTTCTGTTCTGGAGTGTATACGTTTGTCCTCTCGGCATGAATGCCCTGGTCATTTAAAAATTTATTAAACGCTTTATGGACAAATTCAAGTCCGTTGTCACTCCGGACATTTATAATCTTAGAATTTAAAAATCTTTCGGCTCTTTTTTGATACCGTGCGAAACAATCAAAAACGTCAGATTTATTTTTCATAAAAAACACAGTAACTTTACGAGAATAGTCATCAATAATTGTTAAGAAATATTTATTTCCACCCATGGATAAATTTGGAAGTGGTCCACAAACGTCCATATGCAACAGTTCTAAGGGTTTAGAAGATCTTATTCCCGGAATAGGTTTAAAAGATTTTCTTTTAGTTTTAGCTACCTTACATGGGACACAATCCAATTTTTCATACTTAAAGGTAGGTAACCCTCTAACACTTGAGTTTCGACTTGTGTGTAAGACATAGTTCTTGTTGACGTGGCAAAAACGATTATGCCATAACTCAAGTTCATTGCTGGACTCGGTTGCAAAATTATACACATTGTTATCCATCGTAGAGTTGTCATTTGGATTTGGCTTAACATAATACCAAGGTTTACAAAAATAAAGACCATTAACCCTTTTTTCATAGAATACTCTTTTACCGTCTTTATCATAAACCCAAATTTTTCCTTTCTCCCCAACGAAAGTTGAACCTGCCTTTTCGATAATAGAACCAGAAATTAGATTATGCCTAAGTTTAGGCGAGTACATAACATTCTGCAATATTATCTTTACTGGTTTACCATCAAGTTTAACACAGAACTTTACAGTTCCGATTCCTTCAACGGGACTGTCCACGTCACCTACTGCTAGTGACATAGTTGTGTTTTTAACAGTTTTATATTCAGTAAATAATTTCAAATTATTAAAAAAATGATTAAATGCTGCTGTATCAATTACCCATGCTAGTTTATCTACAGAACCATTAATTTGGTTAGAACAGGCTTCTACATGATTAAAATTATCATGATCAGATAGACTGCAATAGGAATTGTTTAGCACCCTTTTATCCGACTTAGATTCAGAATTTCCTCTACCAGCCGTATTTTTATTTCTTATAACTCTTTTATTTGGTCTAGATTTACGGTTGGTATTGTTAACATTACTGGGGTTAACATTTTTAGAGGAAACAGCAAAAGCATTACTGTCAGTTTTATCCAAATCAATTTTAACCTGGTCAATGCGATGCTCTAACAATAACTCGTTTAACACATTTTGAAATTTAAAATCTTTATCAGGGTATCTATGTATAGATTGAACAATGTTCTGATATTCTGAAGGTAAATACCTTATAAGTTGGTATGCTTGATAATATTCTTTAACTGGATGTCCAGCCTCCCGAAGCTTGTCGACGGTTTGCTTTATACGTGCAGCAAAAAGTCTGACGTCATCTCCGTTTATGAATTTATGAGCGAAGAATTCATCGAGTAGTTGAACGACACGGGCTCTTGTAGCTGGTTCGAAATAGTCCTTGAGTTTCTTCCAGGCTTCTGGACCATCCGTAGTTCCGGAAATAAGTGTCCTGTACATAGGTTCCAAACTCAAGTAGATTGTGGCATAGGCTTTATCTTTCCGGTGTTTATACTTGAGAAGTTCCTTTCTTGATAGATCGTTATCGTCAAAAAAGGGTTCGGTATTATCAAAGAAAGACCATAAACCTTTTTCCATCAACACGACCTTTATATCCTCCTTCCATGAAGACCAGTTGTAAGCACCTAGTAATTCAATAGCACTGTCGAATCTTGGCTTTTCAATATTCTTAGGTTTTAAAGCACACTTGAAATTTCCTTTAGTAGACACACTAAGGCTTTGTTGTCACGCTGAGGTTTTTGAAGCTCGGCCCCCATCGGATATTTTTTTTAAACTTGCGAATCACGCATTGGGCTATCACGAAACTTGGAACAATCGGCTCGGCCCCCATCGGACAGCTTCTTGGTGTTTTCCTTTTTTATAAAACAGTCTAGTAGTTACGCTTGCTGTGGGCTGCTGCAGGTTGGTACGGCCCATAACCCTTGCTCTCCGTAGTCGGTTTTTTAATGTCTTCATCACGTATGTAAGTGCCTTTTTTGTTCAATAAAGATAACTTCTTGAAAATATAGATATTCTTTAATTATATATAAAAAGTCAACAATACATACGTCCACAACTAACCAAACAATAAGAGCATTAAACGGCTCCTAAAAATATTCAATTACATTTTGTAATAAAAAAATAAGCTGCAGCCATCAGACAACAACGAACTAGAACCGTTTGTAATGATTGTCAAAAACCAATTCCGAAGAAGTACCGGGCTCGTGATATGCCCGCTGTTATATACCGTCAATTGCCTATGACGTAATAAAATAAATCACTTCACGTCTAAGATTGTATGAGATAACGCGGAAATAATTGACATTGCGGTGATCAAGATCGGAAGAGTTTGGTTTGCTTGAACTTAGGTTCGAAAGATCCGAAAACTTGATCGATGTCTAACAACGACCAAAGCTCTAACGCCCTTTCAAAGTGGTTTTAGGGTCGGCCGCTCTACGGTAGATAACATCTTGTACCTCGAAACCCAAATACGCCATGCCTTTCTGCGCCGAAACCATCTCGTGGCTATATTCTTCGATATGGAGAAAGCGTACGATCGGACATGGCGATATGGTATACTTAAAGATCTGTATTCCCTTGGGTTTCGAGGACATCTACCAATATTTATTAACAACTTTTTGGCATTGCGAGAATTCAGTATGCGCATTGGCGCTGCCTTGTTGGATACTTTTATCCAGGAAGAGGGTGTTCTTCAGGGTAGTGTGCTCTGCGTTACTCTATTCGCTGTTAAGATCAATGGTATCATGAACCAGCTACCTCTGTCTGTCCAGGGCAATTTATATGTGGATGACCTGAACATATTTTGCCAGGGAAAGGACATGCGATTTGTCGAGCGACAACTGCAAACGACTGTTTCACGTTTGACGAAGAGTGGAGCTTTGAAAATGGTTTCAACTTCTCTGTCCAAAAAACATCCTGTGTACATTTTTTCCGTCTATGAAATCTGCATCCTGACCCAGACATTTTTCTGGGTGGTAATAGGATTGCAGTAGTAGACGAAGCAAGGTTTCTTGGAGTCATTTTTGACAAGAAGCTGACATTTTTGCCTCACATTAAGGACTTGCGTGTGTCGTGCGGGAAAAAGCTCAATCTCTTAAAAGTACTATCTAATACATATTGGAGAGCAGAGCGATTCACTATGCTGAATATCTATCGAGCTGTAATTCGTTCCAGATTGGACTATGGCTGTGCATTGTTCAGCTCGTCCATCTGTGCTGCGTAAGCTCGATAAGATTCACCATTCGGCACTAAGAATCTGCTCGGGAGCTTTTCGCACATCACCTGTCGAAAGCCTTTATGTTGTGTGCAATGAATTGCCATTGGCCTCCACTCGCAGTTTGTTGTCTTTGCGACTTTATTTTCGCATTTCGTTGCATCCAGACCATCCATTGCAAAATTCCCTTTTGGACAGATCTAAGGATGTTATGTTCAGGAATCACCCATCTTGTATACCATCTTTTGGGCTTCGTATGATGAACACCCTGAGTGGCACTCCTCTTCATTCAATTGAAGTTGCTGAGCGCCCGCTATTTAATAACATACCCTGGCAGACTTCCAACGTCTCAATTTTACAATTATTCGCTGGGCTTGAAAAACCTAACACTTGTTCAATTGTATATAATCAAATTTTTAATCATCATCGTCATAATTTTAATTCTTATACAACTGTTTATACTGACGGATCAAAATCCCTTAACCATGTTGGTTGCGCATTTGTATGCGGATCCGAGATTTTTAGTTATTCATTACCACATCTCATTTCCGTTTTTACCTCTGAATTTTTAGCCCTGTACAAAGCCCTGAAATTCATTTCCCATCAAACTGTTGGCAATTTTATAGTTTATGCTGATTCTGCAAGCATTTTAAAAGCTTTATCATCAGATACTTTTAATCACCCACTAGCTACTGATGTCTTAAAAGTTTGTAACAAACTTATCCGACGGGGCTATGGCGTCATACTGTGCTGGATTCCTGGGCATGTTGGCATAACTGGCAATGAGTTGGCAGATCATGCTACCAAAAATGCCACATCCCAGCTTAATCCCATATGACGACCTTCGTAGTGTATTGCGGGAACTTGTGCGGAATGAGTGGAGTGATGACTGGAAATTACAAGCTAATGACAAATTAGCCTCTGTATTTACAACCGTCACACTCCTACCGTCCTTGTCATCTAGACGGCTCAATGTTTTACTAACTCGTCTCTGCATTGGGCATTCACGAGCTACCCACAGACATTTATTACTAAATGATACCGCCCCGCCGTGTCATCATTGATTGCCAACAACCTCTCACCATTCATCATATTTTAACTTCTTGTCCTCGTCTTAGGCTTTTATACAATCGATTTTTTAATACATCATCTCCCACATTACCCTATTTATTGAATCATCCATCACTATTTATCTTTTTAAATTACACAAGATTTTTACCTCTTCTTTGAAATTTAATTTTGTTTATGTGTATTTTAGAATTTTAATGTTGGAAACGATGAAATAATTGTAAGAACATGTTTTATCATAATAAAGAATAAAATTTATGCCTATTTTTGTCTTTATAGTGAAAATTTTCACTTTGGTCAGCCATCTTGAAAAATCGTACATCTTGAAATTTTTTTAAAAACATATTTTTATTTAGCAATATAATTATAATACTGAAATTTTTATATAATCATTTGTTATTCTGATAACATCATTCATAACATATTTAAATTAAATAATTTTTAAATAACAAATTTAAAATCCCTTTAATTAAAACTTAATTACAAGAAATTTGTTTTCTAGTCTATATGTTAATTCAACAAGACCAGGCACTTACCACTTCCGATTTTTTTTTAATTTAGCGTAAACTCTTTCGTTGTAGATAAAACTATATAACCAAAATTATTTTGCTGTATCTCAAATAGTTTCGTATTACAGCCTTTCAAAATCTCAGCTCATCTTACGCGTTTAAGATTTTCAAATTGAGGCGCATATCTAGATATAAAATTCTTTCTCCAAAACTATGCATTGTATCTCTATGAAATTTTTATTGAAAATCAATAAAAGCATATTGATGTTATAAAAAAAATAATTCATTCCTCAAAATTAATATAAAATTTCAGGAAAAAATTTGAAAAAGTCGGAATTTGATTTTTTTTTATAGAAAAACTTACTTTATTTAAGTTAAATTATCAAAAATAGTGTCCTTCAAAATTTAATTTTTTATACATAAAACTCATTGTAAGAACATGTTTTATTATAATAAAGAATAAAATAGATGGCTTTTTTACTCTTTATAGTAAAAATTTGCACTTTTGTTGGTTATCTAAAAAATTGCACTTGTTGAAATTAAAAAAAAAAAAATTAACAACAATTTTATATATCAATAAAATTATAATGCTAAAATTTTACATAAATATTTGCTATTTTGATACCATTTACTTATTTAAAATATCTAGATAGATTAAATATTAAAAAAAACTCTTTGAATAAAATGAATGGTATAACATTCAAAGTATTCTAAAAATCAATAGTTATCTGTCTTTTCACTCAAACTACCAATTTCTTTAATTCATTTATTGCCACTAACAGATAATTTAAATGGCATTCACTTCATGTAATCTTTCCCACACTACATTTTGAAGGTTCCATTTTTCAGTTTTAAACTTAAATACAATTTAAAAACATTTAACTTACCAAAATTAAAATTATCCTTCTGGGATATTCTTATAAATCTGTGAACATTCCATAGCTCAAGTGTTTACATTAAGTCCCAATGAACTGTCTACAACACATGAAGGCCCTTATAAGGGAGGCACACACATTTGTAATAATTTTTCTTTTTTGTCTGTGATTGCCACAGAAAAAAAGTTGCAAACTTGAGTATGGCTATAACTAGAAAACAAATTTCTTATAATTAAGTTTTAATTAAATTAACTTTAAAAAATATTTAATAAAAACGTTTTATGAATGCTATCAGAATAACAAATAATTATATAAAAGTTTCAGAATGACAAAAGTGCAAAATTGTACTTAAAGAGTAAAATAGCCATACATTTTATTCTTTATTAGGATAAACCATGTTCCTACAATTATTTTCATGTATAAAAAAGTAAAATTGTGGAGGATCTTCTTTTTGATAATTTAGACTTAATAAGTTTTTCTACAAAAAAAAAAATCAAATACTTGCCTCCTTCAAATTTTCCTGAAATTTTATATTGATTTTCGGGAGTGAAATATTTTTTTGTAACATCAATATGCTCTTATTGATATCACAAAAAAATTTCATAGATATACAATGAATAGTTCTGGCGACAGAATTTTATATCTAGATATATGCGCCTCATTTTGAAAATCTTAAACGTGTAAGATGAGCTGAGATTTTGAACGGCTGTAATACGAAAACTATTTTAGATACAGCAAAATAATTTTGATTATATAGTTATATCTACAAAGAAAGTTTACACTAAATTTTTAAAAATCGGAGGTGGTAACTGCCTTGGTCTCGTTGAACTGGCGTATAGGCTATAAAACAAATTTCTTGTAATTAAGTTTTAATTAAAGGGACTTTAAAATTGTTATTTAAAAATTATGTAATTAAAATATGTTATCAGAATAACAAATGATTATATAAAAATTTCAGTATTATAATTATATTTCTAAATAAAAATGCGTTTGTTTTAAAAAAAATTTAATGATGTGTAATTTTTCAAGATGGCCGACAAAATTAAAAATTATTACTATAAAGAGAAAAATAGCCATCAATTTTATTCTTTATTATGATAAAGCATGTTCTTACAATTATTTTCGTGTATAAAAAATTAAAATTGTGGAGGACCATCTTTTTGATAATTTAGATTTAATAAAGTAAGTTTTTCTACAAAAAAAAAAATCAAATACTTGCTTATTTCAAATTTTTTTATAACATTAATATGTTTTTATAGATTTGCCAAAAAAATTCATAGAGATCCAATGAATAGTTCTGGAGAAAGGATTTTATCTCTAGATATATCCGACTCATTTTGAAAATCTCAAACGTGCAAGATGAGCTGAAATTTTGAAATTTCTAATGGCTGTAAAATAAAAACTATGTGAGATACAGCACAAAGATTTCGGACATTTACTTTGACCCACAACGAAAGCATCTTCATCAAATTTTTAAAAAAATCAGAGGGGGGGGGGGGGGGGGTGCCATGGTCCCGTTGAATTGACGTGGAATGACCCAATGATTAAAAAATGCACAATTAAATTAATCATTTGCCCAACAAAAGCAAAACTTTTACCGAAGAAAAAAAAATACTTACTCAACCGAAAACTTAATCAACCCCCCTAAATCAGTTGAACTCCAAAATATCGTGATGCAATCGTAAGATAAAATTATACAATATCCATAAACTCGAAAAAAAAATATTTTTAATCAATTCTGAAATTATTTTAATCGTAATAATATTTTTTTATAGTAGAAATGGTTTGGGTCGTTGTCAATTGTTTGGTAACTTTGAACATGTGCCAATAACGAAGTAAATAATATTTAATTCAGCTCGTTATTGTGATATGAGAGGTATCGAGTATAGTATCAAGGAGCAAGTTCGTTTCGGCCAAGGCCATTTAGAAAGTAGGAGCAAATCATTATTCTATTCCGGTTCCTTTTTAGTAACAGTAATATTTTTTTACCTGTTAATTTTTTAACCTATTCTTTTTTTTAACTTGCTCTTTTTTGACAGTTTTTGCATTTCTAATCAAATTAAACAGTGCATCTATTATTTTTTTTAATAACTTATTTTATTAAATATATATACATTTTCGATTTTGAAATGCTACTTTTTTGAGGAAATAAAGAACTGTTAGTTTTTTAAATTAATATCTTTAATTATCGTAAATTGAAATACCGTATATGTTCGCGTATAAGCCGACCTCCTAGTTTTAGATTGATTTTTTGTCCAAAATTGGGAACTCGCGTATAAGCCTAATTGTATTTTCGTACATGAAAAATTCCGATTAAAATCGGCAAATCCTCGAAAAAAGAGTGAAATTTTAATTAGAAAAATAAATATTTAAGCCCAGAAATTAAAAGTTTAAAGAAAGTGGTTGAAGAAACGGCCTTCCTCGAAGTTCGCAATGATTCACCGAGCTTAAAAGTATGTACCACTCGCGATGTTCTGGTGTCTTTCAAACCTTTATCGGACTTCATAAATTAAATCTCCCTTATTATCAAATAAAATATTTTAAACCACATACTTAAATACCAAAATGTGCAATGTCTAATCCTTAACATCGTTTTGTAAAGATTTAAAAACTTATAAAACAGCAACTATTTTCTGTCAACATCGTTGACTACTGTCGCTATTAAATACGGATGAGTATTTTTTTTATCCATCTCAGAAGGAGATACTACTATTTTATGGTGAATATATACTTATTAAAATATTTAATTTTTAATTGCGAAATAAATTACTTGAAAGTAGAACTTGAATTCGCCGATTAGCAACGTCCCGATTTTACCGCTTTAAAGCCAATTCCATCCAAAATACTAATAAAACAACTATTAATATATGTACATAATATTATCAAGGAATAAAATCTGTTTTGGGGAAATAAATTTTGTTTAATTATTGCAATCGAGCTAGAAAGACATTGACTTTAAAGTGGTGTCATTCGCTACGCACGATGTCAACTTCTTAGTCTTCCATCCAAAATTCTATTAAAGTAACGTATACTATCTTCATAAATTCTACAAACCAAAGAAATATTTATTAAAATATATACTTTTTATTTAGTTAAACTGATTATTTATGTGAGTAGTGCAATTTTGCGTTACGATTACGTCTTCAGTCAGCGTACGTGACGCACATTCTCGATCTCGGAAATGTAGGGCGCGTTTTAGAAGAATCCTCTTCATTTGAACTTCTTTCCTTTTCCCATTTTAGGCAAATTATATTAAAAATTTTACTGACCCGCGTATAAGCCGACCCCCCTACTTTTTGATGAAAGTTTTGACTTAAATTTCTCGCCTTATACGCGAGTATATACGGTAATGCTTTTTTTAAATGTTATTCTAATATCGCTCATCCCTATTGTCACCCGGTATATATATACTTGCACACTGAAAGACTGCATTTGAACGTGTGTGCGCCAAGGTTCAGTATGCAAAATTTCACCAACTTTTTTTTTTATAATTTAACTCTGACATGCCTGATTAATGGATAGGACAATATTTCATTGAAATTCGTAAGTGTACGATCACTTTTAGGTGTCGCTGTATGTACTATTTTTTAGTTTAGAGATTATATTTTGATCAGGCTATTAATATCATTTGAGAAAACCTGGAATAATAATAGAATGGATTTTTTTTTCATTTTTGGGTATAAAGTAAATCACTTAAACTAGCAAGAGTGTCAGTAGGCCATAACATCTGTAATGAAAGTTACAAAATAAGTTTTAAATTTTTACACTTTTCTAAGGCATTTGTTTTTGATTTTTGTTTTAGTTAATGATATTTTCATATATTCCTTATTTAAAAATAGTGTTTAAAATGTCCCTATTTATTAGTTTGTTGAAAGATTGATAATGGATGTAATACTGAATTTAATACAAGCAACAATATTAGGACATGATGATTTTCATAATTCCCAAATACACAAATGTTGTATTATATTTTGATTTCTAGTTGAAATTGTTTTCATTGTCTAATATTTTAAGTAATTTCTTAGGAGTTGTGGGCTTTGTATGATTTTGCTCACCAAGGCACACTTGTAGGATCAATGAAAACTTTCAAAATGCAGTATGAAAATCCAATTACTAGGGTAAGCCACATTTCAATCAACCTTCTAAATATGTTTTTATAGTAATTGCATTTAATTAATATTTTATGGTATATTAAAAAAACAGAAGGAGATTGTTCTTGCTGTACATCTTTTATTTATATGTATACAACGTTAAGCTTTTTCTTTGTGTCAAAATTTAGACTTTTGTCAAACAGATTTTGGCGATTTCTTTTAATGAAGGTCCCAAGTGCATCCCCCAAAAATATTAAAAGTTGTTGTTAAATGACATCTCTGTATATGTATATTTGTTAAAATCTAAACATTTGCAATTTTACAGTATGTATATTCTTTATTTTTAATCAAAAGTTCTGTCACTTCTAATTGGACAGAATTTAATAAACCCTAATTCTTTAACTATTTTTTTGCATATGCGTTATTGACCAGTGTTTCACATTATTTAAGCATACAAATAATACTTTTTATTAATGTACTTTATACTTAGAAAAACTAAAATGTGTTTGGTTCATTTATATATGTTTTCTGAGAGAATTTCTTCATATACTTTGATTGTTTATAGTAGCTCATGTTGGGGAAAGTGCTTGCGAAGTAAAAAAAAACATATTAATACTCTTTAATAATTTAAAATTACTCCTAATTGAAAACGTTTGTCTCGTTTGATTTGTTTCTGCTTAATAAACATTAGATTACTTGGAAAGTAAGAATTGGTTTTGGGGTCAGACATACAACTCTGTTATTTATATATGGGAGGAAACCTATGTACATTACCAGGTCCCCAGCAACACAAGGCCACACAGCTAGTTGGTATAATCTCTGCATGTTTGTTAATTTAGTATAGGTATAAATTTCAGCATCATTAGATGCAATTTTCTTTAAGGGGTAAGTGCACAGATTTTTTTTAAATGCATTTTTAAGTTTGTATATTTTTTTAAACTCTAAGATCTTCTGCATACATCACTGTTTATTTTTTTTCTAGTTAAATTAAAAGTATTTAAAATAATTTTTTAAGCATTGTATGGTTATGCACCAAATATACAAAAGTTTTTCACTAAATCCTCATTCAAAACTACGTTTTTATCTTTATGTACATTTTTCTTAAACTACTCTTTCATTTACCCTAAAACCTTGAAAAACTTTACAATTGCATGTAATTACTCAAATTAACTCATAAATTTATCCTTAAAACAGTTTGAAGCATTTTTAGACAATAAAAACAGTTTGAATTTTAATTTTTTTGAAAAAAGTATATGCATGGAAAAATTATTTTAAAAAAAATAACCGAGCCTTGAAATTATAATTTATATATATTTAGTGCATATCATACAATGCTAAGAAAATATTTATAATTTAGCTAGAAACAAAATTTAAACATTGCTGAATGCATATGAGCTAAGAATTTTAGAAAGTACATAAATTAAAAAAAAAAAAAATAATGCACCTACCCTTTTTGTCATGCTTTCCTTAAAAATATGAAAAAAAAATTAAGATATTTGAAGGAGTATTGACTTAGTGAATGTCAAATTGTTTTCAACATGGGATTCTGTTCGAAATATCAACGAACTAGTATATTTTTTGGTTTTAAATTTTCATTGAAATGCATGCATACATTATTCCATAGGCTAGAGAAGAAGATGCTACAGTTGGTGAAAAGCACCTTGGTACTGAGATGGCAGAAAATTTGAGAATGTTGATTGAACCTTATTTCTTAAGAAGAACCAAGGCAGAAATATTGGGTAAATCTGGCCAGAATTCGGGTATAGATGATCTGGAGAAGAGCACGGATAAATTAAGGTAAAAAAATGAATTTCTATAAGGATGAAATTTGAGAATTAAAGAAATTATCTCCTATAATGAATGTATTGGGTATATTCTGTATAATGTTATTTAAAACTGGGGAATAATCTTAATCTTTCACTGTTTTAAATTATTTTATGATTTTTTGAGGCTATGTGTTTCTCAAATATATGCATTCAGTTTCAGAGTGTCATCAAACAATAAGTTCAGAACTAGGAAAAATGATCTAATAGTCTGGACTTTTTTGTCGAAGACTCAGTGTGAAATATATCAGAGCTTCCTTCATTCAGATGCTGTAAAAGCGGTATGTATCAGAATGTGTTCATAAAATGAAGTAAAAAAAAACTTGGCGGAATAATATTGTTTTCTAAAGAACTATTAAAATATGCGTATTTTCTATTTAAATTTAATTTTGTATTTTTTGAAGACTTTATTAGGAACATATATCTGTTTTATTTGTAAGCAAGTTTTTTTATTTTCGGATACTAAAGGACTCAAAGAATTCTTGCTAAATATTTGTACAAGTGCTGTAGGGCTACATATTTAACAAATTTAATATGATGGGTTCCGGATGCCATTTTGTTTAGTGTGAAGAAATTAATATTCCCAATGCATAAGGATTACTATAAAATGAAAGGTTATATTATCACAACAAATGGTACTTTATAAAAAAAACTTGATTGTTTTGTTATTATTGAAATATAGTTTTTTGCATACGTGATAGTGATTCAAAAGAAAAATAATGAAGTACATGTATAAAAGTAATTAAAATTAGAATAGCTATATGATTCTATTACCTTAAAAAATGTTAAGTAGAAATTAAAACTGATATTTTTTCACAAAGAACAATTGTGCAGAACTAAAAAGAAAATTATGAAATTATAAAATATATTATTAAACATGAGAATATATTGCTAAATTATCTATATTTAATAGGGATGAAACGGATATCCGGTAACTATCCGGTATCCGGCCTATCCGGCTACTTTTTAACTATCCGGTAACTATCCGATATCCGGAAATAAAGTGCCGGATATCCGATTTTCCATGCCGGATATCCGGATGAATAAAACATTGAAGATTTTATTTTGTGGCGATCAATTTTCTTTGTTCTTGCTTTAAGTATTTTCCTGAAATTTCTACCAATGTATTCACAGTATGCAGATTTTCCCTTTAACCAATATTGACTTTAAAAAAAAAAACTTTTTTTCAAATTTTTCACTTTAAAATTATATTTTTAACGAATCGTTATGGTGGAGGGTCATCACATCTCACAACTAATATAAAGTTGAATTAAAACATAAATTTCTCAAAAGTTTAAGCAAACTTGAGTTTTCATGTTTGGAATGAAAAAGCATATGGTAAAATTACAATTATTCAGAAATTAAGTAAAATGTACAAAACATACGCCCATTGCTAGCAGCACCTTAGACTAACCCTTTGTAAATAAAAAAGTTTTTTGAATGTTTGTTCAATTTTGGTATCAATTTAAAGATAAGGAATTGGGAAATATTACAGAATAAAAAAATATTTTTACATTTTTGACCGATTTCCGTTTTTCTAGTGTGTATGAGAAGTTATTGTCATAAAAAATAAACTGCCGGATATCCGATCGGATATCCGGCAAAATCCAGTTCGGATATCCGGTTTGTAATGTGCGCCGGATATCCGGTATCCGGCAAAACCACTATCCGGTTCATCCCTAATATTTAAGCATATCACTTGTAAATCCATTCCATGTATAAAGATATATTTTTTAAATTATTCCCTACTAATTTTTCTAAAAAGAGAAAAAATAATAATCCAAAGTTCTTTCAAGTTTCAAGCAATTTAGTATGTTTGGTTTAAATGATTTCATTTGTTCCACAAAATAAAATATATTTAGTTTTCACTAATTAATGTAAAATAACCATTATTGTGTTTTTTTCTTAACCCAATAATATTATTTCTTTAAAAACTTTACTAATATTATCCAGATTTATATATTAGGATAAATTTTGATTAAGTAATGATATTTTCTTATTGTTTAACTTTTTTTTCAGACTTTAGTTTCCAAAAAATCTCCTCTAGTAGAATTGACAACATTGAAGAAAATATGTGATCATCCTCGCCTTCTAAGTCAAAGAGCTTGTCTGGAGCTAGGCTTGAATGGAGAATCAAAGTAACTTACCTTTTCACTTGTAAAATTTTAAAATGGAAATATAGATAATTACTAGGAGGTTCCACCCCCTGCTCCGCTAACGCTCCGCCAACCCCCGGAGGATTGCTACGCAATCCTCATAGGTTTGCTCCGCAAACCACTTCTCGCTTCGCTCGCTAAAAGGTAGGACACAATGACAATGTGTCCTAGTAACAATACTTTTTTTAATTGTATTACCAAAAACTTTAAACGTTGAAACTGTAAAACTAAATTATAATTCATCTTGGCATCAAAACATTTTTTCGCCATGTAAATATATATAAAATCATTCAATTTAATTTCTTTTAAACTACAAATGAAAACAATGGAACCACTGGCAAGCCATTATTTATAATTTTATTTTTACCATTATTTATTATTTTCACACCTTTCCCTGCGTTTTAGTTTAATTTATAACATTATTGGTAGTTTGTTTTGGCATAATTAACGTTAAGCTTACAATACTTTTGCCTACCAGAAATGTGTACGTTACTAAGTTAATACGTCATAAAAATGAAGTTTATAGAAATCTAGTTTTCAAAATTCCCAATAGATGGCGCCACATCAATGTTCCGCTAATGTAAAGTTTAAAAAAAGCGTTTTTCAAAACTTCTATTTTTAATGTAATAGGGTTTATATTCTTCCTAATTTAAGCTGACATCAACAAAATAATTATTTACTAATGAATTGAAGTGGCTAATTGTCAAAATGGTTTACATAATGGCAAAATAAAAATGCGGGCGCACAGAATTTCGTAAACAAACAAACTGTTGCCACTCAGCGTACAGAAAAACAGCGTTTTCAATCACCGCGTAAGAGAAATATATATAAAGATTAATTTTAATAAAATTATGGAATTTAAAGAAAAGAATGCGAGTTGTATGGGTTAATTACTGAAGATTTTTCAGATAAATTGGAAATAAGACGGTATAATTTAGTTTTAACAAACAACCTGGTAGTCACTGTGTATCTCTTAAAGGGGTGGTGTGGGGGAGGGGGGTTCATGTGCTGTGAATATATGTGTGTATATGTATTGTTTCTTTTATATTTTTTTCGTTTCTTTTTAGCAAAAACAACCCTTTTTTAAATTAATATTTTCTTTGTACTTAAAAACAAAAAATGAAATAAAGTGGATAGTTAACTTTTAACGCTATTTGCAAAATATGGCTATAAACAATTTGAAAATAATTTAACGCTATTTTAAAATGTGCAAATAAATTTGAGTAATGAATGCTTAACTATTTATTTTAAAAAATGCTTAACTTAACTATACTGATAGTGTTTAAGGTGGGTTGTTGTAAACAGTTTTAGAAATGTAACTATCTTTTCAGAACATTTTGGTTTTTAAAAACACAAACACATTTTAAAATCGCTTATTATATAGTTTATTATGTTTTATTGCAATATAATTCTATTATACTATGCTGCTTGTATTCATATTTTGGTTGTTCAATTTGTATTATTAAAAAAATTATATAAAATAAGGCAAAGTTATAAACACAAAAGTAAGTTAACGAATCGGAATTAACCTTACGGTGTGTCGACCGGAGGTCCTTACACCTTCATCGAATTAAGTCTAATGAATAGAATAACGTTAGCGGGATTTAAGTTTAACTAAGAAGTTACTAATTAATTGGTGGGGGTTGGGGGCCCTAAGGCTAAACGCGAGTTCGTTAGAAAAACCTGAAAAATAACATCAGTAGATGGTGTGTGTTAGAAATAAGTAGAGACAACCAAGTGATTTGTAGTACATATTTTATTATTATAAGATGCAAAATACACAACATTGAAGACAATAACATAACCTGGCCACTAGCTAAGGAGCAGCTATCGGAATTTTGACATGTCAATGTGACAAGCAAGTCTAGAAAAGCCTACCAGGTGGGGTCGTGGTGAATGGTTCTTGGTCTTTTATGTTTCTGGTTTACCTCGTGATCATACTGTGTGATTTCTTTAAGGTGTTGTATGTCTGAGTTTTCGATTGCCATGTTATAGTTGTGTGAGATAGTCAGTATTGCTGTGTCAATAGTGTCCATTTTAAGGTCCCTGTGTAAGATTGTATTCCTGACGTACCTTGGTGCATCTGTTAGCCTTCTAAGGGCTTTGTTCTGAAATGTTTGAAGTTTCTTTCTGTGTGTTCTTCGAACTGCAGCCCAGGCATACAGCAGAACTGGTCTGATCATAGTTTTATAAAGAATTACTTTGTTTCTAAGTGTCATTTTTGAGTTCTTCCCAATGAGGGGATTTAAGCTTATACTTGCACCAGTTGCTTTTGCGAGAGTTTGTTTAATGTGTTCTTTAAAGCTAAGTTTACTGTCTAGGTGTACTCCTAAGTATTTGGTGTGGTGTTCTCTCTTGATCTCTGTATTAAAGATCTCGAGATCGGTGTTGTAATCAACTAGTGTGTCGTGTTTGCGGAAGAGTACCGATACACTCTTTTGAGCATTAATTTTGATGCGTCAGTCTTCGCACCATGATTCTACTGTGTTTAAAGCGGCTTGTAGCTTCCCAAAGGCTATGTCACCGTGCTTAGATTTACCTAGTATTGCTGTATCATCGGCAAATTGGGCCGTGATGCAGTTATCGAATGTAGGGAAATCGTTTATGTACAAGTTAAATAAGACTGGTCCTAGTATGCTACCTTGTGGTACTCCTGCTTTAATGTTGGTGAGTGTTGAAAGTGTGTTGTTTACTCTAACCTGAAAAGATCGCTCTGAAATAAAGGAGTTTATCATGTGTATCATTTCCTTGGGGATGTTTTGGTTTATTAGTTTTTTGATTAGCACTTTGTGCCATAAACTATCGAATGCTTTTTCTACGTCTAAAAATACGGCTCCTATCATTTCTTTATTGTTAAACGCTTCTCCTATTTTTTCCACTATCCTATGAACCTGATGAGTAGTTGAATGTCCCTTTTTAAATTCGTATTGGTTAGTATTAATTACGTTGTTTGTATCCAAAAAAGTTTGCAGTCTAATGTTTAAGACCTTCTCAAAGACTTTCGCCAAACAGGGCAAAAGACTGATAGGTCGGTAGTTACTGGGTTGAAGGGGGCTTTTTCCTGGTTTTTTAAAGAGAATTACGATTGCTTTTTTCCATTGGTTTGGGAAGTATTTTAACCTGAGGCATGCATTGAAGATGTTGGTGATGTGTACTATTACCTTATGGGCAATATTCTTAAGTGCTTTGTTTGAGATTAAGTCTTATCCAGAGGCTTTTTTAGGATTTAGCTTGGTTATTATGTCGGTGAGTTCCTCTGGGGTGGTGTAACGTATGATGTTGTGTGACGCTTCTGCTAAGTAGTTGTCTACTTCATTAATTGTGTCAACAACAAGTTCTAAGTTGATTGGTGTAAGATGTGGTGAAAATTGGCTGTGTAGACTGGAGGCAAGAACCTCTGCCATGTCATGTTCAGTGTAAGCAATAGAGTCCGGTCCTTGAAGAGGGCCTATGTTTTGGCGTTTGGTTTTTAGGGCTTTCGCCATTTTCCAAACTGCGTTGTTCTGTATTGAGAGCCTCATGACAGTGTTTTCCCATTGAGTCTGTTTGTATTCTTTTGTGAGGGAACTTACTTTCTTGCATGCCTCATTCCATTTACGTTTATCCTGGGGGTGCCTAGATGACTGGTAAACCTTCCTAAGTCTATTCTTTTCCCTGATCTCGTCTTTAATCTCATGGGGGAGTTTTAGGGTTTTTTCTAGTTTAATGGGTTTTGAGCAGCTATCTATATCCCTTTTTAATTTGGCTGTTAAATTTACAATTGCTTCATCTATTTGATTTATTGTTCTCATATTTGGGTTTACTGTTAAATTTACGTCCGAAATGGAGTGGAATCTTTCCCAGTTAGTTGTAAATTTGGTTTCTTCCGGTGGTTGGGTGAGGCCATAAAAAGTGAATGTGACAGGGTTGTGATCTGAATTTAAGCAGCTGTGTACTTTAAGTGTTGGGTTTGATGGTATGCCCTTTAGGAGCATTATGTCTAATATGTCTGGTCTGTGTGAGAGAGTGCCTGGATAGTGTGTGGGTTCATCTGGGGCGGCGATAGAGACGCCGTGATCCAGTATGTATTTTCTAAGTGTGATGCCGTTTCTGTTGTTAGCTCGACAGCCCCAAATAGTGTTTTTGGCGTTTAAGTCGCCAGCTAGAATGGTTGGTAGTCCAGTGTTTAAAAGGGCTGTCAAGTCGTCTGCTCCGATTTTGGAGGGTTGTAAACCGAAATAACGAGGATTTCTCCAAAGCTCTCGTTTTCCAGTACTACGGCACAAGCCTCGATGGTGTTAAGTGTTGGGAGAATGTACTCAGTGCATTTAAGGCTGCTTTTAATGTAAATGGCCACACCTCCACCTTTATTAATTAACCTATCTTTCCTAAATAATTTATAGTTAGCTATTTTCGCATTGTCACTAGGACGAAGGTGCGTCTCATTTACCATCATTATATCTAGATTCTTTTCCATTATGAAATCTTTGAGTTCCACTAGCTGTTTCCTAAGCCCGTTTAAGTTCGCAAAGCCTACTTCCGTGTAAAATGTGGGTGTAAAGGTGTGAGTTCCCTTGTGGTGTAATTTATTATTCATAATTAAACATACTGACTAACTCCTCAAAGGCACTAAACCCTACTTCTAACTTGGCCATGATTCCCTTTGCCGATTTAAACTTATTTGCGGTATTTTTTAAGATAGTAAATAAGGATACCCTTTAGATTAAACGATTTCATGAAACACTGAAATTGTTTAATATAATCGAAAATGCTCTCTTCCTCTTCTTGAGCCTGCTGTGTTGGATGTTGTTGTGTCTGTTGGGTGGGCGCTGAAGGCGCTGGTGGAATGATGATTGGTGTAGGTTCTGGTACAACAGCGTTTGAATAGCTGACCCCGGGCCTCACGATGGAGGGGGCGGGGTTTGCAGAAGGGGTGTGGCTAACATTGTGGGCGGAGCCTCTGGTGTGTTGTTTGTGTATGTTATCATCGACGAATTCGTCGTTTGGAGTTTGTTTTTTGGGATACTTAGGGCATCCACGAAAATTAGCAGTATGAGGTCCTTCACAGAGGGCGCATTTGGGCGAATCAATGCGACCCTTGGTGTGACACTCAGCTGTAAGATGGGAACCCGCACATTTTACACAATGTACCTAGTTCCTACAGCCCGACTGGGCGTGGCCAAAACGCTGACATCGGTGAAACTGCGTAGATTGTTTGGACTTTCTATAGGTGTCCACGCGAACTTTTAAGTTCATCTACATTGTAAATTCGTTTGTTGTTTTGGGTGCTATAGAGTTCCAAGAAGAATACAGGGAGGGGTACCTTGTAGCCATCCTTCGTTTTAGAAAACTGGAAAACGGTTATTATGCCATAACCCTGATCCATAAGTTCTTCCTTAATGCTATCAGGGGCTGCGGTGAAGGGTGTTGAATCACTAGTGTCCATAGTTGTGTTTGTTGTGGTGTCTTCGCCAGTTTCTAAAGCGGCGAATTTTTTTTTGACCTCCAAAGGCTCGGGGCTAACGCAGTCCCGAGTCCGTTTGAACGTCTTCTTAGGAGTAATGAACTCCTTTTGACCCTCTCCTTTATCCTGTGCTCTCCTACTTCCTACGGCAGTAACCTCAAATAACAACGTATCACGAAGTTCTCTAGCTTCAATGAGTTGGTTGTTTTCCCTGAATCCATCGAATTGGCTTTGATATTTAAGCCCGCTGTACCTCTTTTCTACCAAAGCTAGCTTCTCTATAGCCGAGAAGTTTTCTTCGCTGGGTACTGAATTTCCTGTGAAAAGACCTTGCGAGCTCCCACCGGGAGTCGCTGCACTTACGCTGCTCGGGAACGTTTCTGTGTCTGAAAGGATAACCTGAGAGCTCCGACCGGGAGTCTCGTCACTTACATAACTTAAGTTGTCTCCAAAAATAGAAGCTCCTTCTGAAAAAGAATTCATCGAACTCCCACCGGGAGCCGAGGTGCCTAACCTAACCTTCCCTACCACTGAAAAGGAATTAACCACTTCAGCCTGTGGGACCAGTAAAGCGGTATCCGAAGTGGTTGTGGTTGGAGGAGAGGACATGGTTAATTACCAAGAGCCAAGCCTAGAAAGAAAAAATGACTACTGCCAGGCAAACAGAAAGTGTACCAAACCACCCTTCGGGGAATTGGCAGCTAATGGTAGTTTCACCTAAGAAACAGGGAACCGCTCTGTAGAGTTACGCTACCATCGGAGACCTCGGACTTACGTTTGTTAAAAAGAATTAGATCTTACACCTTGATCAGCTACAACGTCTGCTTCTCGCTAGTCCAGATGCACTACCATTCGCATATGATTAGCTTGAAAAAGCAGTGTCATTCGAAAACAGTGTTGTACAAATAAACTAGCTCGGGATCGCCGGCGGGAACACGTCCGAGCGCGGGGCACTCGGGAACTCGAACACGGGAACTGGACATGAGCCTCTCGAAAACACGACCTCACTTCACGAGAGTGGGACTGGAACTTACTAAAAAAAAATAAGTTAACGACAATGGAGATTGCTGCTAAAATACCTTGAACTGTTATACGGGTGTTTGCTTGACTTGGCCAATAAAACGTTTCCTTCACTGCCATCCAGTTATTCGTTTTCACAAATTGGACAAGCTCTATGATAACTAATAGTTTAAATTATATATTTTCTAAAAATGATGGCCAAATTAAACACACTCATATAAAAAGAGTATATGGTTTTTAAACTTTAAAATGTCCAAGAAAATAAGTTGGCTGTGATTTCTTATATCATAGTTTTTATAGCAGCAATCTCCATTTTTATTAAACTTGCCTGCGTTTGATGGAATTTTTCATCTTTTTATAAGTATTTTATTTTTTACTCAGTCTTACTACTTCCAATCTCCACTCGATCATGATATGAAATTTACAAAAATCTTACCATTATTTTGACAAATTATGTCATTCTAGAACCACTTAAAAAGTCATTTCCATACTTTCCTATCTTATTAAGCAACAAACAAAATTAACCCGTTTTCTTTTAAACAAACTTTTGTAGAACTTATGGGAAATACTACCTTCTTATTTAAAGCCACAGACAGACTATATGGGCAATACTTGAACTATCACCCTATTTTCCAAACCTCCACACCAATATTAGAACAAATAACTACAAAAGATTATAAGAGCAACAAACTACCCTATACAGAAATACCTAGTAAGAATTTTTTTTTCTCTTTAACTCTTCAGTATTTGGTTTTGTTCTTCTGAATAAAAATAATTATATGCTGTTAAAGAGGGACTTAAAAAATCATTCCATTTGTTCTATTGGCACCATAATTATATCCCTAAAATTTGAGTAATTTAATAGATCTGTATTAATTAATGACAAATAAAATAAAATTGAATGGTGTTTTTTATAATGACAGTAGTATCTAACCTCCCAATTGTAGAAAAAAAATTGCCAATAATAGCCCCTCCCGAGAATAAATCCTGGATCCACCGCTCAGGCAATTGTAGTGGTTTGGAGAAAGTTTTACATATTGATAAATATAAAAAAATTTCAAGTATCAACATTTATTTTAATGTTGATGGGAATATTGTAGTTAATATTATAAAAGAACGATCTATTATAGATATAATATATTATAAAAGAACGATATATTATAGATATAATATATTATATAAGAACGATATATTGTAGATATAATATACTATAAAAGAACGTAAATATAACATCTCTAAGTAGAACGAAGAATTAAAACAACGACGCAAGCCATTAATTACAGCTGCATCAGAGAGCGAGAAAATGCAAGTTCTGTGATTGGCGGAAGGCAATAGATAAAGAAATATCTAATTACAAAATTTCCCCAGTTGTTTTGCATAGTAAATAAAATATTGAGAGTGGTATCCCAGATTTGGAAAGTTATCCTACTTTAATTTATAATTATTGAGTATTTTTTTAATTATGTTCTTTTATAGTGAATGTGACCTGGATGAAGAAACTTCAAATGCATCATCCATAGAAAATGTGTCAGATGATACCTTAATTGATGAATCTGGAAAGATGAGGTTTCTCATAAATCTACTGGAGATTCTTAGAAAGGAAGATCATAGGACATTAGTATGTTCGTTGTCAAAAAGTATTTTGGATATGGTGCATCGTATATTAGTGAACAGGTTCGATATGTCTTAATACTTCAATCCGGAATATATTTTCAAAATTACTTTAAAGTTCAACATAATGCCTTTTTTCTCTTAGGAGTTTTAAAGTTATGCGTTTGGATGGAACTGTTACTAAAATGGAAGAGCGTGAAAGAAGAATCCAAATGTTCCAGACAAATGCCTCTTATTCTGTTTTTCTGTTGACCACTCAGGTGTATATTTCTTGCATTTAATGTTAAAAATATTTAGTTTGCACATGATTAATTGAACTATATTAATGAAAATGTTCTAACTAAAACTGTGGTTTACAAATTAAGTCTATGAAAATGCAAAAATGTGCATAAAAATGTTATAAATATAAAATAATTTTAATTATGATTTGCCTTCATTGTATTACACAGTTGAATCAGAGTAAACTTATTCAAACCCTTAAGTGATACATTGAAATTGATTGATTTCAGCTATCATTAAAATTTAAAAGAAACTACTGGATTTGTTCGAGGTCCAAACTGTTTATTTTTAATTTGTAAACTATTTCTATAACAAATAAACATATGATATAATTTTATATATCTAGTTAAATGGTTCCTAACATTTAGCCACGTATCACTAGTTCGAAAATTCTGCAAGTTGCGGACTACTGCGTTCTATTAACATGAATAAAAGTTTAAATAATTATTTATATAAAACAAACTTATTTTGTAAATTAATTAAAATACTCAGTTTTTAACTTAATATGCTTTATCAAGGTAACAATATTGAATGAATTTCTGGCTAATTGCTAAAATAATCAATCAAGCACATGGTAGTTAAAATAAAGATATAATTTTGTTTCTTTATTGCACACAAATTTTAAATTTATATAATTTTTGTTTTAATTAATATTTCTTGGCCAACATCTGTTTCTCTTTGAAAAAATCTACGATATTGAAAAATGTCTCTAAGGACCATTTAGAAGCCTTTCATGGATGATCCACAGGTTGGGAACCACTGAACTAGTTGAATGTTTACACATGTGTGTGAAACTAATTCTATGAATTTAGCACAATTTATTGAAAATATATTACATGAATTTTTAAGGCCAACTTTGGGCAAATCAAGATTAAACTGATTTTTTGAAAATCAAGATTAAACTTCATTGAGTGTAAATTGTTTTTTGAGGCTACCAATGTGAGCATTGCATGGCTTTTCAGCCATGACCCATAGCAACATGCACGAACAGTATAGTGGTAAACATTATTTTTAAGAATTGACATATTTTGTTTACAATATCTGTTCATCAGATTTGTTTCAATTAAATGAGTTATATATTTTTTCAATAGAATTAAAGCAAAATCTGCATATTTGTGTAAAATATTGTTTGAAAGGATTTATATACTATAAAATATATAAACATTTGTTATATGAATTTTCTTTTCGAATTTGTAATTTAAATATATTTATTTTAGGTGGGAGGTGTAGGTATAACTAAAATAATCAATCAAGCACATAGTAGTTAAAATAAAGATATCATTTTGTTTCTTTATTGCACACAAATTTTTAATTTATATGTTTTTTTTGTTTAATTAATATTTCTTGGCCAACAACTGTTTTTGAAAAAATCTACGATATTGAAAAATGTCTCTAAGGACCGAGCCCCAGTTGCTCAGTTGGTAAGGCGTTCAGCTACTAATCAAAGGATTGGTGATTCGAATCTGTGAAATGGACTTGACATAGAAAAGTAAAAAATTAGTGATCTTGCGATCGGAGGGTTGCCACCTTAGCTACAAAAATACTAGAAAGTCGTTCAGAATATCCAACAAATTATACTGGCGTGTAAACGGGACTGGTGCACGATAAATCTGATCGGGGTCCAAAGTCCCGACGTCTATTGAAGGCGTTGGGTGCCAGTTCAGGTGTTTCCTCGTCATTTGACCATGGTTCTAAAATAACGAGGTGCATGTATGAATGTGTTCCCGAGTCTTTCCTTCAAGTTTGACCCCGAACCGTCGCCAATAGCGCACTGTGCAGCTCTAGTGCAACGTTAATTAACAAACCAAACCAGTAAGGACCATTTAGAATCCTTTCATGGATGATCCACAGGTTTGGAAACACTGAACTAGTTGAATGTTTACACATGTGTGTGAAACTAATTCTATGAATTTAGCACAATTTATTGAAAATATATTACATGAATTTTTAAGGCTAACTTTGGGCAAATCAAGATTAAACTGATTTTTTGAAAATCAAGATTAAACTTCATTGAGTGTAAATTGTTTTTTGAGGCTACCAATGTGAGCATTGCATACATAGCAACATGCACGAACAATATAGTGGTAAACATTATTTTTAAGAATTGACATATTTTGTTTACAACATCTGTTCATCAGATTTGTTTAAATTAAATGAGTTATATATTTTTCAATAGAATTAAAGCAAACACCACATATTTGTGTAAAATATTGTTTGAAAGGATTTATATACTATAAAATATATAAACATTTGTTATGCATTTCCTTTTCGAATTTGTAATTAAAATATATTTATTTTAGGTAGGAGGTGTAGGTATAACGCTCACTGCGGCCGATAGAGTTATTATTTGTAAGTATAATTTGAATTGTACATTGATAATATTCTTTGTGTATTCTTAGTGTATTTTAAATTGCTTTAAAATATTATTTACATCAGTTTAACAAAACTGACATAATTTAAACCGTTTTGTTCACATGTTGCTTTGTCGTATTTAAAATAATTAAATGTTGTGCATTTAATATCTTATTTATAAATTATCCTTATACATAACCTACATCCTAGGTACATCCCTATATAGGAATGATCGTCCTATTTTAAAAAAGCCTTGATCCTAGACAACTTCTTATTCTATTCTGCTTGTATAAATTATGGATATTCGGATACGGTTGGCATAAGGTAGTTTTGCATGAAAATTTTGAAAGCCCTCTATACGACCCCTTAACCTGGAAATTAATTTGACACGCTTTGCAAGAAAGACTATAATTTCTTAATTTGAGACGTGTCAGCTGAATGCATCGAAAATAAAGGTTTAAAATTGGTAAAAATATAATCAACTGCCGTACAAATACTCGTCATTGTCCATTTGGGCTAGTTTCAAGCAGGACGAGTGAAACTTGTCTTTTCTGGTTAAGGAGTTAATCTGATTTTTTTTATTTCACTGCAAAATTACCATTAACGGGAAAATTCTTTTTAAAAAATAATTCCGTTCTCTAAAGTTGCCTATTTAAAAAAGCAGCATTTTGTTTTAAAACCCCTTAAAATTTTGTGTTCTTAAATTGTTTAAAGAAACCATATTTTAAATAATACAAAACTCAACACATTTTAATAAATTTGAAAATACACACATTTTTCAATACACAAAATTTGGGTATCTGTGATCTTGGTTTTTATTAAATTTCTGTTTTTCAGTATTATAACAAAATGCTTTTATATTTTGGTAGGATTTTTTAAGCATTTAAAACTTATTTTCTTATATTTCAAAAATAATTTGACTTGTGTTTTGATCATGGCTCTGGATTTTCTTTTTCTTTTAAACTTTTATTTTATTTTAAGCTGTTTAGGTACAAAATATAATATAAAAGAAATTAACTTGTAAATAAGGCATTTTATATGCTAAAGTTTCTAATAACTTTCATATTTAAAGTTATTAATGCAGCAATATTCATACATATAGCTTTTTGGTTTGGAATTTTACTAAAAATGGAAAGAAAAAAAAATAGTATGAAGTTATTTGGGGTCTGAGATGTTTTTAACATACTTTCTTTCATTGCAGATGATCCAAGTTGGAACCCTGCTACAGATACTCAAGCAGTTGACAGGATTTACAGAATCGGCCAACAGAAAAATGTTGTTGTGTATCGTTTAATCACTTGTGGCACAGTAGAGGAAAAAATTTACCGTCGTCAGATATTTAAAGATTCCATAACAAAGCAAGTTACTGGTACAAATGCTGATCCTAGCCGGTAATTTTTGATTTATTGCATTTAAATATGTTTACAGTAAATTAACAGATTTAATTTTTATCATTTATTCACTGTTAAATAACAGCAGTTCTATTAAAAGACATTTGCCTTTTATGTCATAAAGAAAGCTATAATATAATTTTAGCTAACTACTAAATAATATTAAAAATAAATAAATTTACTTTTTTATTTAATATAAAGACAGTATATTTAAACATAATTCAAATTTAACTTATATATATAGTTTTGAGGACGTCTTAAGTATTTCTAGGCAAATTATTGCAATGTAACAAATTAAAAGTTCATATATTATACATGCATTTCTTTAAAATATAAATAATTGTATTTTTGTAGGTATTTCTCCAAACAAGAACTGAGGGAACTTTTCACCTTAGATAACCCCCACTACTCAACCACTCAAGTCCAACTAAATCAATTGCATTCTGATCAGCGAATTACTGATGTCTCCCTTGATGATCACATCACCCTTCTACATTTTCTCAACATATTTGGCATAAGTGATCATGACTTAATGTTCAGCAAGGACATTGTTGATGACACAGAAGACAATGATGAAATGGCCGTGTCACATGGACACATGAAAAAACAGGTATATCGATATTTATATACTCTAAACTTCTATTGTCATATAATCTTACAATAATATGTTGCATATATGCTTTACAAACTTTGAGGAGATGCGAATGTGTTGGTAGATCTAGGTTAACAAAATTTTGTTCAAGTGAAATGAAGTGTGTTAAGAAAATTAATTTAAGCTAATTCAAATATTTCCACAATAAGTATAATTTTAACTAGTATTATATTACATTGTATTTTGAAAATTTATGTGTAATTTTTTTTAATGCTGTTGAAATGGTGCTGTGTAAAGTTTTATTATAATTTGTTTCATTGTAGCTGATTGTATATTCAGGTTGCTATCCCTTATTTTCACATTTCATTTTCCAAATTCCTAGGGAGATTTAACTGATAAATTATGTACTCATAGCTGTCGTGCAATTATATTTTGAAAAATTATACTAGTTATATGCAGTTAACCTAAAATAATGTTATTATGTAAATTCTTTAAATTAGGTTGCTGTTTATCAGGAACCGATTCGAGGGGATGTTTCTCTTTTGGAGGAGGAGGAAGGTATTTGTTTGGCTGGTTCTTATACTAGACCTTACTTATGTCTGATTTTTTTTAAGAATTAGAAAATTGTTTATTTGAAAAACAATGTAGTGCTGAATATTATATAGACATTGTTCCTGTTATTATGCTTAATTTATGTGAATTGGTATTATTTCTATGACAATAAAATAAAATAAATATCAGGAAATTTAAAATTGTTTTCCCTCTGGACACCCTGAATTTGTCTATTAGGTTTTAATCCTGAAAGTCCATTAAACTTCTCTTTTGTAGATACATTGAAGTGGATCTTTTAGACATGCATCAAAAATTTGATATTTAGAGTGCATTTAAATTTTTATTCTTTAAATTCAATGAACTTTTAATGTTGGTATCATAATTTTAAGGATACAATGGACTTTTTATCAAGTAAATGACTAATCTATATCTATTACTTGTTAGTGTTTGCCTAAATAATATTCAATAAAAAATTAAAAATACTTGTAAAATGCTGTTTTTAAAGTAAATTTTGTCTAAAATTCAGCAGTTTTTTTAGAAAGATTTTCTGTAAACTCTTGATTGAGTTGTGGTTATCAGGCTATGTTGAAGTGAAAATAAACATTTATATTTCTTAAACTGTGATAGAGATATATAAGTCTGAATATGTAGTTAAAGTTGCATGTTCTATTGCAGATTTGTACAAGACACCCTCTGTAATTCAGGCCAATTATCCATCTGTACCATCACTGCCTACTAAAAGTGATAGTGCTAAGATAGACAGAAAACTTTCCTACATAGATTACAAAGGTAAGTTAACTCATGGATAACATGTTATTTTATTTTTAAGTGAAAATTTTGCAAGCATTTTTAATTCAGGGATATCAATGCAATAGTTTTAAATCATCGGGCATATATATTACAGGTGCAGGTGATCAGACTAGAGTATCTGAAGTAATAGATTTATGTGATTCTCCAAAAAAATCTCCACTAATATCTAAATGTAAGACCTTTTTTTTAATTGTCAAATATTTTTTTAGACTTTTTTTTATCATAGAATTGGTTTTTAATTAAATGAAAGCATGTTAACCTAAAATAAAAGTGCTAAAATATATTAAAGTTTAGTGGTAGTAGCATACATAAAATTGGCAATTTCTTATAATTATCCCTTAACTTAATTTTTGTGAAAAGTTTGCTGAAATTAGCATATTTATTGTACTGTTTTACAATATACCATTTTTATGTATTTTGCACATAACTCCCATTCTCATATCCATAATTACTTTATAAATATTTTTGTATATTAATCATTTGATCATTGAAGTTATTTTTTATTTGTTTAATTGTGTTTTTTAAAGATTTTGTTGTTAAACAGGTCAGCCGCCATGTATTTATTTAGCAAAAATAATTAACAAGTAAAATGCTTACTGCAATCTACTGATTGTTGGCGAATTTCATTCTTAATATATTAAAATGATTTATTTTATAAATAAAACAATGTAAAATGTTGCAATGATAAACATATTAATTAAATAAATTTTCTTTTAAGATGAGGAATCTAAAAGTTCTCCAATGTCTTCAAGAAGATCTACTAAAAACTATGAACCTTTGTTGCTAAAGAAGAATAAAATAAATAATTATTTTCCAGAAACTGGTATTTTAAAATTGAGGAATAGCTCTCCTATACCTGATTCCGTTTCTCCTCAACTCTTCTCCACTCCAAATAAGCAAAATATTTCTATTTACGAAACTCCTGATACTTCATATAATGAAAAGAAACAAAAGGTAAGCTACAATTCGGTTTTGGAAAATTGCAAAACATTGACACTCTCCGCACTTAGGAATAATAAACTTTATAATGCATACTATTCA
Organism: Troglohyphantes excavatus; assembly: GCA_963932185.1. Lineage (NCBI taxonomy): Eukaryota > Metazoa > Arthropoda > Arachnida > Araneae > Linyphiidae > Troglohyphantes > Troglohyphantes excavatus. The sequence goes on along the minus strand of OZ010676.1, from coordinate 10,065,601 downwards.
ACATTCATAAGCCAAAATTTTAAATTGTAGTTATTTTTAAAGAAACTTTTAAGATTTCAAAAGCATTTTCCTTTTCATTGGCAATACTATTAGCAAGTGCAGCTTGCAGCACTTTTACATTATTTCTAAAGAAGTTTGCTATTTTTAAACCATTAGGCTAGTGAATATTTGCATAGAAAAATACTTCAAATGGTATTTCTTTAATTTAATATGTATTTTATTGATAAAATACATTGCATTCTGTAAATTAATCTTGGGTATTCATTGATTATGATTGTTTTACAAGCATGTGAATCTTCTACGGTTTTGTGAAATTTCTTCTTATTAATATTTTATCTTTTTTGTAATTGTCTGTATTTTTTATTGCAAAATTGATCTTAGAATACACAACAATTGAATCGTCAAATTTAAGAAGGCCTTGTTTTCAAGTACTACCCTATACCTAAATAGGATGCTGGAGTTCCAGTAAAAAATTGGTGGTTATATTGAATGAAAAATCTACCACTTATACAGTTTTATTTTTCAATTTATGAAAAACTTGATTTTTGTATATTCCCTTCTTAAACATGATGATTCACTTGATACATATTTTAAGATAGGGAAATTTGGATTTTTTTTCTTCTACTTTTTCAGTGCTTGTGAATTTTGCCATGCAATAGCATGAAAATACTAATTTAATTTAGCAAAGTTTTCAGTATTGATTTCACTGCTATCTTTTTCCTACCAAACACATCAAATTATTTTGAAAGTAATTGCCATTTTAATTTACCCTGTGTAATATCTGAAAACAAATATTAAATTAAAGCAATTTTGTGGTCATTAAAATCATTAGATCAAAATGCCAATTTTTAGAATTAATTCAGCAGTACTGGTTTGGCCATTAACCTTTAAACACCAAATGCATATCTTTCAACTAGTAAAAATTGTCAGTACAATCTAATGTACGATAAGCTTTAAAATTGTATATTTATAAAGATTTTTTCCTTTTACGAAATTGCTCTTTAAAATTTTATGTTCTCATGTTTGACATAAAGATTATTTACATTTTTTTAAAAATGGTTAATGGATCCCTAATTATAACTTTTTTATATTTTACAGCCTGCAGTTATTCAAAACCCAAGAAAGTCATGTGCAATGTATGTACACATTTTTTTATCTTTACTATTCAAAATTGAATTGAAAAATTTCATATTATAAAAAAAAAATTAAACTAACAATCTTGTGACAATGAACTATTTTTTTAAAACAAAAAAAAAATCTGCCAGTAAATTTTTTTAGAGAGAGAAAGCCTACAAGTTTTAGGAAAATATATAAATAGTTGAATAAAAAAAACAATATATATAATATAATATAGTAAATTTATCCTTGGCAATTTTTTAATTTAGTTATCTTGCGGTTTGTTGTAATATTTAACTTAATATAATTAGTATAGCATTTTAAATCATACAAATATGAGTTTATAGATTGTAAGATTTAGTAACTGAATATTAATTTAATAGTTATTAAAACATAAATTTCTAATAATTTATTGTAATTAGCTATATATTGTATTAATTCGACAGTTTTTATCTCAAAACTAATACTATTGGGTTGTTTAGAAAGTAATTTCGTTTTTTTTTATGAAAATGAAATACTTTTCTAATAGTGAATGAATATTTTATCGAAATATATATTGTCCATTCTGGTCCAATACCTTTTGCCATCTTTTTGGCATAGCATGATTCCAAGCTCATAAAATTGTTGTTCTTTGCTGGCCAAAAACTGATCCAGGTGATTTTTGATCTCTTCATTTGAAGTAAAGGTTTTACTGTCTAAAAAATGTTGTAGAGACCGGAACAAATAATAATCAGAAGGTGCCAGATCTGGAGAATATGGTGGGTGTAGCGGTATATCCCATCCAAGCTGTAAAAGCTTTTGGCAAGTTTACAAACTTGTTTGAGGTTTCGCATTATCTTGGTAGAACACTACATCTTTTCTACTGATTAATTCTGACCTTTGCTGTTTAAGTGAACCTCAATTTGTCCAGCTGATGATAGTACACTTCAGAATTGATCTTTGTGTTGTCCGGTAGAAACTAAAAAAAAAAAAACGATTCCTTTGAAATCCTTTCAAACAGATAGAATCTCCTTTTTTTTTATGAATATCGGCTCTCGAAGTGCTTTGAGCCAGTTAATCTTTTTTACTCCATGATCTCTTGCGTTTAACGTTGTTGTAGACAACCCATTTCTTGTCCCCAGTGATGATGCGCTTCAAATATGGATCATTTTCTTGACGTTTGAGAAGCAAATCACAGACGTCAACGCGACAGCACAAATTTCTTTCCGCAAGAACATGAGGAACCCATATGTCGAGCTTTGAGATTAAACCTAGGCGTTTGATCATGAACAGTCGAATTCGATTAATTTAATGTCTCAACGATCTCACGAGTTGTTATTCGCCAGTTTGCATCAATTAATGCCTTTATTGTGTTTTCAACTGGCCTTCATGAACATCGTGCATCTTCAACATGAAAATTGCCGAATCGAAATTTTGCAAACCAGTTTTGGCGCTGGCGTTCTGTTAATACATCTTCTCCATATACATCGGATAATTTTTTTCTTGCTTGAACAGCATTTTTACCTTTTCGGTAGTAAAAAGATAAAATATGCCGAAAATGCTGCTTTTCACTTTCCATATTTGAAAGGATACCAACCAAAAACTACTGCTTATAATCAAACTTTTTCACAAGCAAGCCTTGCTATATCAGCTGTCAAAATATATAATGATTATGCGGCTTACATGTGAAGTTCGCTGTGAAAAATACAATTATTAAGTCCTCTGTTGAGAAAAATTAAATTACTTTCCAAACAAACCAATAATATATTTTCTTCTGTTATTATATGCATTGTTAATAAAGTTATTTAAAAAAAAAGTTAATTGCAAACCAGAGTAACACAGGAAAATATGGAACTCCTAGAATTGTCAAGGTAAAAAGAAATAGATGGGACTGCCTTTAGATTTATCATCAGAAAAAAAAAAAGCAAAGCTAATTCTAAATTTCAGTTTTAGAAAATTTTTATATTTGTGCTGCATTCTATATTCTGCGTAGTGAGTTTAGTTTCATGATTCTTGTTTATTTTTTTAACTGTGTTTAACAAGTTGGGACATCTCATAATTTTAAATGGAAATTCTGAAAACTTTAAATTTTCATTTTTATTGAAAATATACCTCTATTGATTTTACTTTCAGACAAAAAAGCTTTATTGGATATGAAAGCTATTCAAGCCAGCACACATCTAACCCATCTAGTGCCCCTGGCAGCGAGGACAAAATCATTGAGAGTGATTCGGAATTTGGCGATGCTAGAGATTTGGGCTTGCCTATCAAAGAAGTTGACTCCTCCCTGTCTTTTATTGCAAGTTCCATCCCCAACTCTTCATACATCAACAAAGATAAAACTCTAATACAAAATCTTGCCAAAATTTCTCCTGGGAGAAGGATCACGCCACTTCGACTATGCAACAACTTTGACTCCTCACCAAACAAAGCGTTTGCACTGGCGATGGCCACTTCGCCCATTTTCATTCCTGTATCTCAGTCGCCGGTTGTTGGGTCTCCGCCACGGAAAATTAGCAGAGTTTCGAGATCCCTCTCAGAGGAGGACAGTCCTGTGCAGGCAAGGAAAACCATCAAAAGGATCATAATTGTTACTGATTCCGACGAATAACATATCCGTTTTTGCAGGGGAATATTTTTTTTTTTTAAATGCTTGTGAACTCGATGACCATGTTTTCCAAATTATAAAAACCAAGTTTTAAGATTTATTTAACAAAAAGACAGCTGTATTCCTTGGGTACTATATATTCAAATGTTTCCGTTAAGTGCATACTATTATGCAGAATTTAATTAATGTCTGGTTTCAACTTGTAAAGCAGTTTCTAAAATAATTTCATTTTTTGTTAAGGATATCAGAGATTCTAAAATCTTTATTTTTTAGTGAATTGTTCTGAATTTTTTTTATTGGTTCATTATAATTATATGTATAAATTTTTATGTATAATAACAGATGCTTTTTAATTTATATCAATTAAGTCAATGTTTTTTAAAAACTCATCATGGAGAAAAAAAACTTTAATATGTTTGAAGATAATAAAAAAAATGGCGTCATGGCAATCTTTTTTCTTCAAGATTTTGTATTCTAGTCTCCCTCAAAAGCAAAGAATATTTTATATATAACATCGCCATTTGATACTTTTAATATTAAAATATTGTATATATTACAAGAAAATTTTTGTTTCAATAAATTCATTTATCTTATTTTTTGTTTCATTTGTTTTTTTACTTTGATCTAATTTCATACTCATGAACATATCAGAATTAAAAATCATATTGGTGTCTTAGTACATAGTTGTGTTAAGTTAATTTTTTAGGAATTTGCGATTAAGAGTTCATATAATTTCTCTAAGTGCAATCTATATACATTAGAACATCAATTTTCTGGAACAATTGGGATGAAGAAAGGTTTTCTTAGTTTAAAAAAAACGAATTTTGCTTTAGTTTATAATGAAAATTTAATAAATATTAAAAACAATATTATTTACGAATAAACTTTTTAAATATGTAAGTTTTGCTGATTTTTTTCTTTTCAAAGCGAACCGCTTTGTTTTTTCTAAATAATCGTAGTTCTACTGTACTAATTCTTAAATTGTAGTAATTTCAGGGATGAGATTTCGGCGGAGACGATTCCGTTTTTTTTTTCTTCAAAATATTTCGTTTTCTTTGATTTTTTTAAGATTGAAATTATATGTACTATGAAAAAATTTAGTATATTTTTACTTCCTAAACTAATAAATTTTAAGTCTTAACAGGAACAAAAATGTGGTACTATGTTCAACCATAGAAGACTTATCTTTTTAGCAAAAGGCTACTTTGTATCATCTTGCATACTTCTGTATTGTTAAATATTTTATGAAATATGAGTAATACACAGGCTGAAATTTTTGTGCGAGCTCCCTCGTGTACTTTATGCTAAATGGGTTGGTTAAGGAGATCTGCAAAGTCAATTGCAGAAAGCCCTGTTTCCCATGTTAATAAACACTTATGTATGTTTTTCACAGAAGTTTGAAAATATAGATTTAAATTTGGTATCTATGTACTTGTGGAACATTTTTACATCACTCAAGCTCAGATTTTGCAATTGAAATATTTGACAAACTAAAAAAAAACGGCATTTTTTCCATCTTAAAAGTGGCATAATTAATTAAATGCTTGTTATATTGCAAAAATTAAGCCTTAAATTAAACTCTTATATGTTGTAATAGTGCTGTAAAATTTTGAAAGTTTTATTTATATTAGTTTTGCTGCGAAAAGGTACAGCGAGTTTAGTAAGATATATTTAAGCAGTCTCGGTTAACTCAACATTCCTTATACTAACAATACAAACCCCTGAAAAATTAGTCAAATGTCACTTATTACGTGTCCTAAGGCATTGATGTGTGGATTTTTTTAAGAGTTTAGGTATGATATTTAGGTAGGTTACAATTCATTTATACAAATCTATTTCAAATGGTTATCTGAAAAAGCTTTTCATCTTTATTGGTAATAAAATGAGAAAAATTGTTAATGTATATAAAAGTCCTACCTAATTTTTGGCGATACAATGGAAATGTTATGTTTACCATCTTGCTATTTTTATTCAATGTTTAGTACTTAAGAATTGTCTTCAAAGTCAGGTTAGTTGAACAAGTAATTCAGTGGAAAAAAAATTCCAAATAAACCACGAACGAAACCCTAAGAATCCACTGTTCAGCCCTAGTGTGGCGTTAAGTAACCAACTGAACGTCAGGGAAGTTGGTTAGTTAACACTGCATTAGAGCCATTGAACTAATCACTGGAGGGAATACTAAACGTGGTGACTACGTTACACTTTTTTTAAAGCAGGTGGAAAATATAGTCATTTTGCATGGTGTTTGTCAGTTTTAAAATCGTATTTCTGTCTTTTAAAAACACATTTTATATTTTGCTACACTTGCTTTCTTAATTACAAAAAATAATTAAGCAAATACTAAAAACAGACTCAACATGACTAACGTTGCAACAGCCAAGGTAGAATGTTTTCTCAACCTTCTCTTCCAAATAATATTTATCTGCTAAGCATAGTACAGTACATACAGTTCGGGGTCTATCTCGAAGGAAAGACCAGGGAACACTCGTATATTTTTGAACCATAGTCAGATGATGGGAATGTCAGGGTGGAGCCACGATAGCTTTTTTTTTCTCCAGTTTTTATGTAGCTCAATAACTAGAAAGTAGATTAAAAGTACTTTTTGACCCAATGGCTCAAAAGGACAAGGTGGTAAAGAGTGTCGGGAAGATTTATAGTTTTAAAATAACTGATGAGGGCATTTATTTTTGCAAATGTGTTTATATCCAATAATGCTAATGAAACAAATAAAACCCATTACATACGACATGTTAAACAAGCTTTTCATTTTGCAAAAGCCTCTGTGATTGAAATTTTTTATAATATTTGATTGGTTAAAAACATCAGCACCCACCATGGAATATTTATCTTTCTAAATTACATTATTTTTTGTGTAAAATATAAACATGAAGAGAGAATTAAAACTTGAAGTGTAATAATACATTTATTTTCATGAAAAAAATTTGAATAAGAAAGCAACAATTTAAAAAACTATCACAAAGCAATTTTTATAACAATGAACTACTTTTGCAATATTTGATTATGAAAAGTTAAAATGATATATATAAGTTAAAGAACAGTATATACAGATGTAATTTCATAAAAAGAAACTATACAATACAAGTTTCAAGTGACAAATATAATATACAAACAACGATCAAAATATATAAAAACAGTAAGACTAGACATCTTTTCACACCACATATTAAGAAATTTAGAAAAGTCCTTCCAATTTCATGACTCAAGCAACAGCAACTAATGCATACATCGTCATGAGCAGTATAATTAAAATAATTGTATATATTCCTAATAGAAGAATTCTGAAAGTATCCTGTAATACAAAAATTAATTATCAGTAATAATGCATTTGTTAACATATTTTATGTACACACACATGCAGGGTAATTAAAAGCTATTCCAAACACTACAGAGAATAAAAATGGGCAAAGGATCGCTATATCTGCACATTATACATTTCAGACCACGGAGACAACAATTGACAAAAAATTAATTCAAAAAATGAAATGAGCACTAAGGGGATAGATTGCACTGCAAATAGTCCCTAGCAAAAACACAATTCAATGAAACATGACATTCCTAGAGCATATATTACGATTGGTAAGTGATGTAATGACCAGCAATCGTCAAATCTTGAATACGAAGTTTACGTGAATCCCGTTTCAAAGGCGTCGAAAGATGAGAATGTAAAGGAGGCAGCCTGGCCCCCACTTCCTTCTTTTGGCCAGTGTTTATAGGATGAAAGAAGGAATAATGTTCTTAGTACAAGACCGTTGGCGGTTTCTTGAAAATCGCCCGAAGGTATTGGGGTTGGGAAAAGGCAGGAAATGGCCCAAACGTATATAATATCCTGCCTGTCTAATAATTGAAGGAGGAGTTCTGACTGACATTATTATCAAGCTAAATCCCAAAAAAGCCTCTGGATACGACTTAATCTCAAACAAAGCACTTAAGAATATTGCCCATAAGGTAATAGTACATATCACCAACATCTTCAATGCATGCCTCAGGTTAAAATACTTCCCAAACCAATGGAAAAAAGCAATCGTAATTCTCTTTAAAAAGCCAGGAAAAAGCCCCCTTCAACCCAGTAACTACCGACCTATCAGTCTTTTGCCCTGTTTGGCGAAAGTCTTTGAGAAAGTCATTAACATCAGACTACAAACTTTTCTGGATTCAAACAACGTAATTAATACAAATCAATACGGATTTAAAAAGGGTCATTCAACTACTCATCAGGTCCATAGGATAGTGGAAAAAATAGGTGAAGCATTTAATAATAAGGAAATGATAGGAGCCGTATTTTTAGACGTAGAGAAAGCCTTCGATAGTTTATGGCACAAAGGCCTAATTAAAAAGTTAATTAATCAAAACATCCCCAAAGAAATGGTACATATGGTAAACTCATTTATTTCAGAGCGATCTTTTCAGGTCAGAGTAAACAACACACTTTCATCACTCACAAACATAAAAGCAGGAGTACCACAAGGTAGCATACTAGGACCAGTCTTATTTAACTTGTACATAAACGATTTCCCTACATTCGATAACTGCATCACGGCCCAATTTGCCGATGACACAGCAATACTAGCTAAATCTAAGCACGGTGACATAGCCTTTGGGAAGCTACAAGCCGCTCTAAACACAGTAGAATCATGGTGCGAAGACTGGCGCATCAAAATTAATGCTCAAAAGAGTGTATCGGTACTCTTCCGCAAACACAACACATTAGTTGATTACAACACCGATCTTGAGATCTTTAATACAGAGATCAAGAGAGAACACCACACTAAATACTTAGGAGTACACCTAGACAGTAAACTTAGCTTTAAAGAACACATTAAACAAACTCTCGCCAAAGCGACTGGTGCAAGTATAAGCTTAAATCCCCTCATTGGGAAGAACTCTAAAATGACACTTAGAAACAAAGTAATTCTCTACAAAACTATGATCAGACCAGTTCTGCTGTATGCCTGTCCGGCCTGGGCTGCAGTTCGAAGAACACACAGAAAGAAACTTCAAACATTTCAGAACAAAGCCCTTAGAAGGCTAACAGATGCACCAAGGTATGTCAGGAATACAATCTTACACAGGGACCTTAAAATGGACACTATTGACACAGCAATACTGACTATCTCACACAACTATAACATGGCAATCGAAAACTCAGACATACAACACCTTAAAGAAATCACACAGTATGATCACGAGGTAAATCAAAAACATAAAAGACCAAGAACCATTCATCACGACCCCACCTGGTAGGCATTTCTAGACTTGCTTGTCACATTGACATGTCAAATTTCCGACAGCTGCTCCTTAGCTAGTGGCCAGGTTATGTTATTGTCTTCAATGTTGTGTATTTTGCATCTTATAATAATAAAATATGTACTACAAATCACTTGTTGTCTCTACTTATTTCTAACACACACCATCTACTGATGTTATTTTTCAGGTTTTTTCTAACGAACTCGCGTTTAGCCTTAGGGCCCCCAACCCCCCCCAATTAATTAGTAACTTCTTAGTTAAACTTAAATCCCGCTAACGTTATTCTATTTATTAGACTTAATTCGATGAAGGTGTAAGGACCTCCGGTCGACACACCGTAAGGTTAATTCCGATTTCCGATTTCCGATAATTGAAGGAGACGGAAGGTCAACGGTCATTCCCAGAGCTCCCGGTGGGCGCGGGTTGCTTAGAACCCAATCATCCCTAAAGCATTTTTGAAAATGCATCTTTGAAAGGAAGTTTTTAGAAATAGAAGAGATTTCTAGGTCACTGCTAATGCAAAGAACAATGCAAATGTGCAAATTTTATTCAATTATCTGTATTATGTATTAACGTTATTAAAAAAATATTTTGATTATTTACTTCATAAAATTTAACATATATTCAGTTATTAAAATATGATTTTAGCTTCGAAATATAAGTATGTATGCACCAAATAAGTGTTTTAAAAGTTATTTAAAATACAATTTTAATAAAATTCAAATTGATTCAGTTTAATGAAAAATATTAATTAATAACTGAAATATTAATAAATTAAAAATATATTAATATTTTTTTAAAAACATCAATAAGTTTAAAAACATAAATTTTAAAATTATTAATAAATTTTAAAAATATTAATACATATTTTATAAATAGTTAAATATTGATATTTGTTATTTTGTTTTCAAATTATGGGATCCTTATTTTAATAACAAACATCAGTTTCAAAATTTGTTTTGGTGGCCGAAATTTAATATTTTCCCGGGCCGTTTTTGACTGTCAGTCCGCCCCTGCTCATAGGCTCTAAAAAGTTCTAGATTTTATATTAACAAATTTTATTATAAACATTACATCAAGGGCGGATCCAGAGATTATTGTTAGGGGGGGGGGTAATTGTTATCATGAACACCAATTTTGACCCCCTTAGTTTGAAATTTTTCATTGCCTAAGGTGACTTTTGAATCCAACTTAGGGATAATGGGAAACAGCATGATATTTACAACATTGATGAATTCATGTACTTAACAGTAGAGGTAACCAAATTCCAACGACCCTGGCGCGTAAACCAATGTTACAAGTGCCAGGGTTTCAATCATGGTAGCGAGGGGTGCAACATCCATCCGAGATGTGTAAAATGCGCATCAAGCGAACATACTTCGACTGAATGCACAAAATCCAGGGATTCACCAGCTACGTGCTGTAATTGCGGGTTGGACCACCCAGCATCATCGAGGCTGTAAAGCTTTTCCAAAATTAAGGAGAAAGCAATTTAATAATAACCAATACAGACCCAGAAATCAAAACAACTATAACCAAAATAGTAACTACCAAAATTCCCGAAATGATTACCGCCCAAATAATAGAAACCAATTTAACAACCAACAGCAATCCCGAAATGAATATTATCCAAATAATAGAAACCGATTTAATAACTTTAACCAAACTCGAAATGTACATATTCCAAATAATAGAGCGCAAAATGACAGCTCCAACAATGAAATAAACTCCAACAACCATAACACCGCCCATATTCCAATCGATAGCACAGTCCGTCCAAATGTAAGCTACGCAGTGGCGGCCGCTGGCGGACAAAAGGTGAACCAAAATGTCACCCGAAATATTCCAATACAAACTCCAGTCCAAATTGACCAACCTACCATGATGAATAATGAAATGTATATCAGTATGCTGAATACCATAAGGGAACTATCAGCCCAGGTCACAATGTTAAAGGACCAGGTAGCTGAATTAAGTCAACAAATAAAACTGTAATGTTAGTAAACCCTCCGAAGAATAATAAATTCACAATAATTTCTTGGAATGCAAACGGCCTCTCCAATAGAATTGGAGAGTTAAGGGAGCTTGTTTCCAGGAAAAATCCTGATTTAATTCTAATACAAGAGACCAGACTTTATCCAACAAACAGAGTCAGTATCCCCAACTATAACTGCATTCGAGATGATAAAATAGACTCAACTCCCACTGCACCTATTCATAAAATAGGAACAGCCATCTTTATTAAAACAAATATACCTGCATTTAGAGTGCCCTCCCCTCTGCTTGATAATATTGAATCTACAATTCTGGGACTATTAATCCAAAAGGCTTCTCCAAATTCACAGTGGCATCAGTATATATCCGCAACTCTCCAACAAATTCACTCAATAATGAGCTAAAAACCCTCCAGAAAATCGACAACTCCATAGTACTCTTTGGAGATTGGAACGCCAGAACTCACAGATGGGACTACTTCCAAAATAGTACAGGTCCCAGAATTGAAACTTTCGCTGACGGAAATAGCTTTGAAATAGCTGCCCCGGACACTCCAACCCGGTTCGGAGCAAACTCATTCTCTACAATTGACTTAGCCCTCATAAGGGACATGCCATATGACTATACTATTCAATCTATGGCCGAGCTTAGCTCGGACCATAACCCAATATTATTAGTCTTCAACATTGATATACCTAAAACCAAGGTAGGCATATGCTACAAAACAGACTGGGAGTCCTTTCAAAACGAACTCTCCAGCTACACTCTTCCTGAAAATCAACCCAATTCACCTAATGAACTTGACAACGAAGTCAACAGGCTCACAAACACTATCCTGTTTGCCCACTCCAACTCAACAAAAGAAACCATCAGAACAAATGAACTTTTTATACAATCACATATCACAAATCTTATCCGTAGAAAGAACCAGGCTAGACGGAAATGGCAGAGAGATAGGGACCCAAATGATAGGAAAATGATGTACAAACTCCAAAATGAAATCAGAAAAGAAACCAACAAAATAATACAAAATGATTGGAATGACCATCTTCGATCCCTAGAGGCGGAAGACGGCTCAATTTGGAGAGTGACTAGATATTTCAAGGGAAAATCTAAACCAATCCCACCACTTATAAATGGAAACTCGATTGCACTGACTGATGCAGACAAAGCAAATGTTCTAGCTGATAGCTACGAACAGCAATTCAAAGATAACATTACAGTAAATAACCAATTCGAATCTGATGTTACAAACACAGTTGAAAACTTTCTCCTTACATCACCAGATCAAAATCAAGAACCAGTCCAACTCAATGAAATCACTGATACGATAAACAGCCTTAAAATCAAAAAAGCCCCTTTAAAAGAAGGCATCACCAAGAAAATGGTGAAAAAACTCCCTTCTAATATCATCACCTATTTCATAATTCTCTTAAATTCCATGTTTAACTTAAACCATTTTCCAACCCCATGGAAAACAGCAAAAATCATCCCAATCCCAAAATCGGGGAAAAATGCCAAAGAGCCTTCATCCTACCGACCTATCTCCCTGCTACCTGTACTGGGCAAAATTGCTGAAAGGACAATTAGGGACAGAATACTAAAATTCTTAACCACCAATAATAAACTGATTCCACAACAATTCGGATTTATGAAAGAGCTTTAAACAACCCACCAGCTCCTCCAAGTTACAGATTACATTTCCGCCAATTTTAAGAAAAAAGAAAGCACAGCCGCACTCTTCCTCGATATAGCAAAAGCTTTCGACAGAGTGTGGATCCAAGGATTAATTCATAAATTCATTACTCTAGAAATTCCGACAAACTTTACCCATTTAATTCACTCATATCTCAAGAACAGAGAATTTGCTGTCTCTGTCAGGAAAACTCTATCCACACTCAGGATTGCTAGAGCAGGAACTCCCCAAGGTTCTGTCCTTGGACCCCTGCTCTTCAACATGTTCATTAACGATATCCCCCAACAACCTAATACCAAAATCGCCCTATTCGCAGATGACACTGCAATTATGGCCAGCGACAGAGAACTGGTCACTGTCACGAAAACCCTCCAAGAACACATCCACATTCTCGAAAAATGGCTTTCTAACTGGAAAATCCAAATTAATGTAGAAAAAAGTGCAGCAGTCATGTTCACAAATAGATATAAAATTCCTCCAGATATAAGACTAAACATGTACAACACCACCCTTGACTGGCAGGACTCCACAAAATATCTCGGGGTCGTTATCGACAAAAGGCTAACCTGGAAACACCATGTCACCCACATTCGAGAGAAACTCAGGGGAGCGCAAGGAGCACTGCGCCACCTCATAAGTAAAAGATCCCCATTAAACATGGATAACAAACTCCTGTTATATAAAACAATGCTTCGACCTGTCATCACATACGCCTCGCCAATCTGGGCATCAGCGTGCAAAACCAGACTCAACGAGCTGGAAAGACTACAAGCCGGAATTATCAAAATTCATATAGCTAGAGCCCCATGGTTCATCAGAATTAATGACATCCAAGAGTCATTAAACATCCCCACTCTCTCCAAATTTATGGGAAAACTGGCAATCGACTTTTACGCCAAAATCCCCCACATTGATAATAAAGAGCTCCAGGAGCTAGAAGTGTATGACCACACTCTCAGAGAAAATAGGCGGCGGCCTAGAGCGGCAATGACACTACACTAAAAATCAGAAATCAGACATCTTCAGACATGTACTTTGCTTTGTCTATTGTGATCGTCCTAGACTAAGTTTAAATTAGTATGTAATGTCCCCAGAACGTTGTGTATAACAACGAAATATTATTTCTCATACTTGTACATAGGCTTATGCCAACTGTTTTTCATATCAACTGTTTATTCATAACAACTGTTTATCTATGCCAATTGCTCACCCATGTAAATTGTATCATTGTATTATCTAAAGACACTAATATGTCTTGCTCCAAAACGATTGTATAATTACAACATTAATTGCTTTTCATATTGTACATAGGCTTTATGCCAGTTACTCCATACCAACTGTTTACCATGTCTATTGTTCACCCATGCCAACTGTATCGCTTTAACAGCAATTTTAATAACTGCTGTCACTTATCCACAGAAATGTATTGTCCAAGAAACTTGGAAAATCTCTCCAAATGTATATAAATAAAATCCATCCCATGTAATAGGCTCTTGCCTACTCTTCTCTTTATGGTGCAATTATTGTCACGTCCATGTTTTGTACTTGCTTTCTGCAAGCAAATCGTCATTTTTACCCAACATGTTTTATTAATTATAGTCATATAGGAGGTTGTAGGGGCTTCGCCCCTCGGTACTCCGCACGCTTCGCTCAACCAAGGTGACTTTTGAAAATATAATCTTAGATGTTAGGAGGGGGGGGGGGGGTAATTTCCCCTTTACCCCCCCACCTGGATCCGCGCTTGCATTACATTAACATAGCCATTAATTGAATCTTAAGTTTTATAACATTTAAAATGTCTGAACTATTTACATTTTTTTTATGACAGAAAATATTTAAACAGGCTGGTAATTTTAATTATTATTTGAGAGTAAGATGTATCAACTCTTAATTTGTGAAAAATATTTTTTGTTACAAATATATTTTATCAATCAACTGTCAAGATGAAAAATTCTTAGAGCTGGAAAGTGTGTTTTAACGAAGTTGTACTGTATTTATAAATGAAATTATAAGTAAAGTATTATATGAAATGCCTAGGTATGGGTGAAATTTAGTAAAAATACTAGGATTAAAATTTAAAATTTAAGTTATATTTAGAAACACAATTTTTTTTTTAATTAGAAAAGGTAGAAAGGCTTCCAAGAAATTTTGATACATACCTTTTAATTATCCAGAATTGCTATTTTTTTTAATAATTATGAGCATTATTATTGATTTTTAACAATAGTTTATTAATTGTTTATTAACAATTATAATATTTCAGATATAAAAAACATGTTACCATACTTAATCAAATGTTCTGTAAATTCAAAATTATAACGCAAAAGCATGGAAACTAACTTGCTAAAACATAGGCAGAATTTCCTACAGAAAAATGTCCCCAGTTGAACAGTGGTCTTTTGTTATGATCTGGAGCTGGCCTGAAAGCTGCCATTATAGACTGGAACAAAACTAGGACTGTTGCAATTGTTCCCAAAATTGTATGGGGATTGCTGGTTTCCTTTAAAAAAGTATCATATAAAAATTAGTTTTTATATATGTGAACCATTTAAAAAAAACTTTGATAATTAATTTTTATATTGCTATAATTTTTATATTTCCGTATTCAAAATATTTCAATCCTTTTGTTTATTTCCTGTCTACTTTTCCAGATTTTAATTATAATTTGCTTATAGCTTTTGTATTTTAAGGCTTAAACTATGAAATCAGATAGAAAAGACGTAAAAGATAGGGAGTAGGTTTAACTATGTTTATGCACTAATGATATAAAATATAGTAAATAAAGCAAACTTCTTGACATAAGAAAAAATGTAAATACTTGCAGAAGAAGTTGTGTAAATTAAAAGTTGCAACTTATAAATTCTATTACAAGAAATAGATACTGAATGATGAAGCAAGATAGTTATAGTTTTTGGACAATTATATATATATATATGATTTAAATTTTATATTCTATGTATGTTTTTATGTTTCTCTGATTAGAATAAAAAATTTAGAATTATTTTGCCATTAAAATTTTTAATAGGACTTATGAAATTGATATTTAAATAAGATTTTTCCTTTGCAGTTTGGATATTTATATATATATATAAATTTTAGGTATTTGTGATTTTCAAAATATTTAGGGATTTAGAATAGTTTTAAATTAAAATTTTAGTTTCATATATAGTTATTTAGGACATTACAATATTGAAAAAAGAATTACAGCAAATAACTTATAGCTATAAATGCTCTCATTGGGTATTTATCTAGAGCAAGGGTAAAGACACATTTATAACTAACTAACATACCGAGTATTTACCCAGCCCACATCTCTAGTTGTGGATAAAGGGGGGGGGGGGGAATGCAAACATGACTTGCACCAAGAGTGCTTGCTCTACTTATAATATTTAAACATAAAGAGCAGTAAAAACGGATATGATACACTTATTTTGCTAATATTTTGGTAAACATACTTAAATGCCAAATGTGCAAAATCGTGGCATGGTTATTAACTTTCAACTGCGAATCAAGTCAAATGTCCTGAAGGTTAATTGAAAGACTAATGATAACTCAGCATTGTTTTAATTCAGTGGTTGAATAAATATCGCACTAGAGTTACACGATAGTTCAGGATTAATCTAAAATATATATATATAACACTGCATCGTAATATTGAATCCTGGTCAAATAAATAAGACAACAATTGCAGCTCCAAACTTCCATACCATGACCAACATGATGGTATTCAACCACTATACAAATTTAATATAAACTTTCCCACTCTGCAGGGCTAGTGTTCAGGTGGCAGACAAGTTTCAAACTCGCAACCCACCAAATAAGAGCTCATCTCTTCTTCTAAAAATGCCATTACAGGTCTTGTATTAATTTGGAATGTGGATTTTTTGCATAAAGTGGTTTATAATTGTTTACTAAGCTGTTTTTAACACAGTGTCAGCCTGCAATGGCCTAGTCAAAAGAGTGCTACGGTCATAATCGGTGAATTGCAAGTTCGAACCTCCTTGTGCACCAAGTCGAAGGGGCTGGTGCACATCATGGTTCAAAAGTCTTGAGGTTGGTAGTGTGGAAGTTTGAAGAGTGGCGATATAGTTTATATGTCCTCATGGTCTGTCCACTTGAATATTCAACTATAAAACAAATTTCACTTACATAGGTCCAACCATTCTTGTAAACAAAAATGGTTATGAAAGCAATTACAATTAGGAGCAGGGCTGATGCGGCAAAAGCTCTGTGCATAAGATAAAAGAATTTTTTTCAGTTGTTATAAATGCAGAAAACTTCATAGAAATAAAAACAATAGTGTAAAATATAATTATTAAAGGCAAATTGTACACATTAAATGTTAGATAATTTTTTTTCGAAATATTAGTTTAGTATTATTTAATTAAAATTATTTTCATAAGGCCTAACGATAAATACAATTATTTTTTTATAAGTAAATTTGAATGTTCATATAACCATAAACATCCAAGCAGATCGCTAAAAAAAATATATCAAGCTTTATTTTCTGAAAAAGTTTAAATTCTCTTGGTAATAAACGAATTAAAATTTTATTTAAGAATCTATATTATTTAATCAATTTATTATTGAAATGTTTAATATTTTTAAATGTGTGTTTAAATAAATGAATAAAAAAAGCTTAAAACAAGAGAAATTTACATTTAACTAGTTTTGAATCAGTTCAAAAGATATTTCCTACCGCAAACCAGACTTTGACACCGCAAAAGGTTTTCTCATGAAATGCTGTCTTGATATGCCGTGACATAATTATGGCAAGACTTAAAAATCCCACCCAGGCTGTGATCATCAGGCAGCCTAAAGAAACAAAGCCTTTTCAAACATATATTGTAAAAGTTAGAAATGTAATATATTGAACATTAACAATAAATGAATAGATTATTATTTAATTTTTTTTATTATCATGCTATACTATTTTTTTTAAAAAAGGTATTTCAAACTATTGATCCATTTGTCTATAAATGTAAAGCAAATTGAAAACTTTTAAATGTGGTAAAACTTTTTTTTAAATTTGTCGATTCCAATTGTCGTCAAAAGTACTTCCTAAAAATTAATTTCTTATCTCAATTAATTTGGATTTTTACATCTGTCCTTAATTTTTTTATGTCCCAGTTACGAGAGAAAAAAGTATTATAACCAAATAAAAATATGATTACAATAATAAGTAGACCACTGATTTACTCTTTCCCTATATAATTTCTAAGTAAAAATGTACACCTGCTTGTTACTAATTGTAACCACTTTTGACGTGTAATGTCTTTCAGTTTGGTTTATAGGGTGTGGCTTGAAAAAAACGTGTGAAACGGATGTAGTGCACTTGCGTAAATGGCGTCTACCAGTAAAGAAATCCTATGCGCTCTGTTTATATAATGGCAGTAATGATTAAAGCCTGAAGACCTTTTTTTGCAATTGGGTTGCTTTGAAAAGGAGAAATCTGAATCAGTGGCGTACGCAAGGCCCCCCCCCCCCCCTCATCGGTCTGTAGTTTAAAAAAAAATTCAAAATATAATGTTTTTTTTATTTTGAAAAAAAAACCGAAAAATTTAAAAAAATACAATTGTATTTTTTTACATTTAAGAATCTACCTTTGTTTGCAGAAAATAATAATATTTTTTTTTTGGAATTTTGTCACTGAAAACTTTTAACAGACCCAATTGGAATGTGGTCGCGGGGGTGTTCGAGCCTGAGACGGCTTTCTATAAGCAGCTGCTTATTCATGGGTTGATGTTTGGAAACAAACACAACTTGCCTGTGATTGGTCAAAAATTTCGCTTCTTCAAACACTTCCGGTTTAGCGTTTCCGATGATTATTTACGTTGTTGTTTTCGCTTGCAGAATAAGATGACTAGTTTATATTTAAAAAAATTATAGCTTTTAGCTCAAATGCGATATGAGGAAAAACTTCGAGTATGCGGGGAAATTGAAATTCCAGATCCTCTGGACATGGATTTGCGAGAAAGTGTGTTTGCGGATGACACAAGCAAATGGCCGGATCTCAATTTCGGCGACATTTATATGTACCTCGTTGAGAGGGTTTGCTGGTATACCAAGGAACAATTCAAAAGTTATAAGTTGCTAGATGTAATAGTTTGCCAGAATGTGGTTAATTTGTGATGAGTAGCTGGTTTTAAAAGACAACAAGATAGACATTGGGAAATTTTTAGGATACGACAGTCTGTAGTTCATCGGCAGTATTTGTACACACTCGCATACAAATCATCTTGATATTTTTTAAAGTAATTCGAACCATAATTAAACCAACATCCAGGATCATTAAAAACTTGTGAAGAGCTCAATTTTTTTTAAGGTGTTCTGTAATTCAAGTATATGCAAGATATTCAGAGATTAAGAATGATATAATATTCAAATATGATTAAAAACCTTTTTGGTATTTTCATTTTCAACACCTAGTATGTTTTAAAAGGTGAAACTAGCCGATTGATTGAAGTAAATGAGAAAATTCATTTTCTGAAAATTGCGTCAATAAGCAATAATGTGTTTTTTAAAGATAAACTATTTAAATCAATATTCAGATTCTTATTAAAAATTGATTCATTTTTGTATTGAATAATGAATATTTCATTAATTTATTGGTTAAACAAAAAGTCAATTTAATTGAAAATAAAGCAGACATATCTGCTTTCAGCTTTGCTATCTAACATTAGACTAAAATGTGAAAAGAATTTAAATTTACATATATATTAAAATTTCAAACACCAAATCTATAAAAAAAAAAGTATTGACAAATTTACATACATTTTCTGTAATATTGCATAAAATTGATATGTAAAACTTTCAGAAATAGGATTGGATAGTAATCGGGCGAAAGTTATTAAAATACGTTATTAAGTAGGATTGCTTTATAAAAGCAATATGAGGAAAGTGCCTATATAAAAAGATTTTTTTCAGTAAATTGTGTTGCGCACCAGTGTGAGTTTCGAATTCAAATACTAATAAAAGAAGATATTTCCGAAATGTAGGGGGATTTTTTAGAAGCAATGTGGATTCCCGAAATTTATCAGGATTGCTTTTTAAAATAATGGAAATTAAGAAGTACGTAAAAGTGTTCTTTTCCGGAAATTGTTTATTGCACACTTTATATGTATGTTTTTCTCCAGTGTAAAATTTCGAATTCAAATACTAAAATAAGATATTTCCGAAATTTAGTAGGATTGCTTTTTTAAAACAAGGGGGATAAAAGGAAGTGCTTAAAAAAAGGTTATTTTTCTTAAATTGTTTGTTGTTGCGCACTTTTTGGATAGTATGAGGTTTTTTTCCAGTGTGAGTTTCGAATTCAAACACTAATAAAACAAGATATTTCCGAAATGTAGGGGGATTTTCTTAAAAGCAATGTGGATTCGCGAAATTTATCAGGATTGCTTTTTAAAATAATGGAAATTAAGAAGTACGTAAAAGTGTTCTTTTCCGGAAATTGTTTATTGCACACTTTATATGTATGTTTTTCTCCAGTGTAAAATTTCGAATTCAAATACTAAAATAAGATATTTCCGAAATTTAGTAGGATTGCTTTTTTAAAACAAGGGGGATAAAAGGAAGTGCTTAAAAAAAGGTTATTTTTCTTAAATTGTTTGTTGTTGCGCACTTTTTGGATAGTATGAGGTTTTTTTCCAGTGTGAGTTTCGAATTCAAACACTAATAAAAGAAGATATTTCCGAAATGTAGGGGGATTTTCTTAAAAGCAATGTGGATTCGCGAAATTTATCAGGATTGCTTTTTAAAATAATGGAAATTAAGAAGTACGTAAAAGTGTTCTTTTCCGGAAATTGTTTATTGCACACTTTATATGTATGTTTTTCTCCAGTGTAAAATTTCGAATTCAAATACTAAAATAAGATATTTCCGAAATTTAGTAGGATTGCTTTTTTAAAACAAGGGGGATAAAAGGAAGTGCTTAAAAAAAGGTTATTTTTCTTAAATTGTTTGTTGTTGCGCACTTTTTGGATAGTATGAGGTTTTTTTCCAGTGTGAGTTTCGAATTCAAACACTAATAAAAGAAGATATTTCCGAAATGTAGGGGGATTTTCTTAAAAGCAATGTGGATTCGCGAAATTTATCAGGATTGCTTTTTAAAATAATGGAAATTAAGAAGTACGTAAAAGTGTTCTTTTCCGGAAATTGTTTATTGCACACTTTATATGTATGTTTTTCTCCAGTGTAAAATTTCGAATTCAAATACTAAAATAAGATATTTCCGAAATTTAGTAGGATTGCTTTTTTAAAACAAGGGGGATAAAAGGAAGTGCTTAAAAAAAGGTTATTTTTCTTAAATTGTTTGTTGTTGCGCACTTTTTGGATAGTATGAGGTTTTTTTCCAGTGTGAGTTTCGAATTCAAACACTAATAAAACAAGATATTTCCGAAATGTAGGGGGATTTTCTTAAAAGCAATGTGGATTCGCGAAATTTATCAGGATTGCTTTTTAAAATAATGGAAATTAAGAAGTACGTAAAAGTGTTCTTTTCCGGAAATTGTTTATTGCACACTTTATATGTATGTTTTTCTCCAGTGTAAAATTTCGAATTCAAATACTAAAATAAGATATTTCCGAAATTTAGTAGGATTGCTTTTTTAAAACAAGGGGGATAAAAGGAAGTGCTTAAAAAAAGGTTATTTTTCTTAAATTGTTTGTTGTTGCGCACTTTTTGGATAGTATGAGGTTTTTTTCCAGTGTGAGTTTCGAATTCAAACACTAATAAAACAAGATATTTCCGAAATGTAGGGGGATTTTCTTAAAAGCAATGTGGATTCGCGAAATTTATCAGGATTGCTTTTTAAAATAATGGAAATTAAGAAGTACGTAAAAGTGTTCTTTTCCGGAAATTGTTTATTGCACACTTTATATGTATGTTTTTCTCCAGTGTAAAATTTCGAATTCAAATACTAAAATAAGATATTTCCGAAATTTAGTAGGATTGCTTTTTTAAAACAAGGGGGATAAAAGGAAGTGCTTAAAAAAAGGTTATTTTTCTTAAATTGTTTGTTGTTGCGCACTTTTTGGATAGTATGAGGTTTTTTTCCAGTGTGAGTTTCGAATTCAAACACTAATAAAACAAGATATTTCCGAAATGTAGGGGGATTTTCTTAAAAGCAATGTGGATTCGCGAAATTTATCAGGATTGCTTTTTAAAATAATGGAAATTAAGAAGTACGTAAAAGTGTTCTTTTCCGGAAATTGTTTATTGCACACTTTATATGTATGTTTTTCTCCAGTGTAAAATTTCGAATTCAAATACTAAAATAAGATATTTCCGAAATTTAGTAGGATTGCTTTTTTAAAACAAGGGGGATAAAAGGAAGTGCTTAAAAAAAGGTTATTTTTCTTAAATTGTTTGTTGTTGCGCACTTTTTGGATAGTATGAGGTTTTTTTCCAGTGTGAGTTTCGAATTCAAACACTAATAAAACAAGATATTTCCGAAATGTAGGGGGATTTTCTTAAAAGCAATGTGGATTCGCGAAATTTATCAGGATTGCTTTTTAAAATAATGGAAATTAAGAAGTACGTAAAAGTGTTCTTTTCCGGAAATTGTTTATTGCACACTTTATATGTATGTTTTTCTCCAGTGTAAAATTTCGAATTCAAATACTAAAATAAGATATTTCCGAAATTTAGTAGGATTGCTTTTTTAAAACAAGGGGGATAAAAGGAAGTGCTTAAAAAAAGGTTATTTTTCTTAAATTGTTTGTTGTTGCGCACTTTTTGGATAGTATGAGGTTTTTTTCCAGTGTGAGTTTCGAATTCAAACACTAATAAAACAAGATATTTCCGAAATGTAGGGGGATTTTCTTAAAAGCAATGTGGATTCGCGAAATTTATCAGGATTGCTTTTTAAAATAATGGAAATTAAGAAGTACGTAAAAGTGTTCTTTTCCGGAAATTGTTTATTGCACACTTTATATGTATGTTTTTCTCCAGTGTAAAATTTCGAATTCAAATACTAAAATAAGATATTTCCGAAATTTAGTAGGATTGCTTTTTTAAAACAAGGGGGATAAAAGGAAGTGCTTAAAAAAAGGTTATTTTTCTTAAATTGTTTGTTGTTGCGCACTTTTTGGATAGTATGAGGTTTTTTTCCAGTGTGAGTTTCGAATTCAAACACTAATAAAACAAGATATTTCCGAAATGTAGGGGGATTTTCTTAAAAGCAATGTGGATTCGCGAAATTTATCAGGATTGCTTTTTAAAATAATGGAAATTAAGAAGTACGTAAAAGTGTTCTTTTCCGGAAATTGTTTATTGCACACTTTATATGTATGTTTTTCTCCAGTGTAAAATTTCGAATTCAAATACTAAAATAAGATATTTCCGAAATTTAGTAGGATTGCTTTTTTAAAACAAGGGGGATAAAAGGAAGTGCTTAAAAAAAGGTTATTTTTCTTAAATTGTTTGTTGTTGCGCACTTTTTGGATAGTATAAGGTTTTTTTCCAGTGTGAGTTTCGAATTCAAACACTAATAAAAGAAGATACTTCCGAAATGTAGGGGGATTTTCTTAAAAGCAATGTGGATTCGCGAAATTTATCAGGATTGCTTTTTAAAATAATGGAAATTAAGAAGTACGTAAAAGTGTTCTTTTCCGGAAATTGTTTATTGCACACTTTATATGTATGTTTTTCTCCAGTGTAAAATTTCGAATTCAAATACTAAAATAAGATATTTCCGAAATTTAGTAGGATTGCTTTTTTAAAACAAGGGGGATAAAAGGAAGTGCTTAAAAAAAGGTTATTTTTCTTAAATTGTTTGTTGTTGCGCACTTTTTGGATAGTATGAGGTTTTTTTCCAGTGTGAGTTTCGAATTCAAACACTAATAAAACAAGATATTTCCGAAATGTAGGGGGATTTTCTTAAAAGCAATGTGGATTCGCGAAATTTATCAGGATTGTTTTTTAAAATAATGGAAATTAAGAAGTACGTAAAAGTGTTCTTTTCCGGAAATTGTTTATTGCACACTTTATATGTATGTTTTTCTCCAGTGTAAAATTTCGAATTCAAATACTAAAATAAGATATTTCCGAAATTTAGTAGGATTGCTTTTTTAAAACAAGGGGGATAAAAGGAAGTGCTTAAAAAAAGGTTATTTTTCTTAAATTGTTTGTTGTTGCGCACTTTTTGGATAGTATGAGGTTTTTTTCCAGTGTGAGTTTCGAATTCAAACACTAATAAAACAAGATATTTCCGAAATGTAGGGGGATTTTCTTAAAAGCAATGTGGATTCGCGAAATTTATCAGGATTGTTTTTTAAAATAATGGAAATTAAGAAGTACGTAAAAGTGTTCTTTTCCGGAAATTGTTTATTGCACACTTTATATGTATGTTTTTCTCCAGTGTAAAATTTCGAATTCAAATACTAAAATAAGATATTTCCGAAATTTAGTAGGATTGCTTTTTTAAAACAAGGGGAATAAAAGGAAGTGCTTAAAAAAAGGTTATTTTTCTTAAATTGTTTGTTGTTGCGCACTTTTTGGATAGTATGAGGTTTTTTTCCAGTGTGAGTTTCGAATTCAAACACTAATAAAACAAGATATTTCCGAAATGTAGGGGGATTTTCTTAAAAGCAATGTGGATTCGCGAAATTTATCAGGATTGTTTTTTAAAATAATGGAAATTAAGAAGTACGTAAAAGTGTTCTTTTCCGGAAATTGTTTATTGCACACTTTATATGTATGTTTTTCTCCAGTGTAAAATTTCGAATTCAAATACTAAAATAAGATATTTCCGAAATTTAGTAGGATTGCTTTTTTAAAACAAGGGGGATAAAAGGAAGTGCTTAAAAAAAGGTTATTTTTCTTAAATTGTTTGTTGTTGCGCACTTTTTGGATAGTATGAGGTTTTTTTCCAGTGTGAGTTTCGAATTCAAACACTAATAAAACAAGATATTTCCGAAATGTAGGGGGATTTTCTTAAAAGCAATGTGGATTCGCGAAATTTATCAGGATTGTTTTTTAAAATAATGGAAATTAAGAAGTACGTAAAAGTGTTCTTTTCCAGAAATTGTTTATTGCACACTTTATATGTATGTTTTTCTCCAGTGTAAAATTTCAAATTCAAATACTAAAATAAGATATTTCCGAAATTTAGTAGGATTGCTTTTTTAAAACAAGGGGGATAAAAGGAAGTGCTTAAAAAAAGGTTATTTTTCTTAAATTGTTTGTTGTTGCGCACTTTTTGGATAGTATGAGGTTTTTTTCCAGTGTGAGTTTCGAATTCAAACACTAATAAAACAAGATATTTCCGAAATGTAGGGGGATTTTCTTAAAAGCAATGTGGATTCGCGAAATTTATCAGGATTGCTTTTTAAAATAATGGAAATTAAGAAGTACGTAAAAGTGTTCTTTTCCGGAAATTGTTTATTGCACACTTTATATGTATGTTTTTCTCCAGTGTAAAATTTCGAATTCAAATACTAAAATAAGATATTTCCGAAATTTAGTAGGATTGCTTTTTTAAAACAAGGGGGATAAAAGGAAGTGCTTAAAAAAAGGTTATTTTTCTTAAATTGTTTGTTGTTGCGCACTTTTTGGATAGTATGAGGTTTTTTTCCAGTGTGAGTTTCGAATTCAAACACTAATAAAAGAAGATATTTCCGAAATGTAGGGGGATTTTCTTAAAAGCAATGTGGATTCGCGAAATTTATCAGGATTGCTTTTTAAAATAATGGAAATTAAGAAGTACGTAAAAGTGTTCTTTTCCGGAAATTGTTTATTGCACACTTTATATGTATGTTTTTCTCCAGTGTAAAATTTCGAATTCAAATACTAAAATAAGATATTTCCGAAATTTAGTAGGATTGCTTTTTTAAAACAAGGGGGATAAAAGGAAGTGCTTAAAAAAAGGTTATTTTTCTTAAATTGTTTGTTGTTGCGCACTTTTTGGATAGTATGAGGTTTTTTTCCAGTGTGAGTTTCGAATTCAAACACTAATAAAACAAGATATTTCCGAAATGTAGGGGGATTTTCTTAAAAGCAATGTGGATTCGCGAAATTTATCAGGATTGCTTTTTAAAATAATGGAAATTAAGAAGTACGTAAAAGTGTTCTTTTCCGGAAATTGTTTATTGCACACTTTATATGTATGTTTTTCTCCAGTGTAAAATTTCGAATTCAAATACTAAAATAAGATATTTCCGAAATTTAGTAGGATTGCTTTTTTAAAACAAGGGGGATAAAAGGAAGTGCTTAAAAAAAGGTTATTTTTCTTAAATTGTTTGTTGTTGCGCACTTTTTGGATAGTATGAGGTTTTTTTCCAGTGTGAGTTTCGAATTCAAACACTAATAAAACAAGATATTTCCGAAATGTAGGGGGATTTTCTTAAAAGCAATGTGGATTCGCGAAATTTAGCAGGATTGCTTTTTAAAATAATGGAAATTAAGAAGTACGTAAAAGTGTTCTTTTCCGGAAATTGTTTATTGCACACTTTATATGTATGTTTTTCTCCAGTGTAAAATTTCGAATTCAAATACTAAAATAAGATATTTCCGAAATTTAGTAGGATTGCTTTTTTAAAACAAGGGGGATAAAAGGAAGTGCTTAAAAAAAGGTTATTTTTCTTAAATTGTTTGTTGTTGCGCACTTTTTGGATAGTATGAGGTTTTTTTCCAGTGTGAGTTTCGAATTCAAACACTAATAAAACAAGATATTTCCGAAATGTAGGGGGATTTTCTTAAAAGCAATGTGGATTCGCGAAATTTAGCAGGATTGCTTTTTAAAATAATGGAAATTAAGAAGTACGTAAAAGTGTTCTTTTCCGGAAATTGTTTATTGCACACTTTATATGTATGTTTTTCTCCAGTGTAAAATTTCGAATTCAAATACTAAAATAAGATATTTCCGAAATTTAGTAGGATTGCTTTTTTAAAACAAGGGGGATAAAAGGAAGTGCTTAAAAAAAGGTTATTTTTCTTAAATTGTTTGTTGTTGCGCACTTTTTGGATAGTATGAGGTTTTTTTCCAGTGTGAGTTTCGAATTCAAACACTAATAAAACAAGATATTTCCGAAATGTAGGGGGATTTTCTTAAAAGCAATGTGGATTCGCGAAATTTATCAGGATTGCTTTTTAAAATAATGGAAATTAAGAAGTACGTAAAAGTGTTCTTTTCCGGAAATTGTTTATTGCACACTTTATATGTATGTTTTTCTCCAGTGTAAAATTTCGAATTCAAATACTAAAATAAGATATTTCCGAAATTTAGTAGGATTGCTTTTTTAAAACAAGGGGGATAAAAGGAAGTGCTTAAAAAAAGGTTATTTTTCTTAAATTGTTTGTTGTTGCGCACTTTTTGGATAGTATGAGGTTTTTTTCCAGTGTGAGTTTCGAATTCAAACACTAATAAAAGAAGATATTTCCGAAATGTAGGGGGATTTTCTTAAAAGCAATGTGGATTCGCGAAATTTATCAGGATTGCTTTTTAAAATAATGGAAATTAAGAAGTACGTAAAAGTGTTCTTTTCCGGAAATTGTTTATTGCACACTTTATATGTATGTTTTTCTCCAGTGTAAAATTTCGAATTCAAATACTAAAATAAGATATTTCCGAAATTTAGTAGGATTGCTTTTTTAAAACAAGGGGGATAAAAGGAAGTGCTTAAAAAAAGGTTATTTTTCTTAAATTGTTTGTTGTTGCGCACTTTTTGGATAGTATGAGGTTTTTTTCCAGTGTGAGTTTCGAATTCAAACACTAATAAAAGAAGATATTTCCGAAATGTAGGGGGATTTTCTTAAAAGCAATGTGGATTCGCGAAATTTATCAGGATTGCTTTTTAAAATAATGGAAATTAAGAAGTACGTAAAAGTGTTCTTTTCCGGAAATTGTTTATTGCACACTTTATATGTATGTTTTTCTCCAGTGTAAAATTTCGAATTCAAATACTAAAATAAGATATTTCCGAAATTTAGTAGGATTGCTTTTTTAAAACAAGGGGGATAAAAGGAAGTGCTTAAAAAAAGGTTATTTTTCTTAAATTGTTTGTTGTTGCGCACTTTTTGGATAGTATGAGGTTTTTTTCCAGTGTGAGTTTCGAATTCAAACACTAATAAAAGAAGATATTTCCGAAATGTAGGGGGATTTTCTTAAAAGCAATGTGGATTCGCGAAATTTATCAGGATTGCTTTTTAAAATAATGGAAATTAAGAAGTACGTAAAAGTGTTCTTTTCCGGAAATTGTTTATTGCACACTTTATATGTATGTTTTTCTCCAGTGTAAAATTTCGAATTCAAATACTAAAATAAGATATTTCCGAAATTTAGTAGGATTGCTTTTTTAAAACAAGGGGGATAAAAGGAAGTGCTTAAAAAAAGGTTATTTTTCTTAAATTGTTTGTTGTTGCGCACTTTTTGGATAGTATGAGGTTTTTTTCCAGTGTGAGTTTCGAATTCAAACACTAATAAAAGAAGATATTTCCGAAATGTAGGGGGATTTTCTTAAAAGCAATGTGGATTCGCGAAATTTATCAGGATTGCTTTTTAAAATAATGGAAATTAAGAAGTACGTAAAAGTGTTCTTTTCCGGAAATTGTTTATTGCACACTTTATATGTATGTTTTTCTCCAGTGTAAAATTTCGAATTCAAATACTAAAATAAGATATTTCCGAAATTTAGTAGGATTGCTTTTTTAAAACAAGGGGGATAAAAGGAAGTGCTTAAAAAAAGGTTATTTTTCTTAAATTGTTTGTTGTTGCGCACTTTTTGGATAGTATGAGGTTTTTTTCCAGTGTGAGTTTCGAATTCAAACACTAATAAAAGAAGATATTTCCGAAATGTAGGGGGATTTTCTTAAAAGCAATGTGGATTCGCGAAATTTAGCAGGATTGCTTTTTAAAATAATGGAAATTAAGAAGTACGTAAAAGTGTTCTTTTCCGGAAATTGTTTATTGCACACTTTATATGTATGTTTTTCTCCAGTGTAAAATTTCGAATTCAAATACTAAAATAAGATATTTCCGAAATTTAGTAGGATTGCTTTTTTAAAACAAGGGGGATAAAAGGAAGTGCTTAAAAAAAGGTTATTTTTCTTAAATTGTTTGTTGTTGCGCACTTTTTGGATAGTATGAGGTTTTTTTCCAGTGTGAGTTTCGAATTCAAACACTAATAAAAGAAGATATTTCCGAAATGTAGGGGGATTTTCTTAAAAGCAATGTGGATTCGCGAAATTTATCAGGATTGCTTTTTAAAATAATGGAAATTAAGAAGTACGTAAAAGTGTTCTTTTCCGGAAATTGTTTATTGCACACTTTATATGTATGTTTTTCTCCAGTGTAAAATTTCGAATTCAAATACTAAAATAAGATATTTCCGAAATTTAGTAGGATTGCTTTTTTAAAACAAGGGGGATAAAAGGAAGTGCTTAAAAAAAGGTTATTTTTCTTAAATTGTTTGTTGTTGCGCACTTTTTGGATAGTATGAGGTTTTTTTCCAGTGTGAGTTTCGAATTCAAACACTAATAAAAGAAGATATTTCCGAAATGTAGGGGGATTTTCTTAAAAGCAATGTGGATTCGCGAAATTTATCAGGATTGCTTTTTAAAATAATGGAAATTAAGAAGTACGTAAAAGTGTTCTTTTCCGGAAATTGTTTATTGCACACTTTATATGTATGTTTTTCTCCAGTGTAAAATTTCGAATTCAAATACTAAAATAAGATATTTCCGAAATTTAGTAGGATTGCTTTTTTAAAACAAGGGGGATAAAAGGAAGTGCTTAAAAAAAGGTTATTTTTCTTAAATTGTTTGTTGTTGCGCACTTTTTGGATAGTATGAGGTTTTTTTCCAGTGTGAGTTTCGAATTCAAACACTAATAAAAGAAGATATTTCCGAAATGTAGGGGGATTTTCTTAAAAGCAATGTGGATTCGCGAAATTTATCAGGATTGCTTTTTAAAATAATGGAAATTAAGAAGTACGTAAAAGTGTTCTTTTCCGGAAATTGTTTATTGCACACTTTATATGTATGTTTTTCTCCAGTGTAAAATTTCGAATTCAAATACTAAAATAAGATATTTCCGAAATTTAGTAGGATTGCTTTTTTAAAACAAGGGGGATAAAAGGAAGTGCTTAAAAAAAGGTTATTTTTCTTAAATTGTTTGTTGTTGCGCACTTTTTGGATAGTATGAGGTTTTTTTCCAGTGTGAGTTTCGAATTCAAACACTAATAAAAGAAGATATTTCCGAAATGTAGGGGGATTTTCTTAAAAGCAATGTGGATTCGCGAAATTTAGCAGGATTGCTTTTTAAAATAATGGAAATTAAGAAGTACGTAAAAGTGTTCTTTTCCGGAAATTGTTTATTGCACACTTTATATGTATGTTTTTCTCCAGTGTAAAATTTCGAATTCAAATACTAAAATAAGATATTTCCGAAATTTAGTAGGATTGCTTTTTTAAAACAAGGGGGATAAAAGGAAGTGCTTAAAAAAAGGTTATTTTTCTTAAATTGTTTGTTGTTGCGCACTTTTTGGATAGTATGAGGTTTTTTTCCAGTGTGAGTTTCGAATTCAAACACTAATAAAAGAAGATATTTCCGAAATGTAGGGGGATTTTCTTAAAAGCAATGTGGATTCGCGAAATTTATCAGGATTGCTTTTTAAAATAATGGAAATTAAGAAGTACGTAAAAGTGTTCTTTTCCGGAAATTGTTTATTGCACACTTTATATGTATGTTTTTCTCCAGTGTAAAATTTCGAATTCAAATACTAAAATAAGATATTTCCGAAATTTAGTAGGATTGCTTTTTTAAAACAAGGGGGATAAAAGGAAGTGCTTAAAAAAAGGTTATTTTTCTTAAATTGTTTGTTGTTGCGCACTTTTTGGATAGTATGAGGTTTTTTTCCAGTGTGAGTTTCGAATTCAAACACTAATAAAACAAGATATTTCCGAAATGTAGGGGGATTTTCTTAAAAGCAATGTGGATTCGCGAAATTTATCAGGATTGCTTTTTAAAATAATGGAAATTAAGAAGTACGTAAAAGTGTTCTTTTCCGGAAATTGTTTATTGCACACTTTATATGTATGTTTTTCTCCAGTGTAAAATTTCGAATTCAAATACTAAAATAAGATATTTCCGAAATTTAGTAGGATTGCTTTTTTAAAACAAGGGGGATAAAAGGAAGTGCTTAAAAAAAGGTTATTTTTCTTAAATTGTTTGTTGTTGCGCACTTTTTGGATAGTATGAGGTTTTTTTCCAGTGTGAGTTTCGAATTCAAACACTAATAAAACAAGATATTTCCGAAATGTAGGGGGATTTTCTTAAAAGCAATGTGGAATCGCGAAATTTATCAGGATTGCTTTTTAAAATAATGGAAATTAAGAAGTACGTAAAAGTGTTCTTTTCCGGAAATTGTTTATTGCACACTTTATATGTATGTTTTTCTCCAGTGTAAAATTTCGAATTCAAATACTAAAATAAGATATTTCCGAAATTTAGTAGGATTGCTTTTTTAAAACAAGGGGGATAAAAGGAAGTGCTTAAAAAAAGGTTATTTTTCTTAAATTGTTTGTTGTTGCGCACTTTTTGGATAGTATGAGGTTTTTTTCCAGTGTGAGTTTCGAATTCAAACACTAATAAAACAAGATATTTCCGAAATGTAGGGGGATTTTCTTAAAAGCAATGTGGATTCGCGAAATTTAGCAGGATTGCTTTTTAAAATAATGGAAATTAAGAAGTACGTAAAAGTGTTCTTTTCCGGAAATTGTTTATTGCACACTTTATATGTATGTTTTTCTCCAGTGTAAAATTTCGAATTCAAATACTAAAATAAGATATTTCCGAAATTTAGTAGGATTGCTTTTTTAAAACAAGGGGGATAAAAGGAAGTGCTTAAAAAAAGGTTATTTTTCTTAAATTGTTTGTTGTTGCGCACTTTTTGGATAGTATGAGGTTTTTTTCCAGTGTGAGTTTCGAATTCAAACACTAATAAAACAAGATATTTCCGAAATGTAGGGGGATTTTCTTAAAAGCAATGTGGAATCGCGAAATTTATCAGGATTGCTTTTTAAAATAATGGAAATTAAGAAGTACGTAAAAGTGTTCTTTTCCGGAAATTGTTTATTGCACACTTTATATGTATGTTTTTCTCCAGTGTAAAATTTCGAATTCAAATACTAAAATAAGATATTTCCGAAATTTAGTAGGATTGCTTTTTTAAAACAAGGGGGATAAAAGGAAGTGCTTAAAAAAAGGTTATTTTTCTTAAATTGTTTGTTGTTGCGCACTTTTTGGATAGTATGAGGTTTTTTTCCAGTGTGAGTTTCGAATTCAAACACTAATAAAACAAGATATTTCCGAAATGTAGGGGGATTTTCTTAAAAGCAATGTGGAATCGCGAAATTTATCAGGATTGCTTTTTAAAATAATGGAAATTAAGAAGTACGTAAAAGTGTTCTTTTCCGGAAATTGTTTATTGCACACTTTATATGTATGTTTTTCTCCAGTGTAAAATTTCGAATTCAAATACTAAAATAAGATATTTCCGAAATTTAGTAGGATTGCTTTTTTAAAACAAGGGGGATAAAAGGAAGTGCTTAAAAAAAGGTTATTTTTCTTAAATTGTTTGTTGTTGCGCACTTTTTGGATAGTATGAGGTTTTTTTCCAGTGTGAGTTTCGAATTCAAACACTAATAAAACAAGATATTTCCGAAATGTAGGGGGATTTTCTTAAAAGCAATGTGGATTCGCGAAATTTAGCAGGATTGCTTTTTAAAAACAATGGAAATAAGGTAAGTGCGTAAAAAGGTTCTTTTCCGTAAATTGTTTGTTGCACATTTTGTATGTGTACTGGTACGTATGAAAGTGTCCAGTGTGAAATTTCGAATTCAAATACTAAAACAAGATATTTCCAAAATTTAGTGGGATTGCTTTTTAAAAACAATGGGGGTAAAATAAAGTGCTTAAAAAAGGTTATTTTTCTTAAATTGTTTGTTGCGCACTTTTTTGCGTGTACAGCCGATATGGCATTCGGTCCAGCACGTAAAGAACATTGTGGAACGGAACAACAACTTCGCCTCTCTTTCTTGCTGAGTACAATTTATGCATTATGCTATAAATTCTTATAAAATAAAATGATTATGCGAGATCGTTTAGCGTTGGTTATGATTACAAACACTCTAACCGGAAGTATACGAAGAAGCGTCACCGAACTTCCGATTAGCAGCGCCATCTATTCAACACTTCTCAGTTCAACCCATGAATAGGCATGGTCAGAACGGCGTTTAACGTGTCGGCAAAATTAAACCATTCTCCATTTTCACACAGCCAGTGGCGTACGCAGGGGGTGGTTGAGGGGGATTGTAACCCCCCCCCCATCGGTATGAAGTTTTTAAAAAAATTAGTACAAAAATAATACAATTTTCCCCGATTAATAAAAAATTCCCCAAAAAAAAAGTTTAAAAAAAAGACAACATTTTTTTTTTTTGCATTTAAAATCCTACATTTGTTTGCAAGAAAAATGACACAATTTCGGCGTGGGGTACTGACAAGCGGGAGGTTTATGCTAACAATTTATGCATTTTATTACTGGGTAGTCCAGCCCGATGTCCGCCGACAAGCACCATCATTTTCACTTAGACGTAACATTTTATTGTTCAAAGAGATCTCGTTTCGTAAATAGGAAGAGTTATGCATCCATTCTGTAAAGAAGAACCTTTTTAAAATCATTGACTGTTCTGCTAGAGGGGGGTTGGATGTTGCCTTCTCAATTTTTCAATATTGTACTTTTAAAAATGAAACGTAACCCTAACACTTTCCTACTACTACAGGCGATTAGAGGGGTGGGGGGTCACCACCCCACTTTTTTTTGGATGTTGCACTCTTATTTTAAATTTGCACTTTAAAAAAAACATAATAAATTTTGGTACTGAATTGACGAACCAAAGAAAAATGTCGTACCCCAACCCTAATTCTTTTTGTTACTTATATTACATTTACTATCGATTTTATTTTCTCGTATTATTTTTTCCCAATAGACAGACAGCTAACAGCCATTTAGGCGCCTTACTTCCCATTTCCGTCGTTACAAAATATTCATCGTTTGACTGAAAATAAAAATAAAATATAAAATAAACATAAGCAATTGGTTTCGATTTCACAGAGCG
Source organism: Troglohyphantes excavatus (assembly GCA_963932185.1). Taxonomy (NCBI): domain Eukaryota; kingdom Metazoa; phylum Arthropoda; class Arachnida; order Araneae; family Linyphiidae; genus Troglohyphantes; species Troglohyphantes excavatus. Next base: position 10,031,827 of record OZ010676.1, on the reverse strand, counting down.
GGGAAAATGTTGTATGTTGTTCATATGTCTACGTTGAAAATTTAATAAGACAATATGAAATATTTTTTTCCAATGGTAAATAAATTATCGCTTTTTTTTTTAAAGTTTAGAATATTTTGTTTCAAAAAATTTGTCGACGGTATCATTTAGAATATATAAACATCTTGTAAGTCTTATAGTATATAAGTAAAGGATGACTTAAATAGTCAGGTGATAATTGGACTTTAGTTTTTGAAGCGCTTATTTGTTTAGTATTTCGGAAAGTTACGGTGCTTTATTTTGCCTTTTATAGCTAAAATGAAACATGTATCAGATGATTGTGTTAAATTATTTTCTAGAAGAAAGCTAAGGTAATAACAATCCAGTTTAGTTTTTTTTAAACAAAAGCGAAGAAAAAGACAACCCAACGAATCAATCAGGAAAGGTGAGATGATTCCATATGTGTTTTTAAAAGACTTCATTCCTATTGTCAGTTCCCATGCATACTAATTTAAAAAAATTATAACATTTGTACTACTTTTACTTCAAAATTCAATTGCTAAAATACAAATTACTTATATTTTGTACAAACATATGCAATTTTTTTTAAGCGTATGTGAAAAACTGTGGCAGATTTGTAAGTATAAAAATTAATTTTGCCCGAATGACAAGTAAATTCAAGCATAATAATCAATCAATACTTATATATAAGAATGGAGTGTCTGTCTGTGGAATCGAACAAATCACCTCATTTTGAGTTTTCTTCACGAATTAGGATACACTGATTCAGAAAATCACATTAAATATTTTTTGTCTGCCTGTCTGTTTGTCCGGATTTAACTCAAAAACGACTGAACGGATTTTTATTAAACTTGCGCCATTTTAACAATATTTTCTCAACTTAAAATCTGCACTTTGTTTCATGTGGATATTTCGAACCGTTCAAAAGTTTTAGAACTGTTTCTGTTTTACCATACGTTATTCCTATTGGAAATTTACATGTAGATCTTCTCTTCATAACATGATTGTTAAAAATCACCTTGGCTAACAAAAATATTGTTTGACGATATGGATAAACGATGCATTTTGATTGGGTGATAAGTAAATTTCGACAAATGTTGCCAAATGAATTTAAAAAAGCGCCAAATGAATGAAAATGTCGCCATATAAATAAATAATTTTGTCAAAAAAATTAAAATGTCGCAAAAAAATTTAATGTCGCCAAAAAAATTTAAATATTGCTAAATGAATGAAAATGTTGCCAAATGAATAAAAATGTTGCCAAATGAGCTAAAATATGGTCCTTTATTGAAAAATATCAGCAAAATGGCGAAATTAGTGTCCAAATAATAAAATTAATGTCAATTGGGGAACATAATCGTTCAGCTCATACTTCGCAAATTGACCACGAGCAACGCCGGGCCATATTGTTAGTAGCTAATACGAATAAAATATCGTAGTAGTTGAGCGAAGCGTTCGGAGTACCATAGGAGCGAAGCTCCTTTAACCTCCTGTATGAATATTAATGATAAAACCTGACGTTTTAACTAAATTTGAATGTCGTGTTTCAGGAACACTATAAGGACAATACGGTGACAGCACAGGACAAAAGGACAACACAGCAGATGATAAACAGTGAAAATTTGGGCATAAAGCCTGGTACATGGAGTTGAGTGAAAATTTACATCGGTCACTTCAAGGTGTCCGAGGACATACACAATACATGATGAGAATAATCAATAAGGAAGGCGAAAAGCCTTAAATAATCATGAGTAGAAAAATAATTCTAATCTACTAGTTTCTGGGGACAAAAACATTACACGATGAGGTACAGTATATGTTGGGCATGAGCCACAATAGTCAAAGTATGTGCAAGAACATTTATATCTACAAGGTCAATGGTGAGAAACAGTATATAAAATGAAATAGGCTGAATTCAATTACAATAGAGATGGCAGAAAAGCCATAGAATTTCTGAATAGAAGGGGAATTTCTATTCTACTGGTTCCTGGGGACATATACAATACACGATGAGTTACAATAGAGATTGGGCATGAAGCCACATTGTCGTAGTATGGATAAATACAATTTTATTTACAAAAATCATGGGACAATAAAACAAAGTCTAGGGACGAAACAATAGACAAAACGAAAACATGTCAGGTTGGTGAAGAAACTGCTAGGGGATACCACTGCTAGGAATATTTGCTATTTTCAGCGCAGCTCTGGGTCGCCGCCTGTTGACCCAGAGGGTATAGTCGTAGTTCTCAAGCTTTTGAAGCTCTTCGTTATCTATGTAAGGCAACTTCGAATAGAAGTTGTAGGATAGCTTTCCCATAAAGTCGCAAAGCGAGGGGAAGTTTAGAGACTCCCTGATGTCATGGATTCTGATGAACCATGGGGCTCTTATAATATTGATTTTGATGATGGAAGATTGAATACTTTCCAATCCATCCAGTCTAGTTCTACACGCAGAGGCCCAGATTGGTGCGGCATACGTGATTATGGGTCTTATTACAGTTTTGTAGAGTAGGAGTTTGTTGTCGATGTTAAGGGGAGACCTTTTCGACATTAGGGGACGAAGGGTGGCTTGCGTTATATTTAGCTTTTTGCGGATATGTTGGACATGAAGTTTCCACGTAAGGTGTTTATCAATTACTACTCCAAGGTATTTAGTTGAATATTGCCAGTTAAGTTGGGTATTATACATTGTTAGCTTTAGGTCATCTGGGATTTTTCTCTTATTGGTGAACATAACTGCTGCGCTTTTGTCGACATTAATCTGGATTTTCCGGTTATTAAGCCAGCTTTCAAGGATGTTAATATGGCTTTGGAGGAAGTTAGTGACCTTAATTAAGTCTTCATCACTTGCCATAATGGCAGTGTCGTCTGCGAATAGTGCTAACATGGTTTTATAGAATTGGGGGATGTCGTTTATGAAGATATTGAAAAGCAGGGGCCCTAGGACAGAACCTTGGGGCGTTCCTGCTTGGGAAGTTCTAATAGATGAGTGAGAATTACGAACAGCAACTGAGAACGTCCTGTTTTTGAGATATGAGTTTACAAGATGGATAAGATTGGTGGGGACTGAGAGAGAAATGTGTTTTTGGATGAGGCCTTTGATCCAAACACGGTCAAAGGCCTTTGCTACATCCAAAAAGAGTGCAGCAGTGCTTTCTTTTTTGGAAAGGCTTTCAGAAATAAATTCTGTCACTCTTAGGAGTTGATGGGTGGTCGATAGGTTCCGCATAAACCCAAATTGATGGGGGATAAGCTTTTTATTGATAGTTAAGAATTTAAGGATTCTGTCTCTGATGGCTTTTTCTGCTAACTTACCCAAGATAGGGAGTATAGATATTGGACGATAGGATGAAGGTTCCTTAGGGTCTTTGCCAGGTTTTGGTATGGGGATAATTTTAGCGTTTTTCCAGGGAGTTGGAAAGTGACTTAAGTTTAGCATGGTGTTGATAAGGAGTATGAAGTAAGTTATGAAATTGGGTGGAAGGTTCTTAATCATCTTGTTGGTGATTCCTTCTTTTCCTGGGGCCTTCTTTATTTTAAGGATGCGAATGGCATCAGTAATTTCAGTTGTTTGAACAGGCTCGTAGTTGATATTTGGTGGGATGCTCAGAAAGTTATCCACATTGGTAATTACATCAGTGTTAAATTGGTGGTTAATTGTGGGGTTGTCTTGGAATTGGAGTTCATACGTGTCCGCTATGATGTTAGCTTTGTCCATGTCCGTTAGAGCAACATTATTTCCACTTTGTAGTGGGGGGATGGGTTTGTACGGTTTTTTGAAGGTCTTAACTGCCTTCCAGATAGTCCCATTCTCAACCTCGAGCGAGGTGAGATAATCATGCCAATCATCTTGTATAATCTTATTGGTTGCATATTTTAACTCATTTTGGAGATTACTCATTAGTATTTTGTCATTTGGGTCTCGGTATCTCTGCCAGTCCCTTCTGGCTTTATTTTTCCTTTTAATAAGGTTACAGATTTTGTTGGAGATATGAACACCGTTTATGCGAGTGGTTTCTATAGAGGAATTGATATGAGTTTGAATGATGTTGTCGGTGAATTTTTTGACCGAGTCATCAAGTTCACCGGGAGAATTGGGTGCAATTTGAGGGAGAGATTGGCTTAGGAGATCACTTTGGAAGGTGTCCCAATTAGTTTTAAAAAAGGTTCCCACTTTAACCTTGGGAATATCGACTGAAAAAGTTAATAGAACTGGGTTATGGTCCGAACTGAGTTCGGCCATAGAAATGATGGAGTGATGATAGGGCATGTCTCTGATGAGAGCCAGATCAATAGTAGAGTATGATCTGGTGGAAAACCTGGTTGGTGTATCAGGTGCCACTATTTCGAAGCAGTTATTGTTTGCAAACATTGCTATTTTTTGGCCCGCGAAATTTTCGCAGTGGTTCCAGCGGTGGGTTTTAGCATTTAAGTCTCCAAAGAGGACGAGAGAATTTGAGATTTTTTGGAGTGTGGATAGTTCACTTGTTAAAGAAATAGTTGGGCTATTACGTATATAGATTGAAGCTATTGTAAATTTGGCAATGCCCTTAGGGTTGATAGTGACAATTGTGGATTCAATGTTGTCGAGGAGTGGAGAAGGAACTCTATAGGCAGAAATATTTGATTTTATAAAAATTGCCGTACCGATTTTATGGATGGGGGCAGTGGGGGTGGCATCCACTTTATCGTCTCTGACGCAGATATAATTAGGAATACTAACACGGTTAGTAGAATATAGACGGGTTTCTTGGATAAGTACAACGTCGGGGAGCTGCCTAGCGACAAGCTCTCTCAGCTCCCCGATTTTATTGGAAAGTCCATCGCAATTCCAAAAAATAATATTAAATTTAGGTGGGTGTAAAGACATATTTAGAGTTTGATCTGTTGTGTTAAGTCGGCTACATTCTTTTGAAGAGATGTAACCTGATCTGTGAGGTAATTTATTTTATTCATTAGCATAATGAACATTTCATTTGTTACCACAGGTGGTGAAGTAGTTGGATTATTTACATGGGTATTAATAGGATTATTTACATGAGCAGAGTCGGTGTTTTCGTCAATTTCGATCTCGTTTTCAATATGGTTACTGTTTTGGCCGCTAGATGCCGCCACTGCGTAAGAAATACCGGGTCGGACAGAGTTGGAGTTTGAACGACGGACGGGAATGGAGGTCGACGCCGATTGGACGGGAGCTCGAGTGGCTCTTGGATTTTGATTGGTCCCAGATCTGGGGGCACCATAGTAGGGTTTTCTTTATAATCCTACAACCATTCAAAAAATTCCAGCTGAGTTTTCCACAAGGGACTAATCTTCAAACTAATAACACAAAACTTCCCGACAGAAATTATTCATATCATCATCTCATATCTCAAAGACCGCAACTTAAAAATCAAATTCGAAAAAACCTTCTCAACAAATAAAATTATCAAGGCTGGTGTCCCCCAGGGATCTGTCCTAGGCCCAATCCTCTATCTAATTTACACAGCAGACTTCCCCACTTATCCGGAAGAGACCAATCTACTCACTGCCTTCTATGCTGATGACACAGCAATTGCATCCACCTCCATGAATCCTAACTTCGCCCTCCTCAAACTTCAAGAAAAAATAGATGGAATTGAAAGATGGTGCTCTTCTTGGAAAATCGCTATAAACCAAACCAAGTCGAACATTCTAATGATCACAAATCAACCGTACAACAAGGAAGAATTTAAAACAACTCTTTGGCATCACTATCCCATTCGTCACTAAAGCCAACTACCTCGGAGTAATCATCAATAGCAAACTAACATGGAAAGATCATTTTAAAAACGTCAAAAAGAAGTGTAATATTTCAAGACACAAGCTCCGACCACTCATCGGCAGATTCTCTAACTTAAACCTCAAGCTCAAAAAACTTATCTACACAAGTACTCTTCGCCCAATTCTAACCTATGCTTCTCCGGCTTGGGCAACCGCAACAAAAAATGAAATTAAAATTCTTCAAAAAACTCAAAATGGAATCCTCCGAGAAATCGTTAAAGTTCAATCCTTCTACATTCGAAACAAGCTAATCCACCGCGACCTCAATATTCAGACAATCCAAGACTACGTCCTTGAGGCAAACTTGAAATTCTACGCCAACAGCATCGAAAAAGATGAACAAATGAAAGAAGTCATTTCCTATCATGTCATGGAAGAGGACAAAAAATTTCGACCATTCGAAATTTTTTGCACATACAGAAGCCATTCTCTCTCAAAGACATCAACTAAATCAATAAAACTTCCAAAATTCATAAAACCATAACCAAAATTTTTTCCCACTGCCTACTCACTCCCCAGTCTGAGCAACCCGTTATAGGGCCCCATCACCAAGTGGGGAACACCAAGCGGGTCAGGCTGGAGTAGGCAGTGCTTGTCCTGCCCCTCCCCCCTCTTTTGGAACTTGGTTTTTCTACTGCTTTGAGACGCCCTTTCTCATTGCCAATACAGAATCTTCAGAATTCGTCTCTTTTCTTCACACACTTACAAGTTTTCAACTCAACATTTTAGCCTCGAATTTCAAGATTTACACCTTTTTCAAGATTTACAACGTAGACTTTACACATCATGGCACAATTGCAACATTTCCAACTTTCACAATTGAAAATCCAATTACGTTTTCCCAGCTCAGGAATTCCATGTTAATTGAGTACACAGCTACAGAGTTGATATGGCGCCTTATAGCTTTTCTCAATTAGTTTTTGCCCGCAGATTCTTCACGGAGTTTGCCCCTTTTGCCATATTTTCACTGATAAGTTACTTTTTAGCTTTAACATTACTAGTTTTTAATTTATGTTCCCACTCAGGAACTAATTTCAGCTCTGCACTTTTGCAACTCACTCGACTAAATGTTAACTTTACTTGCTTTAGTTAATATCCGATTTTTTCTATTTAGGCCACAGGTGTTGCTTTCATTTCTGTCCTCTTGGGCTTTTTTTTTTCTTTTTTTTTTTTCTTCTGGGGATGATTGGGTTTTCTGGTTGTTAGGCTGCGTGATTGGGAGGTTTGGGTGAGCGGCTGCTGGTTTGAATGTTTAATTGGCTTGTGTTCGTCCGCATTTATTACTCTTTTTTAAAGTTCGATTTACATACTCAGATTTTCACTCAGATTAGTGGGTTATAGTCCGTAACTGGACCCAGGTACCCAGTGACAAAACAATTCGTCGATCGAAATTCCAGCTATCATTCTCATTCCCCAGTCTGAGCAACCTATTATAGGGCCCCACCTCGAGTGGGGAACACCAAGTAGGTCAGGCTGGAGTTTGATAGCATTGCCCTGCCCCTCCCCCCCTTTTAGAAACAAATGGTTAAAAACAGTCAGATTTCACAAAAGACCCAAAACTGTCACAGATGAAGAATGAAGATTTTCCATTCTACTTGAAGACTAGACTTTGACCAAGGCTTTCATCTTGAAAATTACTTGTGCATTGCTGTTCTACAGTGTTTTCACCATTCATATAATTAGGCAATTCTTAATTCCAGAGTTCACTTTAAATTTTTTTTTTTTTAATGTGTTTTTCGTTTCGCTAGATTTGGTGAGTTTTATCTTATTTTAACCTAAAATTCGCTATTTTTAGACTTAGATTAATTTTAACTTTTGTTAGCTTGCTAAAAAAATTTTGAAATTTTTCTTCTTTTCTTTTCAACTGTATTTCGGTGGATAGGCTTCAATTCTAATCAGTGGTGGCGCTAGAAATTGCCCGACGGGGGGGCTAGACTTCCCCGACAGGGGGGCTAATATCCCCGACGTAAAATGTGCATATAAGAGCATAAAATATTCACAAATAACGAAATAAATTTGTTGAGATAAATATTTGAAAAAAAAGGCTTATAATATTTATATAGGAATTATTAAATAATTGTAGTGTTCTGAATATTCTGGGTTGCAGTCATGGAAAAAAGATAAGTGCCAAAAAAAAACCGTACAAATAGTACTCAAAATGTTTTCAAAACCTTTTTAAATGTAAACATTTGAAGAGGTAGGGTTGTTCAAAGACGGGACGGCGAGAAGGCAAAAATTAAAATAAATATAAAGTAAGTATAGTGAAGGTAAAACGAAATGTGGTAAATCATTATATTATGCAAGTAGTTTTTGTAAAATCCCCATGCTTTTACGAAATTAATTTATTTTTTGTTGATAGCAATGCAACGTAAAACGGTGCTATGTTTTAGCGCTTTTTTTCTGTCATCTAATTTAGTGGGTTTTTTTAAATCTATAAACAGGGAGAACGCTTTTAAATACTTATGAAAGGCTGTATCTCTAGCAATGAAATTGAGACTATTCCTATGAAATAATTTTTCTATTGAGAGCTATTTCCTATGAAATTCTTTTCAGAGAATAGAGCTGTAGCAGTAGTTATATGTATTGGAGAACTTCAAGACGTAAAAAGTCTGCCGTATTTTATTTTTATTTATACTCCTAATTTCTTATCAAACGAGATAAAAATTGTCATTTGCAACGGAGGTATAATGTCGGAATCGATCCTCTTAAAAGCATAATATGGTGTTCCTATCCTGATACCTTATTTTATAGACGTTAGCTAGTAGGATTAATTGACAATTTAATGGATTTACGATTGCCCATTTTTAATTTAGGACTGCATCGTTAGAATATGACCTGATTTCTTCTGAATTGATTTTTTTATATATAACAATATGAAATTTTTTTTAATGATAAAAAAAAGGTTTCCCATAAATATATTTTATTTTTAAATTCCAAATAGCATGAAATTGCACAAAATTTGTGGCAACAAAAATTGAAATAAACGTCATTTCTAAACCTAGCTCATACGACGAAACAATTTATTGGTTAAATAAATCTTCTATACTTAAATAGTAATGACAAAACTAGCTTGGTTCTTCTAAATACGGAAAACATAAAAATAAATAAACGGTAGGACTTCTTTTTGAACGAAATAAATTTAATATTAAGTAGTCACAGGCACAAACAAAATTTTTATAAGAAATTTTTTCACTTGAATTATTAAGACATCTCACCTTTCCGAATTAGTACAGTTGAAATCTTAATGCAATGTTGACACTCTACAATTTTCCTCTTAAAAAAAAACGTTTTGCCTTTCACCAACGACAAAATAGAACTGGACCATAATCTTACTTCTACAAGTAGGGCCGTCTCGATATCCTTCACGCACGACACTTACTCTCGAGAGTCGAGACGGCCCTGTAGCTGACCATTCACTGCCCCATCTCTTTTTTTTAGGGGAGACAGCGGCGATATACATATATCCTATTGCTATACATGTATACCTCCCCCCTCTTCGAAAAACACTCCAACATCCCCAAAGGCGATTTTGTCTTTTGTCTACCCAAATCTTGTAGCTGACCTCCTCAAGGTTAAACTTTTACAACGAGGGATGCTTTGTCCCCAAAACCATAGACCTATTCTTTGCATAGACCGGCTTTGGATAGCTGGGAGATTTTAGGGATCGTCACTCCCAAAGTACAAACAATCAGGCGCGTATGGACTGACGTCTGAATAGGCCTTCGTTTGTGGTTTTCCAGGTCTGATGTGAGGCTCTGCTCTTTTGCTCAAAACAAAATGACTCGTGTCTCATACGCAGGGACTGATTTGGGACACCCGGCGAATACTTGACAAAATTGTTATTATTATTAATGCAATTTTCAGCAATTTATCCAAAAAAGTGAAAATTAAGTCGTGTTTTAAATGAATAATAAACTTATTTTGCGATATTTTTAATTTTTCGAGACTATTTTTATGAGAGGGTCCTCTTCAGTGATGTAGGGCCTATAGTACTGAACTTTCTAAATCATATCCTGCTCATACGCCCAAAATAAATGCAACAGTAGAAAAAAAAATATGGCATGTGAAATAAGCACTGTTAAGATTTATGTTGTGTCTTAAAAGAACATTTTTAAAAAAGGATCTTCAATTTTCGAACGATCACAAAATATTTTCGTTAATGCACATTTTCGACACGCATGCTAACTTTTTGAAGTTTTCCTTTTATAAAATAAATTCATTAATGATATAAATTGACAAATTCATTTTTACCACTTTACTTCCTAAAACTTTTAAAGTATATTTTTCCTCAAGTCCTTATTTTTTTTTCTGACTGATACTTGCAGGTGCTTAAATGGCATTGTCTAATTGTATATTTACCGTTCTTTAAATCCGCCACTGAGTATTAGCAATAGTTTCATTGAAATTCTTATTGATGGCCGACTTAATAAAAGTTTTTAAAAATACTTTCGCCGCATGGTTTTAATAAATCGTGATTGTTTTTTGGCACAAAATCAATGATATGCGTGATGAAATATCGTGTGCATGATGATATGATGTTTTAATTATATGATCATATATTTCTTTAGATTATGATTTGGAATAATATTACATTTTTCAATGGTGATATTTTGAAACATGGGTTTTAGTTTGAAATTTTGAGGTTGCTTTTTATTGTAAAATATGTAGTAAATAATGTAATTGAAATTATGATAACAATAAGTCTAGTATACGTGAAACCCTACTTAACCTTACATAACCTTGTATAAAAAGCTGTGAAATAATAAAAATACTGATAATTTTATCTAAAATAATAAATATTGGTTTATAGAATTTGTTTATATAGGATAACAATATTGTCGATAATTTAGTTTGTTAGAATAGGTTGGTTAAATTAACATTGAACTAGAGCTGCACAGTGGGAGGTTATTGGCGAAGGATCAGGGTTTGTATGGAAGAAAAGACCCGAGAACGCTGTCTGATCGTATTTTTGAACCACGGTTAGATGACGAGATCAACTCATTCGGTGCAACCTACCTCAATAAACGTCAAGACATTGGACCACAATCAGATTAACCCGGGTGCACCAGTCCCTTATACGTGGTGGATATTTTTTGGTGTCGACAACTCTCCGATTACTGAATCGCTACACACAAGCTATAGATAAAAATTGTGCCTATCGAGTACTTGTCCGAACTCCTAACCATTCGGCCACCACAGGCTGTCGGGATTTCGGTCTGTCGGAATTATAGTTTTGTCGGGATTGTGACCTGCTTGTCGGAATTAGCTCTGTCGGGTTTGTGACCAAGATTCATTTAATTAAAAAAGTAAATTCGACTCAACCTTTCATTAAAATTTGGTTTTAACAATTAAAATAAAGCTTTTCCCCGACAAACTTCAGAATTTTGCCCGACGGGGGGGCTTGGCTTGCCCGACGGGGGGGCTACAGCCCCCCCCCAGCCCCCCTAGTGGCGCCACCTCTGCTAATTGAATTTTGGCTACCGCTATACCTCTTCATATTTATACTCTTAATGATGAATTTACTTATTGAGGGTTTAAATCCGCTTTTATTTCGGTCGTGTTTTCGCTTTCTTTTCGTTCCTTTGGGCAAATTTTTTTTTTTTTTTTTGGGTATGTCTGGTTTTCTTGTTGTCCGGTCCGTTTCTTCCTGTGTCTTGTCCTGGCTTGATTGGTGGTTTTCCGAGTGAGTGGTCGCTTTCGGGCGAATGTTTGTTTTGCACAGTACATTTAGACTTTTATTCCGTTTCACATATTTCGACTTTATCTTAGATGGAGAGGTTTATAGCCCTTGCTGGGCCCAGGTACCTCGAACCAAAATTATGTTCATGTTCATGTTCATGTTCATGTTCATGTTTCATCCTCTGTAAGATGCAGGGTGAGCTTCACCGCAGTTACAACAAGTCGCTGGCAAATCTCTAGGCTTAAGACATTCGTTTGACGAATGTTCATTAGACGCACATTTCACACATCTGGGCTTTATATTACAATTATTGCTTCCGTGGTTAAAACCTTGGCACTTATAGCATTGGTTTACTCGCCACGGTCGCATGAATTTGGACACTTCTACGGTTAAATACATAAATTGGGTGATTTTGTAGATTTCATTTTGATGGCCATTGTTATTGAGTTGTATTTGAAAAATTGGCAGAGGTCTCCTGTCTTTGTTGCTAGTTAATCTAGCAACTTTTTCGACGGAGAACCCCATGTCAGTTAGCTTGTTTAGAATTTTAGTTGGGCTGGTATAGTGGGGAATACCCTTTATAACCACTTTTAGTGGATGTTTGGCTCGTGGGGTAATGATAAAGAAATCAATATTGGCGTTTTTTAACGCATTGGTGAGCTCTCTATGCTCGTCCTCGGTGTGAACAAACACCTTTATATAGTCCCCGCCCAGCTTAAAATTGGGTCGTTCAGATTTTGGCAAAAAATTTATTATTTGCTCGCATGTGGTTTCAAAGTCACTCGCCATTTTTACATGGATTGGCGGAATTTTGTTTTTTGCCTGAACAACAGGTATGGTTTCAATTTCGTCAACATTGAGTGTTGCGAATGGATTTGTGTCAATCTGTACTGGACTAGGTCCAGGGTTTAGAATTAGCCTGAGACTGGCTATTGAATGTCGTTTTGGCGGTTGTGACCACCCATCCACCTGTGTTTTGGTCGGGCTTGTATCAGAGTCGCTGTCGCGATTTCTTTTACTACCCTTTGTCACATTAATTGCGACATAGTCCTGGCATCCAACTTTTGGGCATGCCCCCAAATCATCTAAGTGATCCATTTTTGCACGCATAGTTTTGTGCAATAAATTAATATGGGCTTCAGCCATATGCGGGTTTATATCACCCGATTCAATACCCAATTTCAGGTTGGTAGTAGTGCCATTCATTTGGATTTTATAATCCAGTATGTCGATGTTAGCGACTCTTATATTCATGCATAACTCATGCTCTCTTTGAGTATATACATGTAAATTACTAGCCGAAGCTATTTCCATATCCTCCGCTTGTGCGGGGATTAAACTTACTGCCGGCAGAACGGCGTTCTTCTCCATAACGGAGGTAATATTTTCGTTTGCTTCGGACATGCCTAACAAAGTTTGGACAAATCAGATTCAGTTCGGAAGTTTAAAGTCGGTAGCTTCCACCCCCAAGGAGTTTGGCCACTAAACAGTAAACTGACAACAGTTCGTCCTAGGCAGTGCAGAACACGTCTTAGAGACTTGCTGTTGCCGGAAAATCTGATAAAAAATTACAGAATTATGGCGATCAAAAAAGTTGAATTTCAGTGTCCACGTGCAACCGAAGTTAACATGTAAGACAAAGAAAAGTATGAAATAAAAACACAATTATAAGAAAATAATTGATTCAGTAGTGAACCAACATGGTCTGGTACATTCTCATCAAGTTGAAAATTAAAATATCAATTAATTTAATAATTATTGTAAAATATCGAAGAGCTCGTCACAAAGTCACCTTGCATCACGGTGTCCGACGCTCGTGATTGATAAAATATCGTATAAAATAATCTTTTTTTCAAAATAAAAACCGGCTTTAAAAAAAAGCTCTAAAACGTTTTTTAAATAATCGTTATTAATTTAAGGAACAAAAATGGATTTTTTTAAAATATTTAAGTATTAATTTTATGCACATTATCACTTTTTGAAATTGGCTCTAAAATTTAGGTTTGGTTTTTTTGTGAATTGGCACGAACTTTAAAGAGTGGTAAAAAGTACAAAATTAATTCTAAATGATTAATTTTGTTCCACTAGTCCCTAAATTAAAATTTTTGTAGTCTTTAATATTTTATTTCTTAAAGTTTTTTTTTCATATTTTTCGTTTTAGTTTAAGATGAGTACTTTGCCCCCTCCCCCTTCTATTGTTTAATCAGAAATTCGGGTCGTTGCTGACTAATATATATATATATATATATATATATATATATATATATATATATATATATATATATATATATATATATATATATATATATATATATATATATATATATATATATATATATATATATATATATATATATATATATATATATACATACTGCAGATGGCAGAAAATTGGCGCCAGGAAAATCAAGACTGAAGGCCTTATAGAAAGAAATCATGGTGAAATAAAAGTACAAAATTTAAAGAATTAAGCATTATAGATTGGAAAGCAGAGGCCTATCAATGATATATAGGGTCTCAAAAGGCAATATTAATTTATGGCCAATTCTAAACAGTGGGTACCATAGCCAGAGAGTTGGATCAATTTCTCTCAAGAGCTTGATATCTGCAGAGGAGTATTGTTAAGGTTTTTGTCTAAAAGTTACATAACTTAAGTGTCTAGATATAGTGTTTACACATTTTTTACTGTTTGGATAAAAAAATTTATTCACAACTAAAGCATAGATAGAAAATAATATTATCGTAAACATATTTTTAATTTAAGAGCCTTGAGAAAATTCATTTGAAAGGTTTGTCTTGTTTTAAAGTGGCCATTTTGAAAGTCACTATTATTTTTCGCCATTTTGACTTGGAGACAATAGGAAAACACAGCATTTCCGTGGCAATTTTTAGAGTAGTGCCAAGGGGTACCGTAGACTAGGAATTTACCAAATTCTTTAAATATTTACGACTGCTAAATTCCTAAAAAAATTAAGACTGCACTAACCTCAGATATTTTACAACTGCCCGATTCGGATAAAAAATTTCGGGCTGAGATGTCGGTGATGGGATGAATTTCTCGCCAAGACGCTAAACTTCTAAATGTGGTTACTTGTTTACTTTCTTCCTGGGACAAGTTTGTTTGGATTACGTACATTGGATGCGTGCGTGTTTATATATATAGGGGGTAAAATTTATTTTCTCCAAAGATAAATGGCCGACAGATTTAAGCGACCGCCCAACAGAATGATGCCATAGATTGCATGTTCATACCCCAGTCAGAGACTGATTTACGGGAGGGCATTCGGGGCACTTGCCCAGGGCCCCCATTTTAAAGGGGCCCTCAAAAATGATTTAATGCTAAATATATGTGCAAAAGTTAAAAATAAATTTACTAACGCATTTTTTAAAAAATCAATTGCATTTATTTCAATCAAAATTTTTAAAAAAATTAATCAATCGTTAATTGTTTTGTAAAACTTATATTGTTTTACCCAATTCAATCAATTTCACACTTTTCAGCACGTTCATGATGTATGTCACCTTTTGTATCGCGTTTTTCAAAGATATGCGTTTTGGATCACTAGTGAAATTAAATTAATGTACAAGATCCAAGACCATAAACAAGCTGTGTTTACTAATCGCACATAGATTTGTCGTTTACGGATAATTTTTTCCTATACCAAATTTCCTAATATTGTAATCATTAGGAATTTGCTGGCTATAAAATAGGTAGAACATATGAATATGGCTCAACTAAAAAAAGCTAAAAAGGAAGAAAGAATAGAACTAGAAACGTATGAAAATACTCTGTTGCAGAATTGACCATTAACGTTATTTCAAATTCTCAAAAGAAGAAAATGAGTAGTTTAAAAAAAAATTATATTTGCATTAAAGCTGACTGAATACGTCATTTTGTATTGTGTGCTTGTGCATAAATTTAGCAGTTTTATTTTGCGCTACGTCGAGGGGCCCCCTAATGTTCTTTAGCCCTGGGCCCCTAAGCTCGTAAGTCGGTCCCTGACCCAGTGAGTCCGATGTATTCACCGTAAACAGTAAAAAATATTGATAATCTACAAGTTATTTAGTTAAAACTCTTTTAATAAAAACAAATCCTTATATAACCACATGTTTTTCTTTCAAATAAATTTGAATTTTGTTGTGCAGGTTAACATTCCTCTTTCACCGAAGACATTATGGCCGAGAGTCGTAAGCGACCACTCATCAAATGAGCGAAACCACTGAACGTGAGTTCGAATAGTTGCGATTCCAGTTGTGATGCATTTTAAAATTTACCCACGGAATAAGCAGATTTCTCCTTTCCAGCACAATCCAATCGCAAAAAAAAAATGAGATTTTCAGGCTTTAACCGTAGCACTTTCGGTAAATTCCTAGTGTACGGTGCCCCGTTGTCGCCAAGTCCAAAAATTGGCGCCAAGGCCAAAAATGATGTTTTTTTTTGTCGCCAAATCAAAATGGCGGACATTGCGTTGGTCGCATTGAGCT
Source organism: Troglohyphantes excavatus (assembly GCA_963932185.1). Lineage (NCBI taxonomy): Eukaryota > Metazoa > Arthropoda > Arachnida > Araneae > Linyphiidae > Troglohyphantes > Troglohyphantes excavatus. The sequence continues at coordinate 10,015,860 of OZ010676.1, read as the reverse complement.
CTACAATGGGCTAATGGCGACGGTTTACAATTGATTTTGAAGCTTTGCTTTGGTGAATTAACATCGCACTAGAGCTTTATATTGGGCTGTTGGCGGCATTTCGGCGCCTATCTCGAAGGTAACAATGTCCCTCCGGGCAGTCGATCATGGTGCTTACAGGTAATCCCTCGGGCAGTCGTTTGGGGCATTTCGACAGCACTTTTAAGCGCTGTCATCAAGCTATTTTAGCACATCATCAAAAAGGGTTACCAAAATATAAACTTTATCGCCCACTCATTTGTCGCCAAATCCCATTTGGCGAGGGCACCGGACACTAGGAATTAACCATACTTTCAATCGTGATGTAAACAAAGCGAATCAGGTTGCTTTACTGGTAGATGTCGGGAGGCGAGAAACACAGTCGCCATCGTTTGCCGAATTTCAAAAATGCGCCAATACACCCCATAATCGACATCTTTACCAAATTTCTAAGTCAGCAATTGAAAAACAAACAGAAACCCTAATATTTTTAAAATTTCTACAGTTGCACTCTTTATATATATACAATTCTAAATTCAACAATCTACTTGAACTGTGAGGTATGGAAAACTTAATAGATGGCAACCATTGACTTTTATTTAACCTAACTCTGTTAAGTAAATTATAAATAATAGTATAACAAGGATCTCTTTAAACAGTTTCGTTGTGTGTGTGCTTCTTCATTTTTTAAAATTCCTATTTGAAGAATTACAAAGTGTCAATTAAGATACGGCTGCCTGTTAGAATAGGCCCTGTGAAACATTTGTTGTTAAAAGTTGCAAACAAAATGTATCAAGCCATACCGTTTTTTACATGAAAATAACCTGGACCTTATGAAGTTTTGAAAGTAAATTTGGTTAAACTGTCTTTTATGGTCGACCTGATTTTTCGCCAAACCTGACAACCCGGCGCCAAACGTCAATGCAGTGGTGGCGTCAGGAATTGCCCGACGTTATGGCTAGCCTTACCCGACAGGGGGGCTAATATCCTCTACGTAAATAGTGCTTATAAAATTATTTTATCGTAAAAAAAATCAGTTGTGACTGTATCGGAACACGTCCAGAATTATTATAGGTGAAACATTATTTTAGCAGATTATAGAGAAATAAGAAATAGCCGCCAACAGAAACCTCTCAAGCAAAAGGAAGACAAATTGTTTCGTCTGATGCAGCGTGCTCCATCCACGCCCTATGTGTGCTTTGCTTTAACTAAATTTTACACGCATCAGCACCTAATTTCCTATCGGACAAGAGAGAACCAATTTAAGTAAACAGTAATATTTGTCTGGCAGTAAAAGTGTCATAGGATCACTCTAAAAGCGTTACATAGTGTCAGTGGTGGCGCTACGAAATGCCCGACGGGGGGGGGGCTATACTTCCCCGACAGGGGGGCTAATATCCCCGACGTAAAATGTGCATATAAGCGTATAAAATATTCATAAATAACGAAATAAATTTGTTGAGATAAATATTTGAAACAAAAGGCTTATAATATTTATACAAAAGGCTTATAATATATTAATTATTAAATAATTGTAGTGTTCTGAATATTCTGAGTTGCAATCATGGAGAAAAGATAAGTACCAAAAAAAACTGTACAAATCGTACTTAAAATGCTTTTAAAACCTTTATAAATGTAACCATTTGAAGAGGTTGGGTTGTTCAAAAAAGGGACGTCGAGAAGGCAACAAATAAAAAGTAAGTAATAGTGAAAGTAAGACGAAATGTGGTAAATCACTACATTATGCAAGTAGTTTTTGTAAAATCCCCATGCTTTTACGAAATTAATTTATTTTTTGTTGGTAGCAATGCAATCTAAAACGGTGCTATGTTTTAGCGCTTTTTCTGTCATCTAATTTAGTTTTTTTTTTAATCTATAAACAGTGAGAACGTTTTTAAATACTTATAAAAGGCTGTATCTCTAGCAACGAAATTGAGACTATTTCTATGAAAGAATTTTTCTATTGAGAGCTATTTCCTTATTAAATTCTTTTCAGGGAATAGATCTGTAGCAGTAGTTATATGTATTGGAGAACTTCATTACGTAAAAAGTCTGCAGTATTTTATTTTTATTTATACGCCTAATTTCTTATCAAACGAGATAAAAATTGATTGTCATTTTCAACGGAGTTATAATGTCGGAATCAATCCTCTTAAAAGCATAATATGGTGTTCCTATCCTGATACCTTATTTATTGACGTTTAGCTAGTAGGATTAATTGACAATTTAATGGATTTACGATTGCCCATTTTTAATTTAGGACCGCTGTATTGAACCATGACTGCATCGTTAGAATATGACCTGATTTCTTCTGAATTGATTTTTTATATATAACAATACACGAAATTTTTTTAATGATAAAAAAAGGTTTCCCATAATTATATTTTATTTTTAAATTCCAAATAGTTTGAAATTGCACAAAATTTGTGGCAACAAAAATTGAAACATAACCTTGTATAAAAAGCTATAAAATAATAAAAATACTCACAATTTTATCTAAAATAATAAATATTGGTTTATAGAATTTGGCTATATAGGATTACTGTATTGTCGAGAATTTAGTTTGTTAGAATAGATTGGTTGAATTAACATTGAACTTGAGCTGCACAGTGGGGGGTTATTGGAGAAGGATCAGGGTTTACATGGAAGAAAAGACACGAGAATACTGTTTGATTGTATTTTTGAACCACGGTCAGATGACGAGATCAACTCATCCGGTGCAACCTACCTCAATAAGCGCCAAGACATTGGACCACAATCAGATTAACCCGGGTGCACCAGTCCCTTATACGCGGTGGATATTTTTCGGTGTCGAAAGGAACGGATTTGACAACTCTCCGATTACTGAATCGGTACACACAAGCTAGAGATAAAAATTGCGCCTATCGAGTACTTGCCCGAACTCCTAACCATTCGGCCACCACAGGCTGTCGGGAAATTGCACGGAAATTATTTCAGTGAGGTACCGAGAAGAGAAGCTTCTATAACCCTTTCAATGAATGTAATGTACATGAGTTTTTGCATGATTAAGACAAAGTACTTTGAGTGGACGACACAGGACAGCACAAACGCACAGGCTGTCGGGATTTCGGTCTGCCGGAATTATAGTTTTGTCGGGACTGTGACCTACTTGTCGGAATTCGCTCTGTCGGGTTTATGGCCCAGATTCATTTAATTAAAAAAGCAAATTCGACTCAACCTTTCATTAAAATTTGGTTTTAACAATTAAAATAACGCTTTCCCCCGACGAACTTAAGAATTTTGCCCGACGCCCCCCCCCCCTCCCCCCAGCCCCCGTAGTGGCGCCACCTCTGGAGAAATGGTGTTCTCTGATTGGCAACCAAACCAGTTTTTGCAGCAAAGCAACATTGTAGCATTGAGAATATAGGATTTTCAGAAAAGTCGCGAAGGGCGAACGTATATGACAGATTAACCAAACTTTTTCCTTTCACAGCATAATTTTCAAGCAACAACTTATCCAATAGGTATATAAATAATAAACACAATATAGTAACTTACCTAATATAGATCACTCATTTCAAAACAAAACTATACCAAATTTGAAAATAGATATTTTTTGTTTAATTGTAATACATTGCTTGTAATAGAACTTTATAAATCTTAATAACTACAACCAATATATATATTTGTTAAGCTCCATATAAGAGTTTTTGTATGTAATTATTTCTAAAAAAAACTAACAGTTCTCAGAAAAAATTACAGTTCATAGAAAGAAAAACAATTTAGGCTCATATTGATTCCTCAACTGAAACCACCCGTATCAATGGAGTTCATATCTCCAATCAGATTAGTAACCTTGTTAAAAGGAAAAATAAGGCTAGACGGGACTGGCAAAGATACTGTGACCCTAATGATAGAACTCTAATGCGTAAATTACAAAATGAATTAAAATAAGTAACTAATAAAATTATACAAAATGACTGGAACGACTACCTCACCTCACTCGAGGTTAAGAACGGGTCTATTTGGAAGGCGGCTAAATCCTTTAAAAAAAACTATAAACCTATCCCCCCCACTGCAATGTGGAAATATAGTGGCACTCACGGACACGGACAAGGCTAATGTCATTGCTGACACCTACGAACTTCAGTTCAACGATAACCCCACAACTAATCACCAATTTAATACAGATGTCACTATCAACGTTGATAACTTCCTACTCATTCCTCCAAATAATAACTATGAACCCATCCAAACCATTGGAGTCACTGATGCAATTCGTATTCTTAAAATTAAAAAGCCCCAGGAAAAGAGGGAATCACCAATAAAATGATGAAAAACCTCCCACCCAACTTCATTGCCTACTTCTTACTTCTCATTAACACTATGCTAAACTTAAGTCACTTCCCAAATCCCTGGAAGAGTGCAAAAATTATCCCCACTCCAAAACCTGGCAAAGACCCTAAGGAACCTTCTTCCTACCGTCCTATTTCCTTGCTCCCTGTCCTGGGCAAAATAGCTGAAAGAGCCATCAGAGACGGAATTCTTAAATTCCTAATCACCAACAAAAAGCTTATACCTCAGCAATTCGGGTTCATGCGCGAACTTTCAACCACCCACCAACTCTTAAGAGTAACAGAATTTATTTCTGAAAGCCTTTCTAAAAAAGAAAGCACTGCTGCACTCTTTTTGGACGTTGCAAAGGCCTTTGTTGGAAAATCACGTGGACAAAACTCCCACGCATGCGATGTCCAATTAGATGGCCGGAGAATGCTGCGCAGAAAAGTGATGATGACGAGAGAGCGTAGCCATCTTGTGAGAGAGACAGAGACTTGAAAAAAATACCAATATAAGGAAGTGCCAGTCTCATAGGCGCACTTTCGTTTAATTTGAAATAATCTAATATGTAATCTATCTTAAGCTTAATTAAAATTTAAATTAGATACACCTGAAGAGTTGATTTCTTTGAGTATGATTGAATTTTGATTAATGGCCTTTTTCGAGTGCATGTTATGTACGGATAGCAGCTACTACAATAACCGAGGATAATACCTTCTTGGATAACCTTTATTTAAGTTCAGGGAAAATCCCTTGCGGTCATCATCGGGAGAACTCCAGTATGACTGTAATATCCATACTCAATCAAGAAAATATGTCTATTTCTAAGTTATGGGATTTAGAAATAATTGGAATTCGTGATCCAGTAGAACAAAGAAGCAAAGATGAAACACAACAGGCAGTTCTTCTTCATTGTAAGGAAACGGTGCACGTGTGTGAAGACGGAAGATACGAAGTGAATATGCCGTGGAAAATTGACCACACACCTTTACCAGACAACTATGAAATGGCTGTAAAGAGACTGACCACTACGTGTAATAAGCTAGAAAAAGATGGATTGCGAGAAAAATACCAGGAAGTTTTTGAAGAATGGAAAAGTGAAGGAATAATAGAAGAGGTTTCAGAGAAAGAACTGAGTATGACTGGACACTACCTGCCTCATCGTCCAGTTATTAAAGAATCAAGTACGAGTCCGATACGACCAATTTTCGACGCAAGCGCAAAAACGCAGAATAATCTCTCACTGAATGACTGTTTAGAGACTGGTTTAAATCTCACAGAAAAGATCCCTGCAATTTTAGCAAGATTTCGAAAATACAAAATAGGAGTCGTATTAGATATTAGAAGAGCATTTTTACAGATATCTTTAAATCCAAACGAAAGGGATTTTTTACGATTTCTGTGGATCGAACAAGAAAATGCTATCAAAGTATTACGACACACAAGAGTTGTATTTGGAGTATGCTGTAGTCCCTACTTGCTGGGTGCCGTAATTGAGTATCACCTTGAAAACCAATTAGAGAACGCACCCAATGACAGTTTTAAAAAACTTGTCATAGAAAAATTGAAAGACAGTTTTTATGTGGATAACTGTGTGACTAGCATAAATGATGAAGCAAATCTCGTGCCTTTTATCAAAGAAGCAACTGATGTCATGAAGGAAGGCAAGTTCGATTTAAGAGGTTGGGAGAGCACAATTATAGAACCTTGCACAATTAACGATCCTGTTAAAATAAATGTTTTAGGATTAGTGTGGGATAAACAAGCAGACACGTTAAAAGTAAACTCTGAGGGATTGCATTATGATGAAAATGAAAAAGTAACCAAACGAACAATCCTTTCGCTTGTAAATAAAGTGTTCGATCCTGTCGGCTTCACCCTTTCAGTATTGTTACAACCCAAGTTCTTATTGCAATCCATGTGGAAAGATAAGCTATCCTGGGACCCTGATGTAGGCGAAGAAAATAAGAAGAAATTCCTGAAGTGGACAAAAGAACTTCCACATTTAGCGAACATCAGAATACCTCGTTGGATTGGTGCATCGAACACATCGACTATGAGTCTACACGTTTTCTGTGATGCAAGTCAAGTTGCCTACGCTGCTGTCATTTTTGTTAAATGTGAATCTGAAGAGGGAGTAACAGTTCAACTGCTGCAGGCAAAAAGCCGGATAGCTCCCCTCAAAAAAGTCACAATTCCTAGGATGGAATTACTGGCAGCGACCATCGGTGCTAGACTGTTTTCATCAATTGTGGACAGTTTGAAAGTAAAGGACATACAAAGTTACTTCTGGACAGATTCGTCTACAGTGTTGACGTGGATCAAGAAACAAGAGCAGTGGTCGATATTTGTGACCAATCGAGTAAACGAAATATGGTTTCCATGGTTTGTCCATACATCAACATGTCGTCGATGTTGACTTGCACACCATCGAGTTCTTCCAGAATCTGCATCATCTTCTTTTGGAAGAATTCTGGTCCAGCATTTATGCCGAAAGGAAGTCGCTTGAACTTGTACCTTCCATAAGGCGTAATGAATGTGGTTAAGAGCTGTGACTCTTCATCCAATTGACATTGCCAGAACCCGTTATTGGCGTCCATCTTTGAGAAATATTTTGCTTTTCCGAGACGACCCAATACATTCTAGGTCGCATGCATTGGATGGATTTCTCTTTGTACATATTTGTTCAGATGAATATAGTCCACGCACATTCTTATGTTGCCGTCCGGCTTTGGAGCAAGCACTAATCCTGAGCACCAATCTGTTAGCTCTTCGACCGGCTCTGCAACTCCAAGCTGTACCATTTTGTCCAGGTTTGCTTAAATTTCTTTTAACATCGGAATTGGAACACGTCGAGGCGTTGTTAATGCACGAGGTATGGCATCTTCTTTTAGTCGAATTCTGTAGGGGATCTTCACTTTTCCCAGACCCTCGAACAGCTTTGGGAACTTTTTTTTCGGATCGAATGACATCTGTCTCTCGTCCTTCCCAATGGCTTCGATACGCTTCAGTATGCCTAGTTTCTCACAGGTACCTCCATCTAGTAACGTTTGTCCTAGACCTTCAACAACGTAAATTTCAGCTAACGCCGATTTCCCTCGATAGTAGACTTTTTCGAAAAAATAACCCTGTGTTTTCATTTCCGCTTTACTCGCATTCAGAAGGTGTCGTTCAGGCTTGAGTAGCTTGATTTTGGCAAAGAACTTGTGAAATGTCTCTGACGACATACACGAAATCTCAGCCACAGTATCAGCTTTGCAATCAATTATTGCATTTTTAATTTTTACTGTTACACCCCATCTCCCATTTTGATCCCAATCGTTCTGATTGATAATTCCAATGTAGGTGTCCTTCAAACTGCTGACGCCTTGAACTAATTTTGACAGGCAAAATTTTGCAAAATGACTTTTTTTTTTAAACTTATAGCCCTGTAAGTTGGTCGATGGACAGTCTTTAACTGAGTGGGACTCTTTACCGCAACTCTTGCAAAGCATGTTTTCTGAACTGCTTCCTGATCTGTCCGTTTTACCGATTTTCTTTTTCAAAAAATCCTTCTTTTGGTTTTGGCGCGTATTAATACGGTTGACCTTAACCTCTTTGCCTATCGCGTTTTCCACGCCGTGTAGAATCGGGTTTTGTTTCTTCACTTGTTCGGACTGTTTAGCCATCGTTACCGCTTTATCCAAAGTCAAATCACTGTGCAGTTGCAATTTTTCAGATAACTGCCTAGCTCGGACCCCACCAACTATTCTGTCACGAATAAGTTCTTCTTTGAGATCTCGGAATTCACAGTGTTCGGCCAACGCGTATAACGTATTAACGAACTCTTCCATAGTTTCGGTTTCCTTTTGAAATCGCGAAAAAAAGACAAATCTTTCATAAATAACATTCCGTTTTACTATGAAATGATTTTCAAAGGCTATTGTTACCTTACCGTATGTCTTTTTGTCCGTTTCCGATAGTCCAAGTGACGAAAATACATCCTCTGCTTGATCACCCATGTAGAACACTTACGCGTCGATTTGTGCTGGCTCCGATTTTTCGCTAAGTCCAGAAACAGTTCTAAAACCTGCAATTTTTCAAACCTGCGAAACCATTTGGGCCATTCCTCCGCACGCGAAAAATTAAACTGTTCAATAGGCGGTGGAGAGTGGAATGATGCGGCGGTCGCCATCTTATCTTCCTTCAACTTTTGTTTTCCAACGAACTTTTCGCCGATCTTACAAAAGTCTTCTTTCTCCCTATTTCGGCAAGCAAAATTACTTTGTTCTTCTATCGACCGTTTTTCGATTGCTTATTTACGCACTTTTTCCGCTGCCACCATGTTTAATTAGTTATGTTTTTAACCACGATCATACGGACGTGCACCGACAACAGAGGCCATTTGACTACTTGTCCATTTACACTTACTACTATGCAATCTATGATACAATGTACGCCATCTAGTGGTCACCTTTAGAAGTACATGTACAACACAAAATTTTTAAACGTCGAATGCTGAGCTTTTAAAATCTACAAAGAACTTTTTATCTTTTTACAACGCATCTTGTGACGGCGGGCCAACATGGAATCTACAATTGAGAAACTGGATCCCGACAACTATGGCACCTGGGAATCAGATATTAGAGTCGTCTTGATGGACAGAAACTGTTGGCGTATTGTGTCCGGTGCTGAAATCAAACCACCGAAAGAAAACGTAAAAGAAACCAAAGATTTTCTTATGCGTAAAGATCGTTTATACAGCACTATCTACCTCAACATTTCTAAAGAATATCGGAACCTGATTGCTGATATCCAAGACCCAACTGATGCATGGAATATATTGCGGGACCATTTCCGACCAGATTCGAGAGCCCGAGCCATTGGTCTAACAGACGATTTCTTCACGTGTAAAATTAATCCAGATGAAGAAGTCCGGCTGTATGCTGCAAGACTCAAAAAGATTTCTGCTGACCTGGAAAACGTGAAAAAGCCAATCCCTTCATGGTACCGGAGTTTCCAGCTGATACGTTTCCTGCCACACGATTTCGACTCAATAGTGCAATCAATCTACCGATGGTCAGACGAAGATTTCACCTTTGACAAAATACTTCGTGAATTATTGGCAGAGGAATCCCGGCTGAAGTAAAGCCATAAAGACCATGATGCTGCTGCTTACCACCTTAACCGTCAGCAACCATAGACCAGCACAACAACTAAACCTGAAAAAGATCAACCAAGAACATCTAACAATCGAGCAAGACAGAACAACAGAAACTCTTCAAAAAGAAGACCACGACGAACATCACACTCCACCAGAGGCAGACGAAACCCGGAAACAAGCTTCATAGTGGAGGCACTCGCCAGCGAGCCGCAACAACATTGGAGGAGTTACGTGGAGGCTATTGGAGGAGTGACGTGTCCCGTCGAGGGGAAAGGAACGGTTCGCCTAGAGTTCCGGAATAGGGGTGAGTCTGAAATTGTACATCTTAAGAATGTATTGCACTCCCCTAATCTAAGGCAAAACCTGATCTCAGGATCCCTAATAGATGACTCTAAAGCTTCTTTTGTTGGTAAAAATAAAAAGATTACAATTTATCATAATGACGGCCGAAAACTTTTTGAGGACTATAAACGAAGAGGGTTAAGGCGGGTTTACACTATGTAGCAAAACAGCTATATAGCTGAGCTATATAGCTCTGCTACAAGTTTTATGAAACGCCACTTAAAAGCAGCTATATAGCTCTGCTATATAGTCCAAATCAGGAGGTATTTAGCTGGAAATAACCTATCCATCGCTTGTCGATAAGAAAAAGCTGGGTTTTCACTCTTTAGCAAAACAGCTATATAGCAGAGCTATATAGCTGAGCTACAAGTATTTTAAACCGAGACCTAAAAGCAGCTATATAGCTCTGCTATATCGTCCAAATCAAGAGCTATATAGCTCGAAATGAGCTATCCATCGGTTGTCGGAAAAGATCAAAGAAATGTAGCAGTACTATATAGCAGGGCTAGAGGTGCATTTTTTTTTTAGTCAGTCGCCAGAAGACGTGCCCATATGTTCTCAAGAAACGAAGTTGGTCTGTTTCCTTCGATCATGGATCCTTTTAACTAGAAGTCATGACATAGGCGTAGGAAGTAGGGAGGCTGGGGGTGCTTGTGCCCCCCCCCCAGAAATTATTTTGAACGAGCTCAGCCTCTTTAACATTTTACTACTTTATGCCATATTAAAAAAAATTGTTTCATATGATTGGTTTGGTAATTAACGTCGCACTAGAGCTGCACAGTGGGCTATTGGTGACGGTTCGAGGTCTCTCTCAAAGGAAAGATCCGGGAACTTCATATAATTGTATTTGAAAGTTGAATATTTTTTTTTTACATATATGAGTAAAAAGATGCGATTAGCATTTTTTTTTTTTTTTAATTTCGGTAATTTTTTTAGAAACATAAAAAAGTTGTTTGGCAAACAAATGATTAAATAAGATTTTGTTGCACAGTGATTATTTCCTTAGAAATGAAACTTTCAGATTTATACTTTATTTTCTAAACAGATTATGTAGTTGAAATTTACTATTTAGAAAATTAATTTTTTTTAAAGAAAGTTAAATTTAAAAAAAATCTTTCTAACAACAACTAATCTTAAAACTATTACATTTTTAAATTCGTATTTTTCATGGTTACTTTATGATCTAAAGGTGTCTAAGAAAAACGAATACCCGTTAATTTATTTTTTTGAAAGTTCAATTCCGCACTATTTTAACCACAAAAAAAAAAATCAAAATGTTACTTTTTTTATGCAAATTTTATTTTTTAGTCCCCCTTCCCCCCTGAAAATAACAAGTTCCAACGTCACCGTGACGTCACTCCCACTAACGTCGAGGTGAAGCTAACATGCATGGCTCAAGTCACGTGCATAAAAGGATTCGGGCCACCAGTGGATACAGGCGTTTGGCTAGTAATCAGAGGATTGCGAGTTCGAGCCTGACTGATGGACTTGACAAAGAAAAGTAAATATGTAGTGATCTTGCGATCGGCGGGTTGACAACTTCGATACTAAAATACTAGGAAGTCGTTTAAAAATATCCAACAAATTATACTGGCGTGTATATGGAACTGGTTCAAAATAAATCAAATCGGGGTCCAATGTCATGACGCCTATGGAGGTAGCGTTGGGTGCCTGCGCAGGTGTTAGCCTCGTCATCTGACCATGGTTCAAAGATACGAGGCATCGTTCCTAGGCCTTTACTTAGGGATATGGCCCCAACCGCCGCTAATAGCCCAATGTGCAGCTCTAGTGCGATGTTGTTTAAACCAACCACAAAATAATCCAATATTTAAGGATTGAATATTACCCAATATAACTCGTTTCGTACTATTTTTCAATGGGTATTTTTGTATATAACATATTTGATTTTTTTTTGTTTGCTTGTTCGATTAGTTTACTTCGTTTCACTTTGTTTCCCCCGGTTTGTTCATTTCGATCATTTTGTTGATTTCGTTTATTTTGTTCAATAATTCGATTTTTGTTCGTTCTGTTTGATTCATTCAATTGTTCATGTCAATCGATTAGTTTGGTCTGTTCATTTTTTAAAACAATTTTACTACTAGTCAATAGACATAAGAATGCTAGATTTGGAGAAAAAAAAATTGAACAAAAATGATGATTCTTAAGTAAATTAATAAAAAAATTTAAATGAATTCGTATTTTTTTTCCGAATAAATAAAAATTGAATTTTGTATAGCGGTCCTAGATGCTGACCAAAGTTTTTTGAAATTATATCATTTGGCCCATTGGAGAAAAAAAGTTGCCGACTCCTAGTCTAGGTTCAAATTGTTCAACATATCACTACCACCGTATTTATTTCTTGAATGAAAATATGATCGTATCCAAACCCTTCTTGAACTTAAAGTTGCGAGTACTACTGCTTCTGAGGCGACAACAACTACTACACGTTCCTTGCTTGCCCTATCGAAATCAACTGATTGACTTTATCTAATTCATTGCATGCCAACTGCAAGAGCTACAAAACTTTTACTCGAGCTATATAGCTCTGTTCTTGCTATATAGCTCTGTTCTTGCTATATAGCAGTTTTGCTATATAGTGTAAACCCGCCTTTACCGACAACTGATGAATAGCTCATTTCCAGCTATATAGCTCTTGATTCGGACTATATAGCAGAGCTATATATCAGTTTTCAGGTCCCGTTTTAAAAAACTTGTAGCAGAGCTATATAGCTGTTCTGCTACATAGTGCAAACTCGACTTTTTGTTACCGATAACCATTTGATAGTTCATTTCCAGCTAAATAGCTCTTGATTTGGACTATATAGCAGAGCTATATAGCTGCTTTTAAGTGGTGTTTTAAAAAACTCCACTTAACTAAAACTAAACTAAAACTTCACTATCTGCATGTATGCCTCCAGTATTACAATGATAAACACATAACTTGCGCTCAAGGCGACACATAATTAAAGTTTTTACATAGGGAGATTAGTGAAGGAGACTCGCGGACATTTGGCGAGGCCGCCTTAAATATCAAAGAAATAAAGAGCCATATAGCAGAAGGATACTTTGAACTAGAAGTATCATGACCAAGGGTGGATTCAGAGCTACTCGATATTCAAAAGTATTTCCGCCGCTGAAAAAACTACATTGCAATTTTAAAAAAAAATATTTTATTATTATTTATCATTTTGTTATTATTTATTTAAATTTTTTTTATTAAGTTATTTATATTTGTATAGAAGTTACCAATTTTATATAAATTAAGCATCAAATACTTTGAAAGCAGTTTAAATAATTTTGGATTTTAAATCGAATTTTGAGTATCGCTTGGGAAGGGAAAATTGGAAAATGCCATCTCTCCTATGAATTGAATTTCTAACTCAAAATGCTCGGACAAATTGCTTGGCTTTTTTGTAAAACTGTTTATCTTTATCAAATTAATTTATTGGCAGTCTTGTGCAACTTTGATTTATTTAAATTTACTTCGAATTTGAGCTGCGCAGGGGGCTATTGGCAATGTCTAGTGGTAAGTCTGGCACTTTCGCTCCTCTATCTTTATTGAAGTGATAGTTGTTTATTGTTTTTACGATGTCGTTTATATTAAACCTAGGGCCCAATATAGAAATACGTTAACATGTGTATGAATCTGGTGTTGTGAACAACTGAAAATTCTTTATTTTTTTTTATATATTGTATCATAACAACTGTTTTCTCAAATGTTTTACGTCAATTACGTGTAAAACAATACTTCTATTAATCTCTTGGGGGGGGGGGGGGCGGTAGCCCAGTTGATAAAGGCGTTCAGCTGCTAATAAGATGATTGCTAATTCGAGCCCATGCGATGGATTTGACAAAGAAAAGTAAAAAAAGTAGTGATCTTCCGATCGGAGGGTACCAGCTTCGCTACAAAAATACTAGAAAGATGTCTAGAATATCCAACAAACTATAATGGCGTGTATATGGGACTAGTACATGATACATATGATCGGGGTTCAATGTTATAACGATATTGAAGTTGCGTCGGATGCCAGCTCAGGTGTTGTCTTCGTCCTCTGACCATGGTTCAAAAATATGAGGCATTGTTTTCGGGTCTTTTCTTTGGAATAGGCATCGCACCGTCGCCAATAGCCCATTAATCAGTTCTAGTGCGACGTTTATTAACCAAACAAAAAAAATACTAATCTCTTTAAAACATCTTTAAAAATATATTTACGATTGTGCTAGAATGTGCCTTTGTAGCTTAAACGATAGCGCGCTGGACTTTTGAACAATTGGCCGCTGGTTTGAGTCCTGAAAAGTAAAAAAAGTAGTGATCTTCCGATCGGAGGGTACCAGCTTCGCTACAAAAATACTAGAAAGATGTCTAGAATATGAAAGGAACTTTTTTCTTAATGTATATGCCTTATCGGGTTACCCATCAACGCTGGCCAAACAGCTTGTATATAATAATAAAAATGTCTGTGGATCGTAAAACATCTACTTCCTATGCGTTTAAAAGGCTGAACATATATATATAAGTAATATTCATCTTAAAAATGGAAAACTTTTTTATGATTTGTAAAATTCCGATTAGTTTTTAAATAATTTTATTAATTTTAGAAATATTGCATAAAGAAACCTCTTAAAGAAGATCCATAACTTTAGCCATACCATAACCATAGAGCGCGAAGCTTTGGAACAATGGATCGCGGGTTCAAGTCCGATCGGTATTCACTATCTGCATGTATATTTTATAGTATTCGTAAAACAATAACCCATGATTCAATGTATTAACCTGACGTTTTGATCATTACCTTACACAATTTGACTAGAGATGTGTTGGCATAAAAAAAACTTGTAGTTATATTGGTAATTTTACCCAGGATAAACTAAAAAAAATTAGAAGGTACTTAAGATATTCTACTATAAATAGTACTGAAAAAAGTACAAAAACTTCACTTTAAATTTTTCTTGCAGTTATCTTGTTTGAATGGTTAAAAACATAAATCTACAATCTTTGAAAGACACTTGTTTGATCATTTTGTAACGAGTCAAAAGAAGTAGTGTTGCAGTAGTGTTGGAAAGGATATCGCCGGTATTTTCTGTATTCCAGAGCAGACTTTTATTCCTAGTTCATTCATGCTCAAAGGTTTGTTCAGTGTACTTGAAAATTGCAAACATGGAGAACCTGGTTAGCGAATTTGAGTGGAAGAGACAAGTGGTCATTAAACTTATTGAACTTTTTCGCGGGTATCCTGTGCTGTGGGATTCTACCAACATGGATTTCAAAAAAAGAAATATCAAACTGGACGCGTGGAATGACATTGCACGTGAAATGTCAATAGATAGAAATGAGGTGGAGAAGAAAATTCGATGCTTAATTGGACAGTTCCAGAGGAAGAAACTTAAAAGTGGTTCTGGAGCTGATGATGGAGAACCAAAATGGCCCTATTATAACATGCTTTCTTTTCTTCAAAACAAGACCAAATCACGAGACTGCAGAGAAGGTGGTTTGGAATCTTCAATTGTGAACGAAGTGGACTTTGAAAATATTGACAACCAGGTATTTCTCTATTTATATATATTTTTTAATTTTATTGAGCCATCCTAGAATCACTTTAATTGTTAAGCATTTAATTTTAAATTATTTGACACATCTTCTCAAAATGTCGAGTGAAGGTTTTCCTAAAATTTGCTACTTGCACATTTTTTTCTACACAAAACAATTTATTCCATTTATAGATATAATAAAAGGTTTATTATACAAATTCGTTGTAATGAAGCACGCACATTTTTTAATGGAATTGATTTCGAAAATTTTCCTAACATTTCTCTGTAAACTTTGTAACACAACAGAAAACGAAAACGGGAATCAATTTTTTTCTAAATCAGTTAAACTTATGACGCATTTAGACAAAAATACTTATCATATATTAAACCGAGAAACACGTCCACCATCCTAAAATTTCACAGAAACGATTATTTTGGTATGTGTATAACTACGCAATATGTTTTAAAATTCCGAGATGATATCTGTGGCCTAAAACTAGAAGGACAAATGTGCATTTAAATTTTTTTTAATTAACTATTATGATTATATTAATTTTAAAATTTTAAATGAAATAAAAGTTATAGTCGTCAGGCTTCTGTAACCTTCTCGAATCAAGCGATCCCGTAATATTGAAACAAGGGTGAGCCAAAAACTTCGCAGCCATTTTTCTCAAAACTGTCAATTGGTACTTCTTGTTTCTAGCCGCAGTGAACTTGTGATGGATTCTGGATAACGAATGAAAACCCTAACCCGAATTGTAAACTTTGCTCGTGTAGCAGACACGTAGGTAAGAGGGTGGTTCATGGGGTTCAAACCCCTCCTATTGAAAGTCAAGAAAAAAAAATTCAAAATCGAATTACTGTAAAAATCATAGAAATACTTTAAAAATCTAGAAAAATTTCCATTTCTAGTATAATACTTCTTGTTGAGTTGCATGAGGGAAAACCTGGTATTTTCCGTGGGTCCTATCCCGGAAAATAATTTTCAAAAGGCTTCAAAAACATGTTTTGATCTTATTTTTTATCTCAAACTAAGCATAGCATGACGTCATCGTATTCATTATATAGCATTTGAATTTCGGCGACAAAGGGGAAATATTTTAAAACGGGATCCATATATTATTTTAAACAAGGAATCTCAAAATAGAAATTTTTCCTCTAAATTTATTTCATAATTAGGGAGTGATATTTACTACTTTTAAAAATAGTTAATGACTGATATTGGTAACGATTTCATGAAAAATAAATGACAAATGGAGCTGTTTCGATGCTTATATGCCAACGTTTTCCTGTTTACGTGAATAAAAATTAATAAGTTTAAAAAAATGGGGGGGGGGGGATTTTGTTTGTGTTGGGGGTAAGTTACTCAATCACTGAACCACCCCCATGAAAAATCTATACCTACGTGCCTGTCGTGTAGTATAGTTTTGTTTTATTGTGTATTTTTGTTTAAAGTATGTTTTAATCCCATAAATATTGTATTGATCACTTCTGTGTTCTTTTGTATAATTTTGTATCAGGTTTTATAAAAAAAAACATGTTGTCAATCAAATTGTAAATGGGATATGGCCCACTTCAATAAAAATCTTATATATTTTTTTATAAGTTATTTTTAAATTTTTATGTAATGGGTACCCTGAAAATGATCGAAACGCCGAATTTTTTTTTATTAGCTTAAATTACTTCTAGAATATTTCTAAATTTTCTATAGAATTTTCTTTCCGAGTTTAATTTAATATATTTATAAAGTTATTTGCTTTTATATTGGGTGATAGACGGTTAAAAGTGCACTGCAGTTCGGGCAAATTAACGTGCTAGATTGACCAAATAACCTATCTAGACGACCGTGCTAGGATGACTCTGTAGTCAAATGAAATGCTGATTTAACCTTATTTTTATACTTAGAAGTTTATGAAGTAGGATATAGTAAAGTTATGGTAAAGATATAGTAAAGTTATGGTAAAGATATAGTAAAGTTATGGTAAAGATATAGTAAAGTTATGGTAAAGATATAGTAAAGTTATATAGTAAAGTTATAGTTAGATATGAAGTAAAGTAATAATTCAACAGTATTTATGACTATTTAATAATTTTACAGCGCTGTTTATTTTTTTCCAGGCATTATACTCTAAATAATAAATAGTAATGTTACAAAATACATTTTAAATACTTGCAAGAAGTGAGGACATAAATGTCTTTTCGTGCACATAAATTGAAATTGTACTTAATGAACTTACATGAGCTTCATGTAAATGAAAAATAGCTTGTACTTAAGAAATTATATATACTTTTATGTTATACAAGAATATAAATTTAACTTGAAATACAGTTCGCCAAAATGAAAAATCGCCAATAATTTGTTAATAAATATAGTTAACTAGATACAAAGTATAATATATTTTGACAACAGTATGATACATGTATTATAAATAGTTTTTTTTTTACATTTCAAAACTAGAAATCGCTTTACCTCGGCATTCATACATAAAATCTAATTTAGTACCATCTAATATTATAGACAATTTTCTTTAATATTTATCAAGGGATCTAAAAATCAAAATTTAATGTAAATAAATTAAAAACTAAAATAGTAATAAGACATTTTAAAATCCACGTAACAATTTAACAAAAGTTATATTTTATAACTGATTAAAAAAAATTAGGAAGATTTTTTTTTACCAATTTTGTTATTAATTGGATATTAAAGTATAATGCAACCTAATTAAAAAAAATTGAAAATAAAAAAATAATTTAAATGGTATAGTGTCTCATTAAATATATTTTACAAACTTCCTATTTTACATTTATCTGTATTATGTATTTTACACTTTTATGTTCTCGGGATTTTAAGCATATTCATTTTGCCATGATACAGTTCCTTCATTGCTCATGAAATATCGCTTCAGTTCATCCCTTATCTCTTTAGCTACAAGACATGGTTTTCTTGGGACTCTCTTCAAACGTAGTAATGTTCCCTCAGGCATTCCATCTACTCTCCATTGTCCAGGTATGAGTTGGTGTGTGGTGGGATGTTCTGCATCGAAAGTTCCAGATGGTGTGTACGCGATCTTTGATGTTTCGCTTCTTCTGAGGAAATTGTGCAGATATAAGCATGTCAAAACTATTTTGGATGCTTTCTCGGGCTCCAGTAGCATTGGTTTACGTAAAACCCTGAAAACCACTGATAATAACCCAAATGCATTCTCTACCACCCTCCTGCCTCTAGACAAGCGATAGTTGAATACTCTTTCACCAGTACCTTTATCGTACATGCCAGGAAACGGTTTCATGATCCAAGGTTTCAGAGGGAATGCATCATCAGCAAGTAGAAGGAATGGAACTGGATAGGTTCCGCCAGGCAAGTTACGCGGCTTTGGTGTGTTTAATTGTGATTTTTCCATCATGTCTTTGAACGATGCATGTTCATACACACCTCCATCTGATAACCTCCCTTGACTTCCCACCGAAACGTAGGTGAAGCAATAATTGGCGTCCACGACAGCAAAGAGCACAATACTAAAAAACCCTTTGTAGTTAAAAAACTCGCTTCCTGTATTTATAGGAGCCTGAATCATTACATGTTTTCCATCCATACTGCCAAGACAATGTGGAAAATTCCATTTTCGTTCATATTCAATTGCTAGCTTGTTCCATTCTTCTTCAGTAGTACTCGTCTGAAATAAATAATTTTCTGTTAAACCCTGCATGGAAATCATCTCCATAAACATAATTATAATTATCATAATACAAGTTTATGCTTATAATTACAAGTTTCATGCTTATTTTCAGAATCTAAACACCCAGGATGCACAAGTACTGTCAGATGCTTCCGATGTTGCTGAACAATCTTTTGCAACACCACCAGCAACAAGTGCTTCGCCAAAGAGGGTACCAAAGAAACCTAATAAAAAAAGGAAAACTACTGTGCAGATGGCTGAAGAGACCTATGATGTTATGAAAAAAATGACAGCCAGTTTAGACGACAAGGATGAATTCAACGCCTTTGGGATACACGTAGCTTGTCAGATACGAAGCCTAACTTCAAAGTATGACCAAGCAATTGCCAAGTACAGAATTAACCAAATTTTACACGAACTTGAAATGGCCCAGTTTCTTTGTATCCCAAGTGTTTGTTACTCAGCCACATCACATTCTCAGCCAACATCATGCACTTCATCAAACACTCTGCTAAAACCATCTATGCTTGGAGAAAGCGAGTGTGATGTCCAAACAGATTATATGCAGAGAGTTTTTGAACAGTTGTAGAAGTTTATTTTTTTATATTCATTTTTCTACATTCAGTTGTCATACTCATTTTTATATTCATGCAAACATGTAAGAAATATTAAAAAGTTTTGGTCACTTACCTTGATGTATACATTCAATGTCTCAATCAGAGCTTCGCACACACTTGGAATGAACAGCGAAATAGCAGGTGAAGAAATCTTAAACAAATAGCTTAGGCTTTTGTAGCTATCCCCAGTGGCCAAAAATCTCAAGGTGACGGCAAGTTTTTCGCAAGCAGGTATAGCGTCTCTAAACGTAGTGTCTTTCTTTTGAATTTTGTGCACAATCCTGCTGAGTAGGTATTCGAAATCAGCACTTGTCATTCGTAAGAAATTCTTAAAACTCCCATCGCAGCGAATTTCGTAACACAATGACGCGTCTTCTGCATTATCGTCTTGGTTCAAATCTTTTAACATATCACTACCACTGTACTTATTTCTTGAATGTAGATATGGTCGTACCCAAAACCTCCGTTTCCTTTTCGAACTTAAAGTTGCTAGAACTACTGTTGCTGCAGCAACAAAAGCAGCTACACGTTCTTTGCTTGCCCTTTCGAAGTGAACTGGTTGACTTTCTCGAGTTCATTACATGCCAACTGCAAGAGCTACAAAACTTTTACTCGAGCTATATAGCAGTGCTCCAGCTATATAGCTCTGCTATATAGCAGTGCTCGAGCTATATAGCCCTGAGCTATATAGCCCTGAGCTATATAGCTCTGAGCTATATAGCTCGGCTATATAGCAGTTTTGCTACATAGTGTAAACCCGCCTTAAAGGTGCTATATAGCTGAGCTATATAGCTTGCTAGAAGTTTTTTAAAACGCCACTTAAAAGCAGCTATATAGCTCTGCTATATAGTCCAAATCAAGAGCTATTTAGCTGGAAATGAACTATCAAATGGTTATCGGTAACAAAAAGTGGAGTTTGCACTATGTAGCAGAACAGCTATATAGCTTGCTACAAGTTTTTTAAAACGGGACCTAAAAACTGCTATATAGCTCTGCTATATCGTCCGAATCAAGAGCTATATAGCTGGAAATGAGCTATCCATCGGTTGTCGGTAAAGATCAAAGAAATAAAAAGCTATATAGCAAGAGCTGCACATGCGCTCTCAAGAAAAGAAGTAAGTAAAAGAATGTTGTTTCCTTCGAGCATGGATACTTTGAACTAGAAATATCATGACCAATGGTGGATCCAGAGCTACTCGATATTCGAATATATTTCCGCCGCTGGAAACACTACATTGCAATTTAAAAAAATTAATTTTATTATTATTTATCATTTTGTTATTATTTATTTAAATTTTTTATTAAGTTACTTATTTTTGTATAGAAGTTACCAATTTTATATAAATTAAGCATTAAATACTTTGAAAGCAGTTTAAATAATTTTGAATTTTAAATCGAATTTTGAGTATCGCTTGGGAAGGGAAAATTGGAAAATGCCATCTCTCCTGTGAACTGAATTTCTAAGTCAAAATGCTCAAATGCTCGGACAAATTGCTTGGCTTTTTTGTAAAACTATTTGTCTTTATCATATTAATTTATTGGCAATCTTGTGCAACTTTGATTAGTTTTAATTTACTTCGAATTTGAGCTGCGCAGGAGCTATTGGCAATGTCTAGTGGTAAATCTGGCACTTTCGCTCCTCTATCTTTATTGATGTGATAGAGTTGTTTATTTTTTTACGATGTACAAGTCGTTTATATTAAACCTAGGGCCCAATATAGAAGTTCGTTAATATGTGTATGAATCTGGTTTTGTGAACGACTGAAAATTAATTTTTTTTATATATTGTATCATAACAACTATTTTCTCAAATGTTTTACAAGCGTCAATTATGTGTAAAACAATACTTCTATTAATCTCTTTGGGGGGGGGGGGCGGTAGCCCAGTTGATAAAGGCGTTCAGCTGGTAATCAGATGATTGCTAGTTCGAGCCCGTGCGATGGACTTGACAAAGAAAAGAAAAAAAAGTAGTGATCTTGCGATCGGAGGGATACCAGTTTCGCTACAAAAATACTAGAAATATATCTAGTATATCCAACAAATTATACTGGCGTGTATATGGAACTGGTTCACAATAAATTGAATCGGGGTCCAATGTCATGACGCCTATGGAGGTTGCGTTTGGTGCCTGCTCAGGTGTTAGCCTCGTCATCTGACCATGGTTCAAAAATAGGAGGCATTGTTCCTAGGCCGTTACTTAGGGATATGCCCCGAACCGTCGCTAATAGTGCAGTTGCTTATGTCGTCATTTTGGGGGTCCGTGGGATTTTTAAGGAAGGAATATAGTGTGTGGTATGGATGGATAGCTTATGAGCTGTATAATCACGTACCACCGGGCGTTTTGTCTGAAAATGTGGCCGATAGCCGCTATGACGTCATAATTCCAAGATGGCCGCCATAGCCAGTATTCATTTATTTTTATATTAAATTCATTTAATGGCGATTTTAATGTAATTGGTTAATATATACATTATTTCAAATTATATAAAATTTAAAAAAGTTGTTTAAAGAAGGTTATTGGTGATTTTTCGATATCTCTGTTAGTTTTCGAGATATGATTTCGTGTAATGTTGAAACCAAACAATATGTGATAACCAATTTAACAATGGTGAAATAATTACTCAGAATACTTAAAAAACTAATATTTCCTGAAAAAAAATATGTTTGTACAAAAATGTGGCCGAGATCCGCTGTGACGTCATAACTCCAAGATAGCCGCCAAATTCCTAATTCGTATTTTTTTAAGCTAATTTGTTAAGAGATTTTTTATTTATAATAATATATTAAGTTAAAAATATGATTACAGTTGGTAGTTAATGATATTATTTTATTAGTTTTAGAAAAATTGTTTCATGAATTAAATTTTCAACTGAATATGTAATAATTACTGTATTAGGTATGAATAAATGTACTTTTTATCCTTTAAAAACATTATCTTTACCTCTAAAAATATTAATACACTTTTTCAAAATTTAGGGGAAAACAGCGCTTAGGCCTATTAACCCAACAAGTTGACGCCTATGACTTGTGCAATATAAGAAAGATATTTAGTACCACAAAAATAATGAAAAGGGTATTGTTTTTAGTTCCAATGTAAAGTAGCTTTTTCATATATTCTTATCATTATTAGAAATAGTTAGAAAGATATAAAGGGGCGCAAAATATTTCATTCAACAAATTTGTGATATAATTTCGATGTACTTCTAAATTTAATGTCAAATTACATAAACATTCTTAGAACTACGATGTCCTTAAGTGTTTTATTTTCATATCCTAGGTCCTACTTTTTTTTCTATTTCATGGAAAATATATAGCTTGGATCCAAGTAACCCTAACCCGGGGTGGGGTTACTTGAACCCAAATGTATCTAATTTATTATACATATGAAATTAAAATTTTAGTTTGAAAAACTTAGATTCTTAGAAAAACATCACAAAATTAATAACAATTAATTTATTAACGGAATTACTGTTTTTATAACTTTCTTTTTCTAAGAAATGTACAAAAATTCAAGTAAACCCCCCAGTTACGGAACAATTTAAAAGAGTTGCTTAAAAAATATTGAGGAAGTAAACTGGGAGACTGACCAACACAGTAACATATGATGGGAAAAGACTCATTAATATGGTATACAAAGGTAATTTTTTGAGAAAACCATTCGAAATGAACAAAACAATTCAAATGAGTGAGAGAGGAATTCAAATGTACCAAACAATTAGGAAAAAATTAATTAAATCGCACAGTTTCATCCTTTGGACGCCAATGAAAAAAGAAAATTATGTAAATATGTCTTAAATTATCAAAGTATCAGGAACTAAAATAAATTTGGAAGCAGAACGTGCGTTGGTCACATGTTTACTAATCGTTTCAAGAAGTCGAATCGACTTTAATTTACACTTAATGAAGGTATTTGAAGAGAAACAACATTCTGACTGTAATAAAATTACAGAATGTATAGATTTTGCAGATGAAAATATGTCGTCTCCACTAAAACCTTTAATACTTAAATCCTTTTCTGTAACTAACCTTGATTGAATGACTGAATTGCAAGATCTTCAAAAACCTTCATATCTGAAAAAATGACCTAGCAATTGAGTTTAACAAAAAAAATATGACTTTGTCTGTTAAAGTAAATGAAACGAATCTTATGTTCCACACATACCTAGAGAATTCTCTTAAGAATACTACGAAAAGAAAAAGAGCTAGAAAAGCAACTACTGACGGACTCTACCGATATAATAAAAACTGACGAACAGATCCCTCTTTTCTCATTATAAAACTAAAGATGAGCAAAACGCCTACTTTGCAAATAAGGCAGCAATACATGCTCTAAAGATTAAAAGAAAACTGAATGTCAGTTGAAGAAAAGAGGCCAAGTTTTAAAATGGAGATAATGTTAAAAAACTTGAAAATACACAAGGGGAGGCCGATACAAAATTTATTCTACACTCTCTGAACACCTCCCATTATGCAACTACCATTAATATTTATTCCCATAATACGGATGTTTTTGTGCTCTTTCTATGGAGATATAAATTTTTGCCTACAGAGGTCATGTTTGTGACAGGTGTTGGATCTCATAAAAGACTTAATGAACTGAACCATGTATGTTCGGTTTAAAAAAAATTGAAGCTTTATTAGGCTTCATGCGCTTTCTGGATGTGATATTAGAGGATTCTTAAAAATTAAAAGTTAGTTATCTTTCTGGAAAGCTTTTCAGACTGCTGAAGAGGAAGTTTTCAAGGCATTGTGACGGCTTGGAAGCACACAAAAAATTGCAAACTGAAGATGACCAATGCACAGAGCGATTCATATGCAATGTATATTTACCTGGGAAAAATTCAAATATTGGTCAGCTGCGTTGATAGATGTTTACTATAAAAGACTTGCATTGTAAAAACCTATTGCAAACAAATATACCATATATCTTAAGGATTCATTACCAAGTAATGGAGTGGAAACGTGCTGATTTACAACATCCTAATCTCTTAAAGCCGTCACTGTATTTAAATAAATTGATATCATTCAGTTTTGCAACATTACACTACACCTAACCGTATGTTACTTTAAGAAGAATTGTATAACTTGGATTTTATTTTTGCTGAAAAATATATTCTTGACACTCCATACCACTTTATTCTGCCAAATTCTGAAATTTGACCCTTAAGTGAAACCAAAACACATATAATTTTCAGTTGACAAAGTTAGAAATTTTTTATTTTAAACAAATAACCCAATTTGTCAAATTACTCATAAAATTATCGATTTCCCAAAAATTTTTTCTCTTGGGTCACAAAAATTCTTTGACCCGCCATGTGCAACTGGTATGTTGTAACTCTGACAAGAGACAAAGTGCAGATGCTAAGATCAGTCCATAAGGTGTACAGAATTGTGTATGTGTAGCGGAGAAAAAGAGCATGTGAAAACATCGATTATAGAGATATTGAGCATGAATCAGATTCAGATGACGACCTTTAAAACCTTAACTCATCTCAATTTTTTTTTTTTTTTTGTACAAACATGGGATTTCCTTTTTTTTTTTAAATATACTGCGTAATTATTTCATCATTGTTAACTTGGTTATAACATATTTTCCGGTTTCAACATTACACGAAATCATATCTCGAAAACTAACAGAGATATCGAAAAATCTGCAATAACCTTCTTTAAACAACTTTTTTTTTATTTTATATAATTTGAAATAATGTATATATTAACCAATTATCTTAAAATTGCCATTAAATGAATTTAATATAAAAATAAATGAATACTTGCTATGGCGGCCATCTTGGAATTATGAAGTCATAGCGGCTATCGGCCACATTTTCAGACAAACATATTTTTTTTCAGGAAGTATTAGTTTTTTAAGTATTTTGAGTAATTATATCACCATTGTTAAATTGGTTATCACATATTGTTTGGTTTCAACATTACATGAAATCATATCTCGAAAACTAACAGAGATATTGAAAAATCCCCAATAACCTTCATTAAACAACTTTTTTTTAATTTTATATAATTTGAAATAATGTATATCTTAACCAATTACCTTGAAATCACCATTAAATAAATTTAATATTAAAAATAAATGAATACTTGCAATGGCGGCCATCTTGGAATTATGACGTCATAGCGGCTATCGGCCACATTTTCGGACAAAACACCCGGTGATACGTGATTATGCAGTTCATAAGCTATCCATCCATACCACACACTATATTCCTTCCTTAAAAATCCCACGGAATTACACATGCCCCTGCACTATAATAGCCCAATGCTGCAACTCTTGTGCGACGTTGTTTAAACCAACCACAAAATAATCCAGTATTTAAGGATTTAATATTACCCAATATAATTCGTTTTGTGCTATTTTCCAAAGTATATTTTTCTATATAACATATTTGATTTTTTTGTTGTATTGTTCAATTAGTTTACTTCG
The DNA here is from genome assembly GCA_963932185.1 of Troglohyphantes excavatus. NCBI lineage: Eukaryota > Metazoa > Arthropoda > Arachnida > Araneae > Linyphiidae > Troglohyphantes > Troglohyphantes excavatus. The sequence goes on along the minus strand of OZ010676.1, from coordinate 9,989,796 downwards.
TTTACTTTGTTTCCCTCGATTTGTTCATTTCGATCATTTTGTTGACTTCGTTTGTTTTGTTCAATAATTCGATTTTCGTTCGTTTTGTTTGATTAATTCAATTGTTCATGTCGATCGATTAGTTTGGTCCGTTCGTTTTTTAAAAAAATTTTACTATTGTCAATACATATAAGAATGCTAGATTTAGATAGAATTGAACAAAAATGATGATTTTTAAATAATTTGAATAAAGTAATAAAAAAATTCAAATGAATTCGTATTTTTTTCCCGAATAAATAAAAATTGAATTTTGTATAGCGGTCCTAAATGCTGACCAAAGTTTTTTAAATTATATTATTTGGCGCTTTGGTAGAAAAAACTTGCCGACTCCTAGTCTAGGTTGAAATTGTTCAACATATCACTACCACCGTATTTATTTCTTGAATGAAAATATGGTCGTATCCAAACCCTTCTTGAACTTAAAGTTGCGAGTACTACTGCTTCTGAGGCGACAACAACTACTACACGTTTCTTGCTTGCCCTATCGAAATCAACTGATTGACTTTATCTAATTCATTGCATGCCAACTGCAAGAGCTACAAAACTTTTACTCGAGCTATATAGCTCTGTTCTTGCTATATAGCTCTGCTATATAGCAGAGCTATATAGCTCTCTGCTATATAGCAGAGCTATATAGCAGTTTTGCTATATAGCAGAGCTATATAGCAGTTTTGCTATATAGCAGAGCTATATAGCAGAGCTATATAGCAGTTTTGCTATATAGCAGTTTTGCTATATAGTGTAAACCCGCCTTTAAGAAAGGCATAATGGTAGGATATGCTCAACGGACCCGTGGCTATAGGATCTGGCTCCCTAATGAAAGAAAAATTGTCGAATCTATTAATGTAACTGTCGAAGATGAAGCAATTGACAGTGGAGCTGTACTGGACCCTTCCCATAATTTAAGAGTATTATCTGACCAGTCTGATTCTGACTCAAATTCTGACATTCAGAGTAATATCGAATCATTAGCCGAACCTTCTACGACATCCGAGTATCCAGATCCTTTACCGGGCACCAGTGAGCATATACCTCCGGCCCCTATTAAAAGGGTAACTTGGTCTCGTGAAGCAGTTAGTTATCCACTACCCACCAACTGCTGAGAGTGACTGAATTAATCTCAGAGGGTTTCGCCAAAAAAATGAGTACGGGAGCCCTTTTCTTAGACGTGGCAAAGGCCTTCGATAGGGTATGGATCGAGGGCCTGATCTACAAACTGATCACTCTCAAAATCCCTAGCTACCTTGTTCCACTTCTCCTCTCATACCTCACTCAGCGATCGTTCGTAGTGAGAGTGGGGAAGGTTCTATCTACCAAAAGAGATATAAGGGCAGGAACGCCACAGGGGTCCATTCTGGGGCCCACATTATTTAACATTTATGTCAATGATATGCCACAACACCCCAGAACCATGACTGCATTATACGCTGATGACACGGCCATCCTTGCTAGGCATAGCTCCACTTTTTTCATTCGTAAACTACTCCAACAGCATATCAAGGAACTTGAGAGCTGGCTACTGATGTGGAAAATCAAAATTAATGTTGAGAAAAGTGCGGCAGTGCTTTTCACTAGAGAATTAAAGAAGCCTGCACCACTTACCATGTTTGGAACGGCCATTGACTGGCAAAATCATGCCAGGTACCTCGGGCTGATCTTAGACAATAGATTGACGTGGGCTCCCCACTACCTATCTATAAAGAATAAATTAAGAAAAGTAAAATTCAGCCTCATGCCCCTTCTGAATCGTAAGTCCCATCTGTCCATGAGTAACAGGCTCACTATATACAAATCAATTCTAAGGCCTATCATCACTTATGCGGCGCCCATCTGGGCCTTCGCATGTAAAACCCGATTAGATGAGTTTGATAAATTTCAAAGAAATCTGCTTAGGGTGTACATATCCAGATCGAGATGGTTTGTAAGAGACGTTGACATTGCCCACTCATTGAACATGCCCTCGCTCCTGCAGCACATCGGGAAATTGGCTGTAAATTTTTATAGCTCTCTAGAGCACACTGATAACGTGGAACTCCAAAACTTGGAGAAGTATGATCACACAGATATACATAACATCCATAGACCCAGAGCCTCGCTGCTTCTAGAAACTAGGTAAATGAATGAGACTGGCTGGCTCTCCGCTCTACTTGTAATATAATGTACATTATTTGTATAAGTATATTTGACTGGCTAGCGTTCCGCTCTGCCTGGTAATTCTTGTAAATAAATGTAATGTTCACTGTAAATAAATTTTGTCATTGCTCATTTATATGAAAAAGGAAAAAAAAAAAAAAAAAAAAGGAAACTACGCTTCCACGGAAATGTCTGATGTCTGGCCCCCTCCTTTCCGCATGAACTCCTCCTCCCCCCCCCCCCTGTCTTCATTATGAATATACCTATTTATGTAGCCTTGAGCTCGTGTGATGAGATATTCTATTTGCTATACTGGAGGCGAAGGCCACTTCGTGGCCATGTCCTTCGAAAACTCCTTAGACTACTACTCGTGAAGCAGTCACCATTCATTCGCTCTCTCGCCTCCATCGGAGTCGGACGTACCTTCAAGCTGCTCATCGACGTTAACAACGAACTCCTGATAAGAAGTTATCATCTGTAAATGTGGAACCTTGCCTTCGGTAATTGTATGCCTGCGTTTGCACCTACCTTAAATCGTAAATCCGGGATTTCCGTTTTCTGTTCTTTCTCTAAGGTGGTGGCTTTGATCACCAATACCTAGGAAAGTCTGAATTCAGCGACGCTTTATCTTCGGATTAGCTTAGCTTCCCTTCGCCCGGTTGATTCTACCCTACCTACCCTATCTCACTCTATCTTTCGTTATGGCAGCCGCCCTTAATCTAACGCAAAAAAAAGTTGAGGCTTTGTTAATGCAAGTTAACTTTTCTTACGAACAACTCATAGCCAAGCAAAAAGATCAAGGCAACAAATAGTATAACTCGGATAATATGTCGCTAAAAAATGCAGTTTATCTCAGGTCTTATTATGCAAGCCTACTGCATAAATTTAACGCACCGATTGCCCCGGTGGTACAGGCCGAAAGTAAACCCGCGGCATCGCCGGTTACACCGGCCGCCGCTCCAGTCGAAATTAAACCCGAGGCACCCCCGGTTATTAAACCGGTCGCCGCCACAGTCAATCCTAAACCAGTGGAACTCCAAATGGACACCACTAATAAAATCGAAGAAGTTCTCGAAACTCCTTGTATGGAAATTAGTCAGGATACTAACGAAGACGGATTTCAACTGCCAAAAAAGACGGCTAAAAGACCAAGGGAATCTAGCCCTTCTAAAATCGAGGTCTCGAACAAGTTCGCAGCTATTGATAGCGAACAATCAGAGCCCGATGCTTCGGAAGTGGTACTCCCTAAGAAACCTAAAATATCGCCGGTCATAGTTTCAGACCCAACGCTCTAGACCGAAATTAGAGTTTTATTTCATGATAAAGGAATAGACAATTTTAATTGCAAAGCCAGCTCAGATTCCCTGAGCATTAGGCTTAGTACAAAAGAACACTTCGACTCAGTAGTTGAACTTTTCAACGAGAAGAAGTATCCGTATCATACTTTCTGCACTACCAAAGTCAGGAAACAAAAAGTTGTTCTCAAAAACGTCCCGGCTGACATGCCCGTGGATGATATTAAAGAGGGTTTGGCCCAACTGGGTTTCCCAATCTTAAGTGTTTTTCAATTGAAGAAAACCACAAACAAACTCAAAATTCCTCTCCCGATTTTCTTCCTCGAGTTGAAAGCAGGGAAAAATGATTCTGATATATATCTACTTAAAGACCTCTTGAATCTCAAAGTCAAAGTCGAAACTTATCGCAGGAGGAAATCTCCGGCCCAATGCCATAGATGTCAAAGGTACGGCCACACTAAAAACATGTGCCAGCACCCATTTAGGTGTGTTAAGTGTGCAGAAAATCACTTCTCAATTGATTGTACTGAAAAGTACATTTCGAACCCTAAATGCGCCTTGTGTCAAGGTAGCCATACTGCAAATTACACTGGGTGCCCCTGCGCCCCGAAACTGCGCCAAAAAACTCGACCTCCGGTAGCCCCGCCCACCTTCAGGAATACAGAGGTACCTGTAACGCCATTGGTCGATGAAGCCCCGCCTCCCCCTGTTGCGGAGACGAGCCAAAATGACTCTACCAAATCTGATATGGAAGATATCATGGGATTTCTCAGAGAAATCACAAAATGGTTAAAAAATATTAACCTGAAAGAACTTCTTTCCAAAGTAAAAGAACTTTTCGAAAAATTTAAAAAAGGGGGAGGCTGAAAACTCATTTGAGAAAATGGAAGTAGGATTAAACGCTCTTGAGCTGTTCTCTAGCATCTGCAATGCCGATTAATTCTCGGAAATGCAGAATCTTCAAAATTTCTACGACCATTCATCAACAACGACGATGTCGAGAGCTACCGCCGTACCTGAGTAACCCTGGGGTTTGAGCTTACACACATGTGTAGGTGACTCAGGGTCAGGTTTCGGCGGACTAACGGCTCTCGGGTATCTTATGATCAGGCGCTCGTCTGAGGACAAGAAAAATAAAAAACCAAATAAAAAGTACAAAATTTTATAAAAATAAATAAAAACTCCCTATCCATAAACTTTCTTCTTACGACACTCGCAAAATCCCCGGATTTTCGAGTATCAACTTTCCCCCCACTTTCCTTATTTCTTCTTCTTACCTTCCAAAAACCCACCTCGGTGGGTTCTTCTAACCCAGACCCATGGGTACCACTTCTCTATCTTTTTTCGCTGCGCCGGCAGTACAAATATACCCCGCTACAGTTTTTTCCCAATGGGATCATCTTCGATGAAGTTGTAAGGACCTTCGGGTCGAGGCAACGCACGGTTCATTCCGATTTCCGTGAAGCAGTACCTAGAAATGACGGTACACGTACCGATATTTATTATCGTATTGAAGGATCAAATTCCAGGTTAAGATCTCATAACGATGTGGAGAAATTTTGCACTGCAAATAACATCCCCTATGACAAAACCCTTTTTAATTTTAGTGGTAAAAATACTTTTTCTGATAGTGTAAATAATAATGAATCTAATATAATTAATACATGACTAGATGTTGTTATCCCTTCCAGTTATAATACTGCTATTAGAACCCCTGAAGCTGACTTTAGGCATAAAGCCATGCCTGAAGAAATCACCGTAATGAAGGAACGTAAAGCCGGCGCCACATATGCGGTATTCGCCGAATCCCGAGCAACGAAACCTTGGATATTCGCCTAAAGACGCATGTGTGGATGGGTCGCTCAGTATTCGGCAAGTGCCGCGTCGCTCGCGTTTCGACGATTTTCAGCACCACACTACAAAGTGCTCGCCTTATCACGAGCAACTTCGCTCGGGTTAAAGCGAGCAAATTGAATAATTGCGTTTCCCATTTGTTTCGGGAAAATGGAACACATCTCGAAGCGAGCTCAATGGTGATTGGCTATCGATATTTTATTCTATATTTTGATAGCCAATTACCATTTACTATCAATATAGTGAGGTGACTTAGGTTTAGTTTAATCATAATCAGGAAGGTTATTTTAGAATGTTATTTATTTAATCACGAGAGCTACGGGTTAGGTGCGACATGTTCGCCATCCAATCTCGTTCTGTTTCTGCCGGTTCCTCCTAGAGGTAACCCTGTGGTTGCCGAAGAGACTTGGCGAATTATCGCTCAGTCGGCGCTCACCACAATAGTACTATTTTCTTTTTTTATTTAAAGAGGGAATATTGTTCTTTTCGTATCAATTTGACTTTAAAATATATCGTGGTGTTTGTTGTGCTATTATTTTATAATTTTTATTTAGTTTATTCATTTATTTTTATGAAGTTGTCTGTTTCACTTAAATATTTGTGTTTCACTTAAATATTTGTGTTTCATTTAAATATTTGTGTTCCATTTATTTATTTCATTTATTTATTTCATTTATTTATTTCATTTATTTATCAATAAAATTATTTCATTTATTTATCAATAAAATTATTTCATTTATTTATCAATTAAATTATTTCATTTTATTACTTATTTATATATTTGAAGCATTTAACTATTTTTATGCAGATGCGAAAAAATGAAGATATTATTTTTACATTTCTATTCGAGTTTTCAATGTGTTTAAACGATTTGAAGTCTCACGACCTAAATAAAATGGAGTTTTTTCATGAAATGTCTTTAAAACCATCTATAAAGGGTGTGTGTAGGGACATAGTAGTCATGATAGAAACACCATTTTACGCTTTTAGGATAACCGATTCCGACACTATAACTTTCTAAATATAGCACGTTTGACATAAATTTGGTCCAGCCGATGATCTAAAGTTTCAAAAACTTTTGGTGTTTTGAGCTTTTTTTTATCGTATATTTACTTGTTTAGTTCGTCTACTTAAAACAATTCCTTCGTTTATTAAGTTGTGAATTTTACTAAATTATTTGTTCAGATTATTTTTTTATTTATTAATTAATTTCGTTTATTTATTTTTTCATTTAGATTTCTTGCATTTAACTGTTTTGATGAAGACACAAAAATATGAAAATATTTAAATAGTATTTTAAAACCTCGAAATGAAATGTCATTGATTTAAACGTTTTGAAGAATCTTGAGTTGAAAAATGAAATGTGGTTTTGATGTGAAACAGTTTTAAAACCAACTATTCTTTAAGGTGATACATTCTGATACTGTAACATAGTAAAATGAAGCACGATTGTTATAAAAGGAAATTTGGCGAGGATTCGTGTAAAATCTTGAACTAAAGCAAAGCACGTACGGAGAGCGGACGTGGAACATACGAGGAATCAGGCGTAGCAGTTTGCATATCTTCCTCTGTTAGCGAGGTTTCCGTTGATAAACGAACCTTATTTAGATATTAGTTATCGGTATTACTTAATATGTCAATTTTAAATCTATATAAGATATGTTTGGTTGAATTGACGTTGCACTAAAGTTACAGAATAAACTACGAGCGACGGTTCGGGTTTTATCCCCATAGAAAAATTCGGGAACACTGTTTTTGTCATTGTGAGCCGTGGTCAAATGACTTCGACAACACCTGAGCTGGCACCCCACTGGTTAATTTTTATACAAAAAATTTCAAACGTTTAAAAAAATATAAGTTTTCAACACCATTGACATTGAAGCAACCATGCCAAGTATTTTACTTTTATTGTTGCTGAATACTTCATTTTTATCGACATGATATTACAAGGCTATATTCGTTAAAGGCTTTTTTAATCCTTAAATTTTAGGAATTTAAAATAAAAAAAAAATTCTTACAAAAACATCACTTTAAATATCAATTGCAATAGCATGTAAAGTCATGAATGTAAAAATTAAAAAAAAAGTACTAGGTTTAGGTATTTCGAAAACTGCTCAAAATAATTGAATAAATCTAGATTTTGATAAAAGTTTATTTTACACAGTGCACAGAGAGTGTTATGCGGTGGCTACGCTAACAAACACAAAAATCGAGCAGCTTTTACTACGAGTAACGCCGGGCCATATTGCTAAAATACCAATAAAACAGTAATTAACGATAGAAATTTTTCCGAAAATTGATAAACAAAAGCAAAATGTCAATCTTTATACATTTAATCCCGACATCAAATTTTGAATAGTATTCACTGTCGAATATTAATATAATTTTTTTTAATGAACTCTATGTTGACCTGGTGTCGATATTATATCTTGTAAACAAATAATCGTTAGTACATTGGCTAAGAAAAAAGCAAACGATAATTTCAATATGTTAAAAGATACGGAATAAAAACCAGATCCCCAAGACAACGTCAACGTGCATAAAGTCCATTATTTATACTTAATTAAAAAATGGATTGACACTAAAGAAATTTTTATATGTAGCATCCAAATTCAATTGTCAAAATGCGAAATATTCAGTGAAAATTTTTGCCAGAAAACTTAAAGTTATTCGAACTGATTATCGTTTGTATTTTATTATCGCTAAAGCAAATATATTGAGAGGGAAAATATATATTCCAGAACTGAAAATTAAATCATTTTTAAGTTTACCAACAAAATTAGGATACACTGTTTTTTGTAATTTTTCAATATTCTATGCTACAAAATTTAAACGGTTTCAAGGAATCTCCATGTGCATGGCATTCTGGAATCTATGAAAATAATAATAAAATATTGCACTCGCAAATGGCTATGAGCAAAATAAAAATGTAAAACAAAAAAAAACTAATTTCCAATTTTAAATTTTTTTTATAGTAATTATCACAAATTAAAAATATGTTTTTAAAGAACATAAAAGTATTAGAATATATTTATCAATATAAATATCTGATCAATATAAATATCTCTACAAATCTGTTAATAAAATAGAATATTTTTCCATCATAAAAATATTGTAGTATACTATTTTTATCAAAATTTATATTTATATTTTTATTAAATCCGGCCATGCTTCCTACTGCGAATAAATGTTCTGAAATCGGCAAGTATACTCGCAAGAAGCCGAGTTGCTCAGGTTTTTGTAATCTGAGCAAGTAATAGTAAATCGCTCGGGTTATGGCAAGTCGCTCGGGTTAAGGCGAGTCGCTCGGTATTCGGCGAATACCGCATATGTGGCGCCGGCTTAATGTTTGGAAACTTGTCCCTAAACCTCCTAACAGTAAAGTAATAGGCTGTAGGTGGGTTTTCAATATTAAATATGACGACAAGGGTAATATTGCTCGTTATAAAGCCAGACTTGTTGCCCAAGGTTTCCTACAATTAAAAGGTATCCATTACGATGAGGTCTTTAGCCCAGTAGTCAATTTTTCAATCATAAGAATGTGTTTTTCTATTTTAATATGTAAACTTGAATGGTCACATTGCCAAATTGATATTAAATGTGCCTATCTATATGCAAGTCTTAATGAAACCATTCTAATGTCTCAACCACAGGGATTCGAAGATCAATCTAAACCGGACTTTGTATGCAAACTATATAAAGCTATATATGGTCTTCACCAGTCAGGGAGGGAATGGTTTAGTGAAATTCACAATGTATTAATTGAAATTGTATTTTTTAATTTAAAATGGACAAATTGTGTATATACTTTTCAAGATAATGTAATTTTGCTTTTGTACGTGGATGATATTGTTCTCTTTGCCAAAACCAAAGATTTGATTAAAAATATTATCGTCAAATTCAAATATCATTTCGACCTTAAAGTTTTAGGTGAAACACGTCGACTTTTAGGTGTCGAGTTTGAACAGATTGGCAACGAGATTCATATTCATCAATCCACATACATTGATAAAATTTGTAAATCTTATGATAAATTTAATATACCCAATGTTTCACTTCCAATTGCCGTTGGAACGGTCATGTCCAAAACCCAATGTCCCAATTCTGTAGAAGAAACATCTAATATGTCAAAATTACCTTTTAGAAATGTTTTAGGTTGTTTAGCATTCATTGTGTCGAACTCGTCCCGATATTAGTTATGCTGTAAACATACTTTCTCAATTTCAATCTAATCCAGGTATTTTTCATTGGAATGTACTTCTTAAACTTTTGGGATATATTAAACATGCTAAAAATTATAAATTGAATCTTTCTCAAGTGTCTGATCTTAAAATCAATTGCTATAGTGACGCTGACTTTGCGGCTAATAGAGATGACCGTATTTCAGTTGGCGGTTTGATTTTGTTTATTGATAGCTCCCCCATCGTTTGGAGAACATTTAAACAGAAAGCGGTAAGTTTATCTATGTTAGAAGCTGAATATATCTCTTTGTCAGAAGCTAAAGAGTTAACTTGGGTCATTAATATATTGACTGAACTCGTAGACTCCAACTTACTAAATCTTAAGTTTAATAGTTTCCTATACTGTGATAATGAGGCCGCTATTAGTTTTTCAAAATCCCCAATTGAAAACAATCGGAAATCGGAATTTAACTATATTGCGCTATCGACCATGTGGTCCTTACGCATTCATCTAAAATGCCTTGTGTGGCTATGGGATAAAATGTTTATGAGCATTACCTGACGGTTGAGTTAAGGTAAAGAGTAGATTGCCCGAAGGGCAAAATAGTACCCTCTGACCAGCTTGGCCATTGGGTTAGGTGAAGATAATTGAGGGCTCAAAGAGATGAGTATAGGCACGTTATCAGCTTGATAACGTGAAAGAGAAGTTTTTATTGAGGCATAGGAAAGGGAAGTGAGATGGCACCTGTTATAAATTTTTATTTGGTTTTGTTTTTATGATTTTTATTTGGTTTTCAAATTTTCTAATTCAGATAAAGTATATCTTCGTTTATTTGAAGTCCTATGGTGATTACATCTTGCCGTGTTTCCCCGGAGGCTCGACCCAGTATCCCCCTCTCTGAGATTAGTTCATTTACTGGGTTACTCGAGCACCGGGGTAGCAAGATGTAATTTGATTGGTTGTTTTTTGCTAATTTATTCTTGTTAGAGAACTTATTCCGTGAGGATTTCTGAGAATGTTTGAAAAGCCTCCATGGCTATTTCAAATTTTTCAAAAGCACTTTTAGCGTTTTTAATGTCTATGAATAGTTTTTTCAATTTACTGAAAATATCTTTTAAGTTAAATCCCTTTATCCAAGACATGAATTCCTTGAAGACGGTTTTGAAGTCGTCTTCCTTGACATTTTCATCATTGTTATGAACATCTACGTATGAATGTTCGGAGTCCGAGATGGAGTCATTAAGATTTGCGGGAGTGGGGATTTTTTCCTTTCTAAGTTTTTGCTGTTTAAGTTCAAGGATAGTGAAGACTATATATAAAAGGTGTGCTGGTACTCCCGCTTTCTGATGGAGGGCGGGGTAAAGTATTCTTTTGACGTCATAGTGACGCCTCCGACTTCTGTGGGGGTGTCTAATGCTCTCGTTTGTGCAGTCGTTTTTGGAGTCTACTTAATTTAACAAGAATTCTTGTTTTTAACTAATCATGAATTTATTTAAAAGAAAACAGTTAAAATTTGCTTCAAAAAACAATTTTAATCGATTTCCAGAGTAGATTAGTTATTAAAATATTAGGAATGAATTTCGTTCAATTTGAACTAATGGTTCGTGAGGTGCTGCCATCTATTAGTTTTTTTTGCGAACTATTTAAAAGTGATTTCGCTAACTGAATTTAGTATTTGCTGCATTTTATGAGTTTAAATTTCATTTTAAGGATATCATTTAGTATTAAAAATTGAAAAAGATTTGCTTAATAAATTAAGCGTATTAAAATAATATTAGCTGCGACGAGAGCATGTCCATGAATTTTGAAAGCGTAAAATGGGGTCAGAACCATCATGTCAATGCATTTGTATTGGACATATTAAATGAGTTACAATTTCAATCAAGTAAAATACGGGGACATAACAAAATAAGGACGGATTAGCAGTTAAGCTACCTGAACACAATTTTTTACAGATATTTACATTATTTTGCTGATTAAAAATTAAATCACCAGTTGTTACCCAACCGGGAATCGAACCTAAGTAGCAATGCTTGAAACACACAGCCAATGAGAATGATCAAAAACCCATAGTAAGGCGGAGCTAAAATGACCTCAAAAGAATACTTTCCTTGCCCCTTTCAAAAAGCGAAACACGAGCACACCTTATATATATATATATATATATATATATATATATATATATATATATATATATATATATATATATATATATATATATATATATATATATATATATATATATATATATATATATATATATATATATATATATATATATATATATATATATATATATATATATATATATATATATATATATATATATATATATATATATATATATGGTCTTCACTATCCTTGGTTTAAGCTTAGGAAAGTGTTTACATCCCCTGTAACTGGCGACGTGATTTCCGCCGCATAGAGCGCATTTTGGATTATCAGCGTATGTTTCGCCGCAATCGCTACTAAGGTGATCTCCTACGCATTTAACGCACCTCGAGGGGTGGTTGCAGGAGTTTTTGGTATGGCCATATCTCTGGCATTTGTGACACTGGGTCGGCGATTTTTTATCGCGATATGGTTCGCATTTGATTTTTAGGTAGAGTAGATCCTCTAACTCATAGATTTTGGCGCTGTCATCACCATATGTCAGCTCGATAAAGAAAATTGGCAGTGCGACTCTATATCTGCCGACTGTTTTCTTAAGCTGATGTACTCTAATCACTTTGAAATTTTTCTGCGTGAGTGCGTTTTTTATTTCATCAATCGGCATATCAGCCGGAATATTATTGATAACGACTTTGAGTCGTTTTTCAACTTTTGTACTGAAAGTATGAAAGTGGTAGTTTTTGCTAATGAACAGTTGTTTCATAGCGTGATATTCGTCGGCCATTTCGAACCTAATATTCAAGGTTTCGGGGCTAGCTTTGCACGAGAATTTAGATATCCCTGCGTCGGTTATTATTTGCTTATTTCAGTCCACAGGGTGGGGTCAGAAATAATTATAGGAGGCAGTTTTTTGGGTTTAGGAACCGTTTCAACTTCCATATCATCAGCCTTATCCTTTTCGTCATCCTCCAAAGCAATAAATTTGCTGGGGACGGCGGCCGGGGGTGGGCTGTCAGGTTCTATTTTCCTTTTGATAGGTTTTACGCTTTTGTTAAATCCCGCAAGCTGTGGGAACCTATGCAGGTATTCTTGGATATTATTTTTGGTGGCTCTGTCTTTTTCTTTGAGCTCAGCCAGTTTTATTTGGTTGTATTGGTTACCCTGAGAGTACAACTGCATTTCGCAATTGATGTCTCTTTCAGTTACCTTGTGTTGAAGGTAAGATTGTTTATGAACGTTATCACCGTCAATAATACCAGCCTCGAATTTGGCTTGGATTTCTGCTATACATTTACGCGCCTCTTCACAATTAATATCCGTGAAGATCTCGTTTTGTATATAATTAGACGGGTCATTTTCGTCAAATTTTTCCTCGGTTTCCGCAACCTGCGAAACTTCGCTAACAGGTCCAACCGGGGTTGGGACCTGATCGGCTGGGGCGTTTAATTCATGCAGCTCCTGAGATAGAGCGGTTCGAAGTTTGGTTAAATTACCGAGTTTTATTTTCTCGGATTTTGAAAGTTTGTTCTCTTTACGTTTAGCTACTAAGGCTGAATAATCAAAATTTACTTGCATTAACTGGTCTTCGACCGATTTAAGATTTGCGGTAGAAGTAGGTGCCATCGTATAAAAGAAAGAGGTAATAGTGGGAGGGATTTCACTGCCCGGCAAACAGAAAGCTTCGCTGACCTTACGGAAAAGCTTGGCTGATATATCGGCTCTCCTAGGTATTTGCGAACGATGCCGCAACCTTAGAGAGAGAACGATATTCGGAATCCGAGGACTTACGTTTATAGGGTAAACTCAACGTAGGTAATGCTTACCATTATTCAAGTAGAACTGGCTCAGGGTCAGGGTAAAAAAAGCTAGAACGCTTATATCCTCCACGATCTGATTAAGGTATCGTGATAGATGTTATGTCGCTCGACTCTGCACAGAAAGGGCAGCTTCCGAAAATATCCGCTCGGAGCAGTTTGTAAAGTCAACCGTCTCCGATGGAGGCGAGAGAGAGAATGTGAGAATTGTAAACAACCGTACTAAGCATATTGATATTAAATATCATTTTATTAGAAATTTGGTACTTGAAAATATCTTCAATTTAAGTTATGTTAATACTAAAAGCAATCTAGCTGATCTTTTTACCAAACCTTTGCCTAAGATAGGTTTAAAAACTTTAATTGATAAAATTTTCACCTAGATATATATATTCACAAATATTATTTTTCTCAAACTATAAATACTTTGATGAAAATGTGAATATTTTCATAAGGCGAATTTTATATTTTGAAATTTCATGTTCTTTCTCTTTTATGTATATCTGGTGTGTATCCTGTTGTGCAGGAGTAACGGTCCCCGCGGAGATGTCGGATTCCCTTTCGGTTGGTGTCGCGGACCGTACGAGCGGCCTCCATTACCTTCATGTCCAATACCGTCTCGGAGGAGGTGCCATTGTAATCGCCTGAGTGTGGCCTCCGTCGATATCGCCGGGAGGGGGTTCACATCAAAGCCCCTTATTAGGAGACATTGTTTTCTTTAATTTCGTGAGTCCCTTACCCTGAAGATAACTCCTCTACTCCCACCTCCACAGCGGGATACAGTTCATCTATACGCTACCGGAATAATTTTTCTGAACTTTTTAAGAGATATGATCATTTATATTTCAATATAAATCAACTTTTTGTATTTTCAACAAGTTTGTTTTATTTTAAAATTTTGATGTGTTGTTTTTGTAAATGCAGTGAAATGTACAAGTATTTTTGTAAACTTTTTATTAACCTTTTGGCTATAAAATCCTTTTGAAATTACATCATTTTTCTCACTTCATAGGAAAAAGGCGGGCCATTGTTAGGAAAAAGGTGCAAATATTACTTGCCTTTGCCAGTTTTTTACTCTGTATAGTATTTTTCCTATGTAGCTCGTACGTTTTTGGATTTGCCGGTGTTTCTCTCATAGAAGTTTCTCTGTTGACAAATAGTCCAGAGACCACTTCACTTCACTTTGGAAATAAATCTCTTCTAAAACGATCTTTTTAAGATCGGAACAGATTTATTATTCTCTGATCGCATATAAATAAAAATTGATCAGCCTTTGAAGTAGTATTTATGTTTTTGCTTTATACATAAAGTAAACAAATACATTTTACTTTATGTAAATACTTGTATGATTATTTACCAAACTGTATGCAAATGTCATTTCAGTATAAGTTGAGCGAAGCGTTCGGAGTACCGTAGGGGCGAAGCCCCTTTTACCTCCTATATGACTGTTAATTTAAAAAAAAAAAACATGGCGTTGAGAATGGTTTTGAATGGCTTGTTGGGAAACAAGTGAGGACGATACGCGGACAACACAGGACGAAAAGACGACATGGTAAAATGAACACAATAAAAAAAGGGCAATTTAATTTGCCTCTTTCCATGAAAAATGAGATATATTTACATTAGAATTTTTCAGGTACTTGGGACAAATACGTTACAATAAATGGCAAAAGTGAAACAAAAGTAGAGCATGGAGCCTCTAATTAGGCATGAAATGCATAAATCTCATTGTTAAGAAACAATGATTTTGGGGACAGTACGTAACTAAATTAGCTTAGTTTTAAGGACGAAACAGTAAGACGAAGCGAAAAACATGTCGTGAAGGAACTGCGTGGGGTAAGTTTCTCTCAGGGAGTTCTATTTACATAGTGTCAGTGCTGCTCCAGGTCGCCGCCTATTAGCTTTGATGGTGTGGTCGTATTCATCGAGCTCCTGTAGCAAAAAAGGATGTTAGCGATAGCCCACGACGGTCGGTTTTCCGTTTTGCTCCGCTAACTCTAAGATTTTCAAATGAATTCCAAACCGAGTTTTCCGGTTTTTCCGGATCACTTTTCAGAATTTCGTTTTGACCCACTGCTATTCAAATTTCATATTAAAACTAAAATTTATCGGCAATTGATCGAAAAAGGAAATGATCCTGTCGTCAAACTCGAAGTTGAGAGTGAACTTCTCGGAATGTATGAGAAACTCTTCATACAGGGAATTTACCCTAAGCACTTCGATATGGACTTGCTCTATGCTGATATGAAATATGATCCAACGGGATGGCACATCCGATTCAAGGACTTTGAAAATGTGATAGTCCCGGACCCACCCGCGCCCATGCTGAAAAAGAAGCTCAGGGTTGAGCTGACCGGCGGTCAGTCACCCATCGCTCCTGAACTCTTGAAAAGCCCTGACAAGGTAATTGACAACATAGAAGTAAATGAGCAAACTGAAATGCTTATTACTGAGGGGGAAATTGACGAAATGATCATCGACTCCCCCCCCAGCGCCCAGTGTCGTCGAACCTGTTTACACCCAGCCGGGTGCGATATTCCTCAAAACTACTGACGCATACCCACTCATTTTGTCGGAATTGAAAATTATCATGAATGATAAACTCCAGTCCAAGCAAACCGGGAACTTTATTAAAATTCAACCGACTTGTGAGAGTGATTACAACCTGACTACTGACTATCTCAAGGAGAGAAAAAGTGACTTTTTCCTTGCCGCCCCACCGAACAGTGCCTCGTTCCCCGAGTGGCGATTAAAGGTTTGCCTGCTCAAACGACCTGCACTGCCATCCTGACTGAGCTAACCGCCATTGGATATGATATTTCCAAAGTGGTCCAACTCACCAGACGTTCGACCAAGGCCTCCACCAAAGTGTTTATGGCGGCCATGACTAAAACTCCGGGAATAAACAAAATCCTGAAAACTAAAGTGCTTTTAGGACTGGATATTTTCGTGGAGCCCTACCGCAACAGAAGCATTCCGCAATGTTTTAATTGCAACTACTTCTATCATACTTCTCATTCGTGCTACCTCGCACCCAGATGTCTGAAGTGTGGGGAAACCCACTAAACGAGAGAATGCTCTCTCGGCAAGTTGGACAACCCGACATGCATTAACTGCAAAGCTACAGGCCACGTAGCCTCCAGTAAAAGATGCCCTGATTTCCCAAAACCGAGGAAACTTCCAGCCCAAAACCGAATCATCAGGCCTTCGATTCCGGCTCGGCGGAAGGATACACGGAAACCCACCCCACCACCTGTCCCGGCGACAAAGAGCGAGCCCGCTCCAGTCACCGAGTTATGCAAGGAACTTTCTTATATCTTTGCCCACACTGATGGAATCAAATGCTTGATTGATCAGTTGAGGGTAAAAGATACTGCTGCAGAGAAACTACAAGCTCTCTTCTGCTTTTTCCTGGATCGACTGAATGAATTAGACCCAGCCAAGGTGAGCAGCCCTGTACCAGAGTCGATGGCTCCGCCCACCGACCAATCACAGTAGAGGATTTTTAGCTAGCGATAGTAGCATCTATTCAGACATGTACGCGAATTAATTTTAACTTTAACTTTTTTTTCTTTTTTTACTGTTTCGTCCTGTTTAGTCCGTGTTTTTCGTCTTTTAATCGCCTAGCGCGAGACATTCAAAATTAAATTTTTATCGTCATGTTTCCAATATTGACAGTCCTACAGGAGGTTAAGGGAGCTTCGCTCCCATGGTACTCCGCACGCTTCGCTCAAATACGAGCTCCTGTAGCTCGGAATTGTCGATGTGAGGGATTTTGGCACAGAAATTTCTAGCCAATTTGCCCATAAATTCACATAACGGGGGGAAACCCAGTGATTCTTGGATGTCCGGGATTCGAATGAACCAGGGAGCTCTGATAATTTGGATTTTAATTATTGACGACTGTAGTCTTTCCAGCTCAATAAGTCTTGTTTTACAGGCTGATGCCCATATTGGTGAGGCGTAAGTGTTATGATTTTGTCAGAATTAGAAATTAAATATGAGACTGGTAATGTCATTATTAGTTCTTTAATTAGAAACACAACAACGATCTCACGTTATACGACATCATCAACAGAACAAGTTCGTATACATAACAGTTACAGTTAATACAACACAGTAAGAGTAAAAAAAACACAGTTACAGTTATGACAACATAATTGGCAAGATATAGATCTAAATTCAACACTCCTTCCCAATATCAAGGCCAATTTTTAACACGCATACACAAAAAACAAGTATACATCACAAGATATACAAAAAAAATAAAGCACAAAATCTACCCAATCAATCAATCCACTACAAATAGCAAAACAACACATGTGTATCAGCTTAACTCTCGTCTACATTTTTGCACAGTCCAAGTCCATCGCGTAGATTGATAAACAAAGTACTTGCGAGAGGTTTTGTTAAAATATCCGCAGTTTGTTCTGCCGACGGAACATATTCCAACTTTAACACATCTCGTTCAACTTTCTCTCTAATCGAATGAAACCGTACATCAATGTGCTTGGATCTTCGATGGTGTTGGGGATTTTGAGCAAGTTTTATGGCACTCTGGTTGTCGACATACAATGTGGGGGTGCCATCATATCCAATCAGCTCCTTAAAAAGCAACTTAAGCCAAACAAGCTCATTAGCCGCTTCACTAGCTGCCACATACTCTGCTTCTGTTGATGAAAATGCAACAGAATGTTGTAGTCGAGACCACCAAGTTATTGCTGCACATGAATTTATAGAAACCATACCAGATGTTGAGCGTCTGGTCTTTTCATCACCAGCATGGTCTGCGTCACTGAATACTGTAAATTCTTTTAGCACATTCGACTTGTACAGGAGACCAACATTACTTGTGCCACGTAAATATCTGTAAATTCTTTTTACACGTACTGGATCCGATCATTCAAAATCTTTTTCACTGAATGATTGATAAACTCGGTACCAGCGTCACACAAAATTTGTTTAACAGTATGACCAGCAGTCTTTGCTTCATTAAGGAAAGTTTCTATACAATATGGTACTTCACTCTTTGCTTTCAAGAGGAATACACAACGAAATTTTGTATAGTCATCTTTGAGAACTAACATGAAACGTGAACCACCAACCGAGACTTCTTCCATGGGACCCACAACATCAGCATTGATTTGTTCTCCAGGTTTTGTTGGTCTAATCGTTGATCTATATATCGTTTGTTGGTCTATCTCGTGAATGAAACGACTTTCTATGGGCTTTACCATATGCACATCCTACACAAAACTCAGAGTTCTCATTTGATAAAGAAATGCCCTGTCTTTTAAGAAACTTCACACAGTGTTTCTTGTTTTGATGAACCATTCTTTCATGTATCACTTGAAGAGTATCACTGGTGCTTGAAATAAGAACAGTTGCAGGTTTTGTAGGATATATGAGGAGAGGAGAGGTTGGTGTTCACTGATGACAAGTTAGAATGAACAAAGTTTGTGAGTTCGGTCAGAGCTTGTTTAATCTCCAGAATTTTGTTTCTTAAAGTTGTAAGTTCGTTCTGGACTGGGAGCGAAGGAAAGTCAGATTTTGACCATGGGTTACGAGAATAACTTCTGGACAGATTAGAAGCTTCAGGTTGAGAATTAGGTCTGGATGTCTCGTTGATTATGTTTTTTTCTTTTATGTAAAGTTCACAGTTGGTGTCTGTAGCCGAGTGGTCTGTACTGCTGCAACGAAAACATTTAGCCTCAGAGGTGCAGGGAACTGATGGAAGATGGTTTTGACCATAAATTTTGCACCTGTGTGGGCTATTACAGGAGTTTTGGTAATGACCAAATCGTAGGCAAGTTTTTGGAGAGTCAATATATTGAGAAGTTTTGTATATGATTCGGAATAGGGCTACTTCTTGTCGATAGATATTGCCTAGTTCTTTGACAAGAATGATAGGGATAGGCAAGTCAGTGCCTTTTCTACAAAATCTAACAAGTTGAGTGAAATTGATGCCGGAGGATTTTAGTTCGGCTGCAATGTCTGTTAGAGGGATGTGAGAATCGATTCCCCTGATGATATATTTGGATGTGATCGAGTCTTCTATTATACGGGAAGACACAGAGATATTGTCAATATTTTCGAGTAGTTCAAGATTTTTCACTGTTTCTATCGATTTTATTTTCAACAGAATTTTGTTACGTCTTGTAACCGAGATAGAGTCATGAGATTGAGTAATTTTATTGAAGGTTGGCGGGATTGGAAGTTGGAACACTACCCGTACCTTGGTTTGACTGGATGATTATACGACATTCCGCGATTCCATTATCAAAAGCTGCATTCGCTTTTTCGGCTTCGGAAAGGTTAGATATGAAAACGTTACCTCCACGTCGAGCTTCTTTGGAAGAGGGTTCATTAAAGGAATCTTCGCAAACTTCCAAGGCTCATTTATGGGAGTCGGCAGACATTCCCCAAAAGAAATAAACACCGGAAACGCCCCCTCGGGGGGGTTTCAAAATATAAAGAAAAACAATGCGAACCCTGTCTCTGGGTGTGTGTTGACGCTTCGAAATACAACGCGAAGACACTAACACGAAAGAACTAAGAAAAGATAGAAAACTTTAGCAGGAAAGAAGGCCGACCAACATACTCCACTTCGGAAAGGGCAAAAAAAACACGTTATACGACATCATCAACAGAACAAGTTCTAGTCCATTGCAATTAGACCGAAAAATGGCAAATAGGAGAAAAAATTACAATAGTTTTTAAACTTTGGTCAAATACTCGTTTGACCTCCAGGAATTGAAAACCGAAGAGTTCCCCTCCTTGAGGGGGGAGCTTTCCCCCCTAGCCCCCCTAATCCCCCCCCCTCGAAATTTCGAAAAAAATTGTATCTCGCTTATAAAACAAGCTGTAATTACAATTTTTTTTTTAAATATAAGTAATTTTTTTTCTATTAATATTATTTTATATTTAAGCTTGTATCTGGCATAGTTTTCATATAAAAAAATATATATCTGTAAAATGTTTAATTTCCTTCTATGGCTATTTTTCTATTATAGCAAACCAAAAAAGTGTTTTATTAAACTACTAAACTTGAATTGAAAAGTTCAATTTATTTATTTAGTTATTTACTTCATGCAACAGAACATTTCCCTTACACCAATGCTTGCCAATTGTACCTTCGACCTCCAGGACATGAATGTACTTGAAAAGAACATGACAACTGAGGAATTCCGTAACTTTACTCTGGACAGCTTATTTACAATTAATCGTTCAAATAACAATTGGTCTGGAGTTTGGTCAGACATGGTGATTGAGCAAACTATAATGAAAATTTTAAAAAGCTTTGAAGAGGTTTTCCTGCGGTAACATTCTTAATAGATGCCTTAAAATTGCCAAGTCAAATATGGGTTTTTACCAACTTTTTTGAATCTGTTAATGTACCTGTTTTTTTTCCGATTGGATGGGTTTGATTTAGTTAATTAACATCGCTCTAGAGATGCACATTGGGCTATTGGCGAAGGTTCGGGGTCTATCTCGAAGGAAAGGCCCGGGAATAATGCCTCGCATTTTTAAACCATCCCAATTGGTTGGAAAAATTAGTTTTAGATGGGAAATTTCCAACCCGACCAGAGGTAAAATTTATTAAAATATTGCATTTTTTTACAAATATTTCTCCAATATTTTTATGCATACGTGGGCCATAAGAATGTTGGTAATTTTCTGTTGACTTGTCAAAATCACAATCCTAGTTTTCAAACTTGCGAAATATGTGACTTTTTTTTTAAAGTGAAACTCCTTAATTTAAATTTTTAAAAAAAGTTTCACAAGTTTGCCAACTAGGTTTGTGATTTTGCCAAGTCCTCAGGAATTTACCAACATTGGGGGGTGGACCTTAGGAGGGACCTGACTGGCATTATACAATTTGGCTCTCGCGAGCTCAAAAAAGCTGACGTGGCTAAAAGCTACGTCTTCGTCAACCAGCTCAGTAATAGTAGGAAAAAGACGTTATTGAAGGTGATACAACGCAGCATTTCCAGAGGATACTGTACATTCACCTGACGAACTACAAGACTTCGTATTAGAGCTCGTGGCTTTATTTGATAGCAGCCCCATTATGAGAAATACAAAGAAATTAGCGTTTTATAATGCTATAGTACAGTTCCAGAGCGACTAGTTGATGGCTCTGACAACCTGTACTTTATCCTTGATAGAGGCTCACTAATTCATCACGTGACATAGCCAAAGCAAGAGACTCTTAGTGATGTTTGTACTACCTACACACCTTACATCAAGAAATATTACGCGATCAAGTAACTGTTGTGTTTGACGGATACACCGATAGTAGTATCAGAACTAAGGTTATAGAAAGCCAAAGGCGCTTGATAAAGCGTACGTAAAAATAAAAAAAATTTAATTAGTATACGGTTCTCGTTGACTCACACAGACAATTTCGAAGTAATCTTGTAAATAAGGAGTGTTTCATTTTGTAACTTACTGGCCACCTGGTGAACTTAGGCAATGTATAGCAACAAATGATGCTGATGTATATATTGTGAGTATCGCAATAGAGACACACGAGAAGAATAAAAAGCAAGTTATTGTAGTTGGCCAAGATGTTGACTCCTCTTTCTACATACACAGTGGACGTCTTCATGCTGAAAGTAAAGATAACGCAAAGATAGGTTCTACAACTCTAAAAATCTAAAGAACTCTAATTTTGTCGCCTATTGCCAAAAATCTATTCTTTCCTTCATGAGATTAGTGGTACTGACATAACCTCAGAATTTTATGGAAATTTGAAAACTGAAGGAAGTATAGTTGTTCAACCACAGTAAATACATGCAAGTTATCCCTGAGATCTTCAATAACCTTAAATCTACTTGTGATGACATTGAACGAGCAGGGGAGAGGCTCGGCATCGCATCGTAAAACAATATGAACAAAGAAGAAAGCAACTTGAATACGATTATGTATGACTGTTTTTAATAAACTAGTAGGTCAAGCGAGTGCTGTTGTTGTCCTCTCCAAATTACCTCCAAACACAGAAGCTGTACATCAACACTCTCGTAGCATATTTCACCAAGCGCAAACATGGCAAGGAGATAGTTTGAACTCATCGGGCTGGGGATGGAAGTTAGTGAACAAATTATTGACACACATATCAGCTGCTAAAGGACCAGCTCCAGCTAAAATAGTGTGTATAATTACTTGTACATGTAATAAAAGTTATGGAAAGAAATGCAAGTATGTAAAAATTAACCATCGTTGCACTGTTATGTGCAAAAACTGACGAGGCCAAAGTTGAAGTAATACCGAAGCAATAGACATCGTCGATGAAATAGATACTGATAGTAAAGCAAGAATTATTACATTATTCTGCATTATCATGAAAGAAATAATTTTATTGTAATTATTGTAAAATTAAATAATTTGTATTGAAATGTAACCTAAAATGTATCCAAAATTCTGATACTTTTTCATTCTTTATTAATGACTATGTCCTAATCTATTTTCAGTTTAAAGAAGGTTTTGTGTTGTTTTATGTTTAATACCTTGGATTTTAAACTGTGTTGCATGCTTTCTCTTCCAAAATTAAACACAGGCTTGGCCATATGGGTTATTAAGAGCTGCTCTGATAAAACAATATATAAAACTATATGGTATATCAAATGTTTAACAAAATAATATTTTTTCTTTTTACATTTCATGTTTGGAAGCTTAATAAAACATTTATTTGGTTCACTTTAATAAAAAAAATTATCATAAAAAAAATTATAATTTACAGGTATATTATTGTAATATTTTTTTTTACAGGAAAACTATGCCAGGTACAAGCTCAAATCTAAATAAATAATTTATAAAAGACTTAAATACTTATATTTAAAAAAAAATTGTAATTATAACTTGTTTTATAAGCTAGATATAATTTTTTTTCGAAATATCGAGGGGGGGGGGGGAGTAAAGGGGGCTAGGGGGGAAAGCTCCCTCCTCAACGAGGGGAACTCTTCGGTTCTCAATTCCTGGAGGTCAAACGAGTATTTGACAAAAGTTTAAAAACTATTGTAATTTTTTCTCCTATTTTACCTAATTGCAATGGACTATTCGTATACATAACAGTTACAGTTAATACAACACAGTAACAGTCAAGAAAACACAGTTACAGTTAAGACAACATAATTGGCAAGATATCGATCTAAATTCAACAGTAAGTAATGATGGGCCTAAGCATAGTTTTATAGAGAAGAAGTTTATTTTCAATATTAAGGGGAGATCTTTTATCAATTAAGTGGCGTAGGGAGGCCTTGGCTATTGAAAGTTTCTTACGAATGTGGGATACGTGGTGATTAATTATTTTTGGTCCGACCAAAACCAAATTTTTTTTTTATTATTAATAACTCATTTGAAATTTTTTAACTAATAATTTTAATTAAATTTAATTAATAATTTGAATAACATTTAGTTAATAAATTGAATAAAAGTTAATTAATAATTTTAAATTATTAATTAATCATTTTAAATTAGCAATTTTAATTAATAATTTTTAATTAATAATTTTAAATTATTAATTAATCATTTTAAATTAGCAATTTTAATTAATAATTTTTAATTAATAATTTTAAATTAGCAATTTTAATTGATAATATTAAATTAGTAATTTTAATTAATCATAATAATTTTTAAGTAGTAATTTTAAATTATGATATTTTTTTATTTAAGCAGTAGTTTTAAATTACAATCATAATAAATAATTTTAATTGATTAAATATTATTTATAAATTATAATTAAGAAGTAAATTAAAAGCTTAAAACACGTAGGCAGTGCCGTCACACAAAAAAAATTTTGGGGGGTTGAGACAAGAAATTTCCCAACTTAACGATTCGAAACTTAACGATTCGAAATTCCCAACTTAACGATTCAAAATTCCCAACTTAACGGCGTCGGGTACGGATACCAGCTCGGGTGTTATTCTCGTTATCTTGCTGATCATGATTAAAAAATACGAGGCATTATTCCCAGGTCTTTTCTTCTAGATAGACCCGAACCAACGTTGCGGCACGCAACATTTGTTGCACGCATGTTCCAGTGCAGTGTCCGTTCTAAGTGCGATGTTAATTAACCAAACTTAACGATTGGAAATTTTGTACAGAACAGTGTTAAAAATTCCTTGTTCCAACTTATCAACTTTTTATAGGATAATTTTATTGTGGAAGTCATAAGGGGGGGGGGGGGATAACAAATACAGCCATGTTCTGAAAATGTAACATGATCTGTAAATAGTGGGAGTGAAAGGGACTCGGCAGTTGTGTCAACCCAACAGCCATTGCTAATCTTAACATAAAACATAAATAAAATAATATTCAAAAATAAAAAGTATATACATACCAATATGACCATATTTATCAAGTAGTAATTAAATTATAATTTTTTTTAATTAATAACCATTTTAATTCTAAATTAATCAATGCAGGAAAACAGGAATTTAAATTATTATAAATAAATTCAATAAACTTAGAAGTATTCAAAGAGAGAATCCTCCAAAGTTAATGTTAAAACGAAACACATATCACATAAAATTAGGTAAAGAAAATAGGTACTGAAAGATGCGTCCTCCGCGCATAAGATTTTTCGTAGCAATCGTATCGAAGTCCGAGAAATGTTTTTAACCGAGGGGTGATTTAAATAAAAGAACCCATCGAAAGTTCTGGAAGTTTCTATTTGAAAAGATTTTTCGTAGCAATCGTATCGAAGTCCGAGAAATGTTTTTAACCGAGGGGTGATTTAAATAAAAGAACCCATCGAAAGTTCTGGAAGTTTCTATTTGAAACTGGTAAAAACTAAAAAAAAATATATTTATAGAAAAACACACAGGAAACGCACAGCGTCAACATTACACAATTTTGTGATTGGTTAATCACAAAACAAAACAAAATAACAAAACAAATCCTAGACACGAGACTATAAATTTATATGGGACTGGCGCGCCAGTCCCATATATTCGAAGCGCCATGACGCTTCGAATATTAGCTGAAAGAAATTTTACATTGTGGAAGGCAAAACCAATAGGGTTATATGAAACAATAGTGATTTTCGAATAAAAAGGAGAGGATTTTGATTTAGACAATCGCACCTAACACAATTAAAAGAGAAGTTATTTTAATAAAAAGAACACTGTGTGACGTTTGCGTGAAGTGCAACGCCATATATTTTAAAATTCTTTAAATGATAACCTGAACGTTAAAATATATAATATAACTTTGACAATAACGAACAAAAGAATGAGCAGATGCGACCATTTTTTTAGTCGCCTGCTGGAAATCTGAAAACATTGCTCCTTAATTTAAACAATTTATTATATATTTAAAATGTGGGATTTTTTTTTTAAGGAAACGATGCCACGGTTAAAATTTTTTTTCGCTTGACGCAATAAAAAATACAATGAAGTTTATAAAACAGTTCCGCCACTGGCGTTG
Organism: Troglohyphantes excavatus; assembly: GCA_963932185.1. Taxonomy (NCBI): domain Eukaryota; kingdom Metazoa; phylum Arthropoda; class Arachnida; order Araneae; family Linyphiidae; genus Troglohyphantes; species Troglohyphantes excavatus. The sequence continues at coordinate 9,963,938 of OZ010676.1, read as the reverse complement.
TGTCGGCTACAGACTACATTAGTCAACTCCATCTGGAGCCTTAGCGTCGTATCGGTCGAAAGTGTGCAGTGCGAACTCTGAAACCAAACACACGAATTTAAGTTTAATTTTACAAGTTGGACAATTTCTAATTGTCCCTTAATAACTTTGGTGTTTTTGCTTTCATTTGTTAAAAATATTAATTTTCTTCTTTTAGGGTTTCCAAATTATTGGGGGGGGGGGGTCGGACTTCCCCCCAAACCTCCACGGCGCGACGTGCCTGCACGTAGGGGATGAATGGGTCAGGGAAAATACCTTACTTCAAAGCAATCAATTTCTGGATTGATGCACTGTGAATTCCGGCTCAACTGCCGCCCCATTTCAAGTGTTAAGAAAAGTATCCTTTTACATGTACAAACAAGCAAGACAATCATACAGACCTACAACCCCATCGTCCCCCCACCCCCCACAAAAAGTCGAATTTTCTGTCTTCAAGGTTGTTTCACCATTGTTCTCCTTAAAATCATCCCTTCCCAGGGACAGAAGGGAAAGGAGCAGGAGATACATGTGGGGTAGACCAGGAAATGCGACGTGTGTTTTCTCTATAGAAATCAGAGAAAAAATCTTCCTGTTTTTTTTTGCATTTGTTATTTAAAAAAAAAACTGGCTATGGGGGGGGGGGGGTTCTAACCCAAAGTAACCCAATGCTGGCTACGCCACTGGAGAGTGTAATAAGTTTGAATATCAGCCCCTTGATCCAGACACGATCAAAAGCTTTGGCAATATCTAGGAACTTGCCTAGGAGAGCCGTGCTCTCACTTTTTACTAGGTTTCCAGAGATAAAATCTGTTACCCTGAGAAGCTGGTGTGTAGTCGATAGCTTCTTTCATAAACCCAAATTGTTGAGGGATAAGTTTTTGGTTTGATATGAGAAATTTTAGAATTCTGTCTCTTATTGTGGTTTCGGCTATTTTACCCAGTACGGGTAACAATGAAATAGGCCTATAAGATGATGGTTCCCTACGGTTTTTACCAGGCTTGGGAATTGGAATTATTTTAGCGTTTTTCCATGATGTCATTTCAGTTAATCGTGCCGTATTATGTAAAAGAAGTTAGCCTTTTGGTATATAAACCAACTTCATTCTGCACCTGACCTGTTCTGCTTTCTGTTCTGCACTTGTCAGTACTGTACCGGCACTCACATGGTCATACGATCGTGGTATTCCGATCGAACTATGGATGTCTAACGCAGCCGCATTAGCTGCTATCATTTTCGTAAGATGTCAAGCCATATGCCGCACAGTGGGGTATTTGACCTCAAAAGCTGGCCAAAAGTCAATTTTTTTAAATTAAGAATTTTGAATTTTGGATTAAACCATATGATAAAAAACTATCTAAAGTACAATTCTGCAGCACTGTTTTTTTATTTTAACTGTATTTTCTGTGGCAACACTGTCGTTAAACTTAGAAAACTTGTAAACGGTGCATATTTGTACCAATAAAAACTAACTTTTTTCAGAACTATTTTATCTAAATTCTGCTAATATTTTTAGTTGACTGCGATAAAAAATGTATATAATATTATGTTTGATAACTTTTTTGTGTACTTTTACAATAAAAAATTTTTATAGTGCATTTTGAATGTAAATTTTTGAATATTTTATAAACACGAAAACATTTGTTAACTTTCTTCACTTCTCTTCACTATATAGAATAGTACAGAGTGATAAAGTAACTATTCTTCTACACGGGAGTACAAAAATTTCCACCACCTTTTTCCCCCTTTAGATTTTATGAGGCTTTTTCTGCAGCGTTCACCAAAATTATTAGAACGTCTTTTTCGAGTGCACCTGGATATTCACTGTGTGACAAAGCGAACATACATTGAATGCTTATCTAAATACCCAAGTAGCACAAGACGTCGTAACGACGTTGAAAACAGGTAGTGAACGTCGCAATTTGGTCGGCGTCGCAAAAAGACCGTGAAAACAACGCCTTTTAGCGGCAATAAATGCGACGTCGTTTTCTGGATGCCATTTTTAGGTGTAAAGACGTGGTTTCAGCGTCGTAAAAAAAACCCATAGAAAATCCTGTCTTAGTAAAATATTCAAAGGAGATCGTTACTATAAGAAAGGTTTATTGTAATGAAAGTCATTTTCTTTTTATTCCACACATTTTTAAAAAATAAATTATGATTTTTTAATATTTTTTAAGACTAAAATTTATAGATATTTTTATTAAATGTAACATAGAGAAATAATTATTAATATAAAACAATTAATTATTAATTAAAAAGGTAATTATTAATTAAAAAGGTAATTATTAATTAAAAAGGTAATTATTAATTAAAAATAAGTAAATATTAATTAAAATAATTTACCAACTCTTTATTTTCATTATTTTAACTATCATTAGAAATCACTAAATTTTAAAATGATTGATTATTATTAATTTTAAAATAATTTGGTTATACTTTAATTTATTATTAATTTTAAAATAATTTGGTTATACTTTAATTTATTATTAATTTTAAAATAATTTGGTTATACTTTAATTTATTATTAATTTAAAAATAATTTGGTTATACTTTAATTTATTATTAACAATAAAGTATTTTTAGTTTTAAATAATAATTATTAGTTTTAAATAATTATTAGTTTAAAATATGCTAACTTAGTTTTTAGACAAAACCTACATTACAAATATATTTTTAGTTTCCGTTCCCTACAAGAAAATAAATGAAAGCTTAATAAATGAATTTTTAAAACATATTTCTTTATTTTAAAACGAATTAATTTAGAAGTTTGGATAAAAACATGAAATAAAAATTTATAGAAAATATTTTTGAATAATAAAGTAATTTTTGATGAATAATAATATTGTTAAAGAATATTTAGAATAACAGAAAGTAATGTTTAATAAATATAAATAATATTATAAATATATTTTTTTCTTCCCCCCCCCCCCCAAATAAATAATAGTAATGCTAAATAATTAAATTTTTTAACAATGAATTAATTTTAACATTTGGCTAAACGTTATTTTAATAAATAATAATAGAAATTGTTTTTTAATAATAAAAAGTAATTTTCGGTAAATAATAATATTATTAAAAATTTCTTAGAGTAACAAAAATTAATTTTTAATAAATAATTTAAAAAAATATTTTTTTATTTGTAAAACAAATTAATTTTGAAATTCAGTTAATTTTTTTTAATAAATCATTAAAGATGTTGCTTTTTTAACAATAGAAAAAAAATTTAATAAATATTTTTTTAAAATTATTTTTCTCACTTGTGAAAAGCAATAATTTTGCGAGCAACTTTAAAAATATTTTTAAAGAAATATTAATAGAAATATTTTTATCCCCCCCCCCCCCCCCCCCCCCCAATAATAATAATGCTTCTTTAAATGAATGTTTGAAACATATTTCCCACTTGTAAAAAGAATTAAATTTGAAATTTAGCACAAAATTTTAACAAAATAACACTTTTTCGAAAAAAAGAACCCTTCTTATCGTTCTCGTGATGTCAAAAGAAACTAGTTTCGTCTCTGTGGATCTGGCAACATCTACCTCGGCGGCATTTTCTGTTGTGAAGAAGTCACGTCTCCTCATGGCATGGCCGAAAACTAAGTGCATTATATGCTTCTTCGAATTTATACGATGAAAAATTATCTGCCATTAAGCGTGATGGAAAAAAGGTAAATATACATGCCTACATACAAACTACACATAAAATTGTTGTCTATTTATGAACAATGTTGTTCTCCTAAAACTGGCACGATGACACGTGTTTCTAAAAAGCGTCATTCTAAAGTGCTTGAAATGACAATATTAGTACTGCTTATTTCTGAGAATTTCATACATATTATCAAGGAAATTTGATCATTTTACGAGTTATTTTTAAAAAGATATGAACTCTTAAAATATTTCTTTGACGATTGAGATTGATAGTTGAGATGTTAATGTATTTAAATTAACCCTCACGTGGAGACGTGCTGTAATGCTACATGCTAGCGGTCTCTTTAGACTACGTCTCTCCTGAAGTTGTATAAAGTAAAATCTGCTATTCGTGGTTAACTAAATGCTTTTCCATAAATAAGCTTATAAATCTGTCGATATCCCATAAGTAATTTTTTTCGTCAACGCAATTTAAATTAAAAAAAACTTGTGGAACAAATTTATTTCAAATTTAATTTTGATACTTTTAGAAAAATGAAATTGATTTTTATTTCAGGAACTTTTTGTGTTCCTTTAAAAATTTTTTTAGTACAAGGCCAAACATATAGTGCTCAATATTTAATTCAGTCATTGATTCATTATTACACAGGGTTCCCACGTACCTGGAAAACAAGAAAAACCTGTAATTGTCAAGGAATAGTTTTAAAAATTCTTAACATTTCTGGAAAAGTCCAGGAATTTTTCTAAATTTTGACTGTGAAAGTGCCTTGTATTCTTTTCCTTGCTATCCGATGAAATGTTCTTTTTATTATAAAAATGATATACTTTGACAAGTTATTATTTGCTGGCACTTAATTTTTATGGGTCTCAACATTAATCTTTATTTTTTTTAAAACATATATTACATTTCATGTATTTCTAATTATGTAATTTCGTTTGAAAACTTTAATAGTCAAGGATTCTTAATGTCAAGAGGCAAACCTGATTAGAAACAAAATCCATTGGTTAATTCCTAGTGTACGGTGTGACAATTGGTGGGGATAAATTTTATATTTTGGCAACCCTATTTCATGACATTTCTTGCAATATCATGATGTACCCTAGTTTTTTTTCCCGCACCGTTTTACGTTTTTTGCCACTGCCTTGACGCCGAGGAGGCACCATACACTAGGAATTTCCCAAAGTGGCAATTTCGGTATGGCCATTTTTTTCTGTTTTTCAAACCACTTTCCGGTTAATCTGCCTTTCCGAGTCGCCCTGAATTTTTGCCAAATCCCATTACTTGGCTCCAAATGGTGATGCAGGGAGAAAATAGAGGAATTCTTTGATTGGTATGCTAGTGTCACGAATGTAAGATCTTAACAAAAGTTGTCAAGGGTTACCCAATTAGAAAAAATTAACTCCTTTTCCTTATGTGTTCATAGTTTAAACAACTCACAAATTTTGTAATGTGTAACTGTATATAGAATTTTCTCAATATTAAACTTGATTTAATTTACATAAACCCATTTTTTTTTTAAAGGTTTATACTTTTGAGATGAAGTTTATCCATCAACCTGAGTACTATGACTGGAATTATAAATGGTTAGTAATTTTATTGTTATATTTATAAAAATCTTGGTCATTACATAATTTTTATTTTTAGTGTATTTGTTAAAAAGCTTGATAGTTTTTTTACTATAAATCCAAGAATTATTTGGAGTGTGTAAAAAAAAAATTAAAAAAAAAAAATATGATATTTTAACTATTAAGTATATAACTTGTAAGTAAAAATCTTGGTCATTACATAATTTTTTTTTTATTTTTAGTGTATTTTGATAGTTTTTTTACTATAAATCTAAGAATTATTTGGAGTGTGCAAAAAATAAATTAAAAAAAAAAAAAAATGGTATTTTAACTATTAAGTATATAAACTTTAGCGTACTGCCACACAGTATTTTTTTTATTTCGGTTTGAATACTTTTTAAAATTTATGCTTGGACCAATTCATTAATTTTTAGAAGTGTAGTACATCGTTGCATACAACACTTTTAAGTTATTAAACAAAGTACCACTGGCAAAAAATCAAAATGACATGCAATATATGGTGCTAGGGTTTGCAACACAATTATAAAATTCTGACATGAAAAGTGTTTAAACAATTTGAAGGAAATTTCATCAAAGTTAAAAAAGTAAATTCAAATATGTTTAATAACAGATTAACAATAAAATTTTAAATATCATAGTGTTAAAATTTTTAATGATAAAGTAAATTCTTGAAATAACAATATGATTGGATTTTTTTTTAATTACAGTACTTTTTTGTTTAAACATTTAAAAAGAATATGATATTTTTAAATAATCATAAAGGTTTATAAAGAAAATTGGTTATTTGCAAAGAGCAGAATGTTTTAGTTACAATTCTCAATATGTAATATTTGCATTTAACTGTGATATTTATCACTTGGTGACGTTTCATAATTAGTGATAAGCATTAAGACTTTAGAAAACAATAGTTAACTGATATTTTAACTATTATTTTTAGTTGCATATTGATAAAACCAGGACCTATTCAGAGGGGCATCGTAACTTGATTTGGCAGAATATGGGCATACGTAAATTAAAATTGAGCAGTAATATATTCTAAATGGGTAGTTGTAAAAATCAAGGCACTGGAGGTGATAATTGCATAATTTGTTTAAAATAGCCACTGAAGAGAACCTTGATCGTAATTTAGCTTTCAGAGTAAATGTGAAAATAATATGTCTTTTTTCTAGCTATTAACTACCGAAATTTGATTGTTCAAAAACGTACTTTCCCTTTTGTGTTCTAAACATTCCCAATTCTACGTAATTTAGCATTTTTATTATTCTTTTTTTAAAATAAATTTTTTGCATAAAACAGGGATTGATTGCAGTCCTCGCAACAAGTCCCTTTTTTCGCTAAAAGTTCTTTTTATTACTTGAAGTACTAAAGTCCTTTTTTTTTTCCGAATATGGTCCCTTAATTCAGGAAAAATAGTTTGTTTCCCTTTATGGTTACGATAACACATTTCAGGCACTTTTTCGTCCCCTATTTAACCAAAGATTAATTTTTTTTTTATTTTGTAATGGCCATTACAAATATTAACGTTCATGTTCGTATTTATGTTGAGTCTGCTAATAGAGCGTTGCAATTCTCAAAATATCATTAAACTAGGATCAGACTTGCTGTTTTTGTCTTTACAAATGTAATTAATCACATTTTTGTAGAATTTTAGCCTATGAGTAAACAATTTCTGTCCTTCCAGGACCACCAAATATCATTTGTGCATTGTGTCAAAAACAAAATTTAAATTAAGACCTTGTTCTTGGGAAGAATAATAAATAACAGGTGCAAGTGTAACTTGTAATTATATATATTTACAGTATCTCGTATTGTAATGAGAAAAATACTTTTCGATTTATATTTTACTTGTAAAATAGACATCTTCTGCAATAAGTGGCATCCCTGCTAAATTTCAATTCATCCCATAATTTAAAAAGAACATGAGATTACAAAGATATTAAAGTATTTTCTCACAAATTTCCTAATTTTTTTTATTAATGCTACGATTTTCTTCAAATTTTTACTAGGGGTACTGGAAAAATGAGTGAAAGAAGTCGAAACAATTCAATGTGTGTTCTGATTTATATGATATTTCTGTTTCTGCTAAAAGCAACAAAACAGCTTATAATACATTCAATCATAGAGAAAAAAATATGTACATATTTATTTAAAACGACTTGTGAAGAGTTATTCTCAATGCAATACCATCTCAATATATTTGGCCTTCGAAGAATTTCGAATGGAATTGAAGTTATAAAACTTGAAATGATACAATTTTGCAGTCGTCTGGTGTTTATGTTACTGTGATTTAGGAATAGGAATGTTTAATGCATAACGTGTACATTATTTAACAAAAGTTAGACTTGTGATTGATGTCATCAAATCTCTGATTATAAATTATTTGCCTGGCACATTCAATAATAGCACTTCAACTTTTAATCAGCTGAGTGAATAAAAACTCAGTCTGGAACCACCCTGCAATTATTTTATTTGCATTCAACTCAGCACTGCCACGTTTCAGATTTCAAAATCGCCAAGTAAAGATTAAAAAGCATCCAAACTGTGGTATTTTCATAATATATATAAAAAAAGAGAAATTGTCGATTATTTGACAAAGTTGTTATTGTGGTATATAGTGAAAAGATATTTTGTCCAATAGTTACATGACCGATAATTGCTAAATAATCAGATACAATTTGAATTTTTCAGTTGCGTGCAACTAAATAGTTCAATTGGATGTCCGATAGTTGCCAGTGCCCGGCTAGCCTGTATTGTTACATAGAAAATGTAACTTTTTTTTATTTAAAACTCTTTTTGATGTATTGCATTTTTCCTATAATTTAGTCACTTTCGCAGTGTTCACTCTAGAAATAAAAAGGGGCAGGGCGCTGTTGGCATTAAAAGGGCACCATGTTTTTAAAATGGGCACTTCTTGTTTTTAAAAGGGCACTTTCAAAAAAAAGTTTGGCGTAGGCGTGGCCACCCGTTGACACATCGGACCGTGCCCAAATAAAAAAAAAAGTTCCGATTTGTTGGTTGACATTGCGGTAGAGCTACATTTGTATTATTGTTGACAGTTCGGGCCTCCAAGGAAAGACCCGTTCAAAATTGGTGTGTCTTTATAAAGATATTACTTAAAATCCAAACTTTGATATTTAATAATTAATGTTTTCCCGAAAAACCAAATCTGTAAGTATCCCTAATCAGACACCTTACAAAACTGATTAAAAGACTACTTAAATCCAAAATTTGGTAATAAAATGCCTAATCTTGCAACTTCGCCCCAAACTATTTTCTCTTTAAAAAAACACAGTAAAAAAAAACTTAGCATTTCATATGCGGGCGCAGGCAACCAAGAGGATTCGTGGAATCATCGTGATTGCATAAGACGCGTAGTTAAAAAGGAGTTTACTTTTCTACTGTCATAATTCACTTAATTCCAATTTACACAATTTTTTTTAATCGATGGCTTTTTTAAAGACAGCTAAGTAAGCAAGGATACCTGTGCTTCACTGAAAATGACAAGAGGGGCGGAATTGTTTGTAAAGAGGGCGGCAGTTTTGAAAAAAAGGGCATGAGGGCGCTCTCGAGATGAAAAAAGGGCGGGCAGGGCGGACCGCCCTTCAAAAAACGCCTAGAGTGAACACTGACTTTCGCATTTGATGACTTAAAATTTTAAGAAGATTTAAATTTTGTTAGTCACTTTTTCTCTAGGGACATATGTAAAAAGTATTACGAGCCCTGTGATGTGAGTAATTTAAATAAGAATTCTCTAAAAATGTAAACATAATACTTTAATTTGATAACTTTAGATTTAAGAATATTTAAAAGTTCAAACTAAAGAGCTCAACTAAACACTAAGAGAATACTAATATTACGTGCTACATTTTCAGTTTTTTTTATTATTATTAAATTTGCTTTTTGAAGTGGAAAAACGTATAAAGTAATTAATAAAAGTCCTGATGGAAAATAATTTTTTAAAAAAATATATACTTTTTTTTTACTTTCCCAAAATGCTATTGAGAAATCTACATATACATATAAGAATGATAATTAATAGTTTATAAACTTTTTGCAATAGTGTCAAATCACAAAAAAGTATTTTATATAGTTTCAGTTATATATTTATGGAATTATATTTTTTGTAGGCCATTCTTGCCTAAGAGGAGGAAAAAATGTTGGAGAAATTACAAGGAGAAGGATCTTGGGGTCAATAATGGATAATTCTCTGGAAAGTCAAATGGGCTGGTCAAGGAGATATAAAAGCGTTTATAAGAAGCGAGTGCCTTAGTTGTTTGTAAGTATAATTTAAACACTTAATAAGATTTGGAGTGTAAGTGGAAAATTGCATTTCAAAGCAGTATTTTGTGCTAAAACTGCATTTTTCCAAAGGTCTAATTTTTGCTAAATGGAACTAAAATTTTATTTTTTATGTGTGAGATTGAAATGATAAAAGAGCATTGCATAAATTATCTTGAATTTCAAAGAAATGCATTCAGATTTTTTGGAAATCCCGATTCTCCGAAGTATATAAGCTTTGGAGTGTCGAATTGCTTTAACTTCATTTTTTTGGAAATCACTGGGGGGGGGGGGGGGGCAAAGCTTCAAATGCAGCCAAATCATATCATAGCTTTTAAAACAGAAAAAAAAATGGTAATAGAATAGAGCACCTTTCCTTGGTGAAATAAATGTAATATAAACCAATATTAGTGTTATAATGAAAAGAAAATACATATTTTCTGCATTCTTTGGGCAAAACTATGGATATGTAATTTTGTTTTTTGATTACTGTGAAGACAAACAGCAATTGACAAGTATATTTAATTTTGTTTTCGACACATAAAGAAACAAATTGTACAAAATTTAAGTCTTTCAATATTGTGATTTAAATTATAAAGTTAGAACACAATTTCTCTAATTATGTGTATTTTTATAGTTACGTGCAATTTTACATTTACTACCTTGTCCTTAATTGGTGCATTTTTATGAAGAACATATGACTAGAATTTAATGTACTAATGCATTTTAGATGTTATTCAGCAATAAAACGAGAGTGTTGTATTATTTTCCTCATAGGTCAAGTGAAATAAGTCATTACATTACTTAATTGAAAAGTTACCCATGCATTTCTTATTTGTACTAGTAAAGTAAATTCATTTAAATACATATATATATATAAACCAGCCAATAATTTTTCTTTTTCAGATTCCATTCATCAAAACCCAATGTATAAAGGTGCTGCAGATAAAGAAATAGAAGCAGCCGTGAAGGCATATTTAATATATGGTCAAAACTGAAAAAGAATGTTTAAAAAAATTGTTATGTAAAATTATGATTTAAAAAAATATATTGGTTTTATTTTAATAAATATTAAACTGCAAACAGTTTTTCCTTTATATTTGTAATAATTTATTTTCACTTCAAGTTTACTCTTATTTCCATAACAACATTTTTAATAAAATGTAACATTTCCAAAATATACACATATATAAAAATTTGTTTTAAATGTTGATTTGTTTTGCACAATTTCAATGATATATTTTAGAATATCAATATAGTTGGAAAATTATTAATATATTTTAATTGTATAATTAAAAATCTTCTATAAAGGCTACCTGATTTTAAAAAAAAATGAATAAAAAACTGCTTAAATGTGATTTTCTGTAACTACTAACTGAAAAAATTACAATTGTTAGTTAAAATGTCAAGTGACTTTTCTTCAATTGTTCGATAATAAACTGAAAATAATTTTTCGAAAGTATATAAAAGATTTTTGTAGTTAATATTTTATTTTCCAATTTATAATCTAATTATTAATGAAGGGACAGATTATAAATTGGAAATTAAATTAACTACAAAAATCTTTGCATACTTTGTTGTTTTTACGATAATCGTGGCGTAAAAACAGCCACATTTATAAATTACACAAAAAAGACGCAATTGCGACATTAATATTAAGAAAGTTCGTTTTATTACGACGAAAAAATCGCGTAACTATGACGCTTTTATACGTCGCTTACTTTTTTTGCGACGGAAAAAAGACTCATCCGCAACGATTTTCTACGACGCCTCTTATTTACGACGCAAAAATTGCGTAACTGCGACGCCATTAAATGTCGCTTCCCTTTTTGCGACACAAGAAAGACGCAATCGCGACGTTTTTTCTACAATACTCCTTTTTAAAACGAAAAGAAGACGCCACCGCGACGGCTTTCTAGGACATTTCTTATTTACGACGGAAAAATTGCGCTATTTCGACGTATATCTATTTCCCTATATATTTTGGCGACGTCTATACGACCCGAATTGCAACCAGTTCTCGACGTCAAAAAGACGGCAACCAGTTGGGACACATTTGCGTCTTTTTTGCTGCTTTTCTCTGACGGCTTTTCGACGACATGCCGTTGCGGCGAAGACGTTGTTGCGACGTTTTTTCGACGCGTTTGTGCTACTTGGGTACTTCACAAGACGTGTTTTACAACAGTACAGTGTAGGGAAACTGTAAGTATACAATTGCGCAAGTGTCATAGTCTGAAAACCCCAACCCCAGAATCTCTCTTCTTTAAATTATCGGTTGTGCGGCTGCGGCGGTAATAAATTAAAAGCTCTAGTTGGGGAACTTTTTCCGACCCCTTCCTTCATGTGTTGATACTTGGAAATTCTCTTCAATCGAACACCAAAAGAAGAATGTGACCTTAAACCCGACACTCCAAGTGTTTATATTTGCTGCCCAAGTTTCATCCGCCCAAGAGGAACGAGTAAATTCGCAGTACTAGGATTGACTTCATTCTGCTCTGTATCTCCGAGAAAAATAGTACATTCTGCTCTGTATCTTCAAGGAAAACTAATATCAAATAGCTTTTTGTTTATGGATCCAACATCTGCAGGTTCGAATTTTGATATCATGTAGAAAATATTCCTTTTATTTGATTGCATGTGAAAATATTAATTAAAGCAAGTTTAAAAATAATAAGGATGTAACATAATTGAATAATATTAATACTTCGTTATGCAAAATAAAAAAATAAATAAAATACTGTCTTTAATTTTTTGGCTGTAAGAAAAAATACCTTTAATAATGGGAATGCACATAATATCGTTTTTTAATGGCTTACTGGCAAAAAAGTATGACATTGTACAAAATATTACTTTTATTCGAAAAACATTTTTAATAAAAGAACAACTTTGATTAAAGTAATAAAAATAGCACGAAGACATACTGATAGGTCTACCATAACTTTTTTTTAATTTTAGGACCATCGGGAATTACATTTTTAACTAGAAAATGTCTTTTTGATATTATGAGAAACTGCCCTGAAAAAGGTATCATAAAAAAAGTTCAACTACATGGAAAGTTATATAATATCAAAGCCTTCCTTATCTGATGAAGAAAAAGAGCAATTTAAACATAAAATGTCGGTCTTGAAATCCAGATTTAAAAGTAAATGGCTTGCAGTTAATATGTCAGAAGAAAAAATTCTAAAGAAACACCAAAAATGGTTGGAACATTCAATCGAAATTCCCACACAAAAAATCGCTTGTCGACCTTCAAAATCATTTGATGGGTTAAGTGATTGCAGTAAAATACGCAAAACCAAGGAGCTAAGAGAAAAAGCCAAATCCGAAGAATTAATCTATGCCACTCAAATTAAAATACGTGAAACTGGAAATATCGAGGGTTCAAAAGTAGTAAAGGATATCACAAAGTCTCCCTTAAGAGCAGCCAAATACAGAAAAGCTTTTGTTAGCCACACTGCTGAACAAAAAAAGTCACAGCTAACACCAATTCGTGCTTTGACAATTTTCGTGGAAGCTGAGCTATCACGTAAACGATATGAAGTAGTATAGAACTAGTGACAAAAACCTATTTCTTTAGGTTAAGAAATAATGATATCCTGCTCCAAACACGTATCAAATAATTTCTACTGGTACCGAAATACAACTTCAAGCTTCATACGAGTTAGCGATTAATCACATATTTGTGAGAGGCTTTAAATACGTTTATATTGATGAAATAAAATCGCTAGAACTTTTTTACAAATAGGGATGTGATGGTTCCGAGCAATCACAGTACAAACAAAGATTTGAGAATAGTTGCGATTCCGATGCGAATATCTTCCAATCTGCTTTAGAGCCTCTTTAATTAACAGGTTTAAAAAACAAAAATGCATTGCTATGGAAAAATCCTACACTATCGTCACTGCGATATTCAGGCCCATCACGATAAGATTTATACATGAAAGAGCAGATATCACAAATGAAGAAATACAATACATAAAAAATCAAATAAAAAATTTATAAGAAACCCAATGTTTTTTTAAATTTCTTGCAAAAAATATAACTTTGTATACATAATTAGAAATATATAGGTTGTTTATTATTTTTTTGTAAATATGCCTGACATATAGTTGCAAAAATAGACAACTCCACTTTAAAAAAAAATTATATTTTTTATTATAATTATTTTCATCTAAAACTAATAATTATTAGTGAGTATCTAAAGGGTGGATAAAATATATATAAAACAAACTATTTAAATTTAGAAAGTTTGAAAGTAACGAAATATAAGTACTACTAAAAATTAAGCATTCTTGGTTTGTTTGGATATGTCTTGTTTTGCAGCTGTAGAGGTAACTCGTTTGAATTTTCAACTTATTTCAATTTTTTTTATTTTAATATGTAATTTTAAAATAGAAAATGCAATAAAATAATTTTGGCCAACTTTTTGGGTCAAATACCCCTATGTGTGCCGTGACGTATTCCTTTTTTGTTAGTTAGTTATAAGTTTAAAACTATTTATTTATGTGCCAGTCCCGTATACACTCCAATATAATTTGTTGGATGTTTTTAGACGATTTATCCACTGAGCAACTGAAGGCCCCGATATATGATCGTGGTCCATTGCATTGAGGTTGCGTTGGGTGCCTACTCAGGTGACCATGTATGTAAAATACGAGGTAGTGTTCCCGTGTTCTTCTTCCGAGATTGACTCCGAACCATCACCAGTAACCCATTGTATAGCTCTTGTGCGACGTTTATAATTTATAAATTTTAAATGGCATTAAGGATGACGATTTATTTTTCGACGTTCTAATTCGCTGAGAGTTAACAACGATAATGGCTGAAAAAATAATAGCGGGATTGTTTGTTTTGTAAATTTCGCTCGAAAAGTTTATAAGTAATTTATATCATTAACTGATTTCTTTTTATGGAAAACTTTTAGTCTTCGAAACAAGTTTAGTCAAGAAAATGTCGGGGCAAATGTTTGAGCAGCTCCAGCTAGATGGCAAACGATTAGCTGCAGAGGGAAGGTTAAAAGAATCTTTATATAAGTTTCTGGAGGCTAGAAAAATAATGGAGACGCCGAAGATACTCAACAGGATTCAAAAGTTAAAGGTAATGATTTTTATGAATTCAACTTTTATTGCTTATTTTGCATTTTAAATGTTTTGGGGCGATATGCCTGTAAACTATACAATAGATTAACAAAATAAAAATAGAGGAACAGCAGCAGTATCATGATTTTTCTGGTGTTTGCATTTTTTGGCGACAAAAAGCCACCAAATGTTTAAATATTGGTAAAGATGAATTTCACCTAGTTTCGATTCTAAAAACATTAATTAATCAACATATAAGTGCGCAATGGGCTTGTGAAACAAATGGAGAAATCAAAATCGAATGGCATCTCATCAACAGTTATGTTCACACATGTACTGTGTTCTAATGTTATAATAATGTGTCAAAATAATGTGTGAGAAGAATATTTGGCTCAGATTTACCCTTGGGGCGATTTTTTTACATTTAGCGATAAAAATTTTAAAGTGGCAACCCCTCTCCAACCCGACAAGGAATTGCGATTGGGATTTAGAATCATAAGCGGCTAGCTTTTGGCGATTTTTACGGGCGATTCGCTCTTTAATATGGGAACAAAGGGAGAATTGTTTACAAATATGAAAGGATGAGAATTTGCGGAATTGGTTCGGAAGGTCACGTGACTTCCAGGCATAGGAATTTCCGTGATTGGTTTAAAGTGTGACGTGTTAAGTGCGGGATGATTGGTTTTTGTTAATTAACTTCGCACTAGAGCTGCACAGTGGGCTATTGGCGACGGTTCGGGGTCAATCTCGAATAAGTGCGGGATGAATTGAAAAATAAGGCTTTGGTTTGGTTTTGTTAATTAACGTCGCACTAGAGCTGCACAGTGGGCTATTGCCGACGGTTCGAGATCAATCTCGAAGGAAAGACTCGAATTGAAAATAAGAATTATTCTTTTCGAATAGAAGTTTTTAAAGTATCAAACGACGGCCCGGAAGGGGTAACAACGTCTTTTTAATAAAAAAAGTAATGTATCATTGGCCGGTACTCAAAACAACTGCTCGCAGGGGATGAGTAGCCCAAAATGACTGCCCGAAGGATTGCCTGTAAGCACTATGATCGACTGCCCGTAGGGGGTCATGGATGTGATCCTGAGTAGTCGGAGGCCGGAGACCACAGAATCGAGTCGGTGACTTTAAGCGCGCGGTACGCGTGTGCGCTTAAGAGTGTTGTCGAAATGCCCTAAACGACTGCCCGAAGGATTGCCTGTAAGCACCATGATCGACTGCCCGACTTTCATTCAATTGTGCATACAATAATAGAAACCCTTCGAAATGATTTTTGAATCATCACCGATAGCCCATTACACAGTAGAAGTCATCGGATCAATCAATCATCCGACTGGTTCTAAAATAAGACGCAACGCTTGAGTCGTTAACTGTAATTGTGCATTGAACCGGAAGTAACCCTTAAGATCAGGAAAGAAAGAGGGGTGTGCTCCGCATCGGGTCGTTTGGCTTCTACTTGAAAACACAGCCGCTTACGATCGTAAATCTTTGGTTCGACCACGTTGCGTCGTGTTTTTTTTTTGTTTTCAGGTCCCGCGTTTTTTTTCGTGAAGTTTTTGGTTTTTGTGATGGCTGCTGCATGGGAAATGTCTGAGGGGATTAGTGCGAGAATGTTTGGAGAGAATGATGTTATGTGGTGGCTCTCTGATGAAGGCTTCGTGCATATCTGAAGGTGAATCATAGTCTACATTTCAAGGACCCGGATACAGGTGCCCGCACTAATACCATAGAAGGAACGTGGGGAGCAGTGAAATGGGGGAATACCTGCGTCGAAAGCGAAAATGGATTGGACTATTATTTAGCTGAATATGTATGGAAAAAGAAGAACAAGCACATGTGCAATAAATTTATGGCCTTCATAGATTCCATAATACGCGTGTACCCTCCTCAAGGAGCCAGCAGCATCGGCAGCGAAGTAGAGCAGGCGGAGAGAGGTAGCGAAGGGGGCGCTAGCGGCAAATGGGGGAGATGTATGTTTATTGTTCATTATTTGCGATTTTGCCGCAATTTTTTGCACAGGCAACATTTTTCACTACGCTGTTTAAAAATGGCGACTTTTGGCGAGATTTTGAAAATGTCGCCAAGGGTGACTAGAGTAAATGTTTACCGAATATTTCATGGATTGATTGCAATTCATATTTGATATCAATTTATTAATCACAATTAAAAAAGTAATTGGTTTGTCACATAAAATATTGTCTTAATTACACTAATTGTTATTATTAGACATTTAACAAAATAAATAAAACCTAACAAATTTCGGTATTTCTCTTCTGAACGACCTTGAATAATCGCCAAGCGAAAGTTAGTCGCTGTATTGATTATTTACAATTTTAATGTTGCCACTCACAAAATAAAATCTTAAAAACAGTCGTAAATGTAATTCACGATTGACTGACGTCAAAGTACACTCTAAAATATAAAGACAATAAGTCGCACTTGACCTGTGCAATGGGCTATTGGTAACAGTTTGAGATTCATTTCGATGAAATTCTATTAGGTTTTCATGGTTTGGTTAATTCACGTCGCACTAGAGCTGCACAGTGAGCTATTGGCGACGATAAAGCCTGATACCATTTTCTCCTGATCTCGTCTCTCACATTTGTAAAAGAAGCTAAAATATTTCTGATCTTTGCTTTAACCGGCTAAGTTTCTATTTAGTAAAACAAACTACTTTTCTTGAGCTATGGCTACTGATGGTCAACAGTACGGCGAAAACTTCGCAGATGATCAAGAATATTCTGAATATAATCAAGGAAATTACGATGAACAAATGGACGAAAAAGGCGACAACGCACAAGAAATGAATGGTGGTTCAAATGGCCAAACTACCCCAAAACCCGGCTCCGATGACGAAAGGAAACTTTTTATTGGTGTAATCAGTTGGGATACTGATCAGAAAGACCAGAAAGAATTTTTTACCAAGTTTGGTGAAGTGACAGATGGGACCATTAAAACTGATCCTGCCACTGGAAAGTCTCGTGGTTTTGGATTCATTACATTTGCAGCTGAAGAAACTGTTGATGCTGTTTTAAAAGCTGTCCCTCACACCATCAAAGAAAAACAGATTGATCCCAAGAGAGCAAAAGCTAGACTTGGCATCATCTTTGTTGGAGGACTTGATATTGATTTCCCCGAGGCTGATATTAGAGCACATTTTGAGAAGTATGGCAAAATCGAGAACGTTGAGCTTCCATTTGACAAGGTGGAGAACTAGAGGCGGCAGTTCTGCTTCGTGACTTTTGAGACCGAAGATGCGTGTGGGCAGTCTGTGAAGCAATCCAAGCAGAAGCTGGGCAGCAAGGAGTGCGACGTAAAGAAGTATTAGTAGTCAAATAATAGACTCTACGCATGTGGAAGTCTAACATCCTTTATTAAATATATAAAGTCAACACAAAAACATAAAGATAACAAAAAGGTCTGGCTTTCTGGCCGTTACGAACACACACTACACATTGACTAGTTACGTATATATAGTACCATATGCCCACGGTTATAGTTTACAATATTTTTATTTGCATAAGTCCGAATTTTCCAACAAGCGGGCGGCCCCATCGGACTTCTTGAAAACTCGAATCCATTGAATATAGTCCATGTTATTTCTTGACCATCAAACTTGAAAAACACTTGAACATGAAAAATAAATCAAACACATTTAATGAAATATATTATACAAAAATTTTTCTTTTACAAGTGGTTTTGTTAGAAAATCCGCTAAGTTATTTGAAGATTTTACATACTTTAACTCGCATTTATTTTCATCTAACAATTGTCTTATAAACTGATATTTAATATCAATGTGTTTAGTTTTTACATTCTCTACACAATTTTTCGTAAAAAATATAGCTGACTGGTTATCACAAAACTGTGTAGGAATTACAACTTTCATTAAATTTAATTCACGTAATATTTCAAAAAACCAAATTAATTCTTTTACAGATTCCGTTAATGATACAAACTCGGATTCCATTGAACTTAGTGCAATACACTGCTGTTTTTTAGATTTCCAGCTAAATGGTATTCCACCAAAAAATAAAATGTATCCACTTGTAGAATGCCGGTTTGATAATCTACTGCCCCAACTAGCATCAGAGTAAGCTTTTAAATCATAATCACAAACATTTAAAAGATTAATCTTATAATCCACAGTATTGAAAACATAATTTAATATATCCACTACAATTTTCCAATGCTCAAACGTGTACGCGTTACAATATTGAGACATGACATTTACAGAAAAACTTATATCGGGTCGACTTCTATCTGCCAAAAAAGATAAACATCCAATTAAAGTTCGATATGGAAAATCAATCATTAAATCATTTTCAACAATTTCGGAATCTTTAATTTTATCTGGAAGAATCATACCAACTTTAAATGGTAAATTTACATTAGATTTAGGCAATCCTTCAAATCGTTTCATTAACCTTTTAATGTAAGTTTGTTGATGCAGAAAAATTCCACTTTCATTAGTTTCAAAATTAACACCGAGTAAGAATTTAACTTTTCCCAACTCTTTAATATCTAATTTTAACTTAAGTTTGTCAATAACATTTTGAATTTCATTTGATTCTTTACCAAATAAAATTAAATCATCTACATATACCAACAAAATAAAATTTTTATATTTATAAACACAATTTACCCATTTCATTCTTTTAAATCCTAGGTTTGTAATTATGGAATCAAATTCATTGTTCCACTGTCTACCAGATTGTTTTAGTCCATAAATGGCTCTTGATAACTTACACACTATTTTCTTCACCTTTTTTCAAAAAACCTGTTGGCTGTTTCATATAAATCACTTTGTCCAACTTACTATACAAATATGCAGACTTCACGTCCAGCTGAAAATGTTGCCACTTTAACATGCAAATAAGAATTATAAATAAAAATTTCAATACAGAAAAATTTATTACAGGTGAAAATATATCCAAATAATCCATACCATATTCTTGTTTGAACCCCTGTGCAACGAGTCTAGCTTTATAACGTTTCACTCGATTACTTTCATCACATTTGATAGTATAAACCCATTTACTTCCCACTATTCTAGCTTCAAGAGGTGGGTTAACTAATTCCCAAACGTTTCTATCTTTCATAGTTTGAATCTCCTCCTGCATTGCGAAATTCCACTCATCTTTATTAGTGCTTTTCTGCGTGTCCGCAAACGTTTTCGGTAATTCTACGTTATAAACTTCATTTTGGAAAATATCGTTTATATTATTTTCGAAATACATTGACTCGTTGGTATTTTTAATTTCCGAATCGGTGTCGGAGCTCGTATTGTCGTTGCACAAAGTTTCAGACAAATCTACACTTTTAGGTTCAGACTTGAAACAACATGCATTAGGATCATATTTTATATCATGCATTTCACAATACCTTTGAACATCATTTTGTGATCTTAATCTTGCATTATCAGGTGTAAAATAATATACATACACTCTATTACCCAACGCATTAACTTTTTCCTCCCTTTTCCAATCTGTAACATTCAAAACCTTTTCTTGTTTGTTGGATTCTACAATTTGTGTTTTATTGTCCTTAACCCCGTTTTTTAACTTAGATTTTAAAGCTGATTCGGATTCACGTTTTACATCCAAATCATCCTGATCGTCACTTAATTCATAACTAAGGCTACTTTTAATTTTTACAAATTCACACGCTCTCTCTTTGCCAAATAACACATCTACGGCTTTCTTACTTTCATCTATTTTAACGTGAATGGTCTCCTCAATTTTTCTTTCTTTAGGAAGATATATTCTATACCCCTTTGTCCTACCAGCATACCCTACTAAAATACCGACTTTAGCTCTGGGTTGTAACTTATTTCGCTTAATTTTTGGTACGTGAACGAACGCTAAAGATCCGAATATCTTTAAGTGTCTTACAGACGGTTTGTAACCAGTCCAAAGTTCCATGGGTGTCTTACCATTTAACAATTTATGTTCGCAACGATTTCTTACATACACAAACGCGTAAAGTGCTTCACCCCAAAAATTTGGATTTAGTCCGCTATCTAACAGCATTGATCTAACCCCATCCATACACGTTCTATTGAATTTTTCACAAATACCCATTTGTTCCGGCGTGTATACAGACGATCTTTCAATTTTTATACCCAAATTCCTTAAATAATTCTCGAATTCTTTATGAACAAATTCTAATCCAGAATCGCTCCTTACACATTTTAATTTAGTATTGAGCTGTCTCTCAGATTTTACCAAATAATCTTTAAAACAATCGAACACTTCAGTTTTATTTTTAATAGTGTAAACATCTACTTTTCTAGTAAATTCGTCAATTATAGATAAGAAATATCTTTTACCGCCTAAGCTTTTTACTGGAGCTGGCCCCCATAAATCCACATGTACTCTGTCTAGTACTTTGTGGGTTCTACGGTCATAATTTAGTTTTAGAAAGGTTCTAGTTGACTTTGCTACTTTACAAATATCACACGAATCCAATTTACCTACTAATTTTTCTAAACCTTTTACAACATTATTTCGACTCATTTGCTGTAGTAAGGGAATATTTACATGACAAAAACGTTTATGAACAGTTTCAATATTTGTACTACTGATAACATTACATTCAGATTCAATATTTTTACAATATGCATACATTATATACAATTCCCCTCCTATGCACAGTGAAAAAATATTCATTTAACTCATTATACAGTCATTTTATTATTTCCCCAAATTATAGTATGATTAGCAAGATCGATGTTAGCCCCTCCTATGAGGTTACGACGTATGTTTGGTGCATACAAAACGTTCATTAATCTTAAATTAATTTTACGATTTTCATCTATCACAACTAATTTTACAGTACCTGTGCCTTCTATTTTCAAGCTTGTGTTTTTATCTCCTACTAGCGCTGTTGTTGACTCCAAAGGCTTGAAGTTTTCAAAGTAATCACGTCTGTTGCAGAAATGCGACGTTGCTGCCAAATCAATTAGCCACTCTGTAACTCCGTGGTTGTTTTCATTTCTTTCGACGTACTCGCTGTTGTTCATTTGTTCGGCACAATCACTTTCTAATTCGATGTAATACATTCCATCCTTTTTTGTGGTTTGCTCTTTTGTTTGAAAAACGTTGTCGTGACGCTTTTGAGTTGTTCCTTGATATGGTAGTCGTTCTGTACAATTTCTAAAAATGTGACCCATCTTCTTACATCTCCAGCACGGCCCCAAAATCGTGCGTACTGCGGCTTCTTTCATTTGCTGTCTGGGTTTTCGAATATTCTTAGTTTTCATCACAAATGCATCCGCAACTTCGTCAATGTTTTTATCTTTTTGTTTCTGCTGTATACGTCCAGACTCGTTCACTAGCTGGTCTTCTATATTTAGCATCGTGAACTGCTTATCCTCCAGTCTGTACAAAACTTGAACTAGGTTGTCGAAATCATCAGGTAGTCTTCTTATTAATTGAAAGCACTTCAATAACTCGGGTATGTCGAATCCAGCTTCTTTAACCTGCAATGCTTTGTCTTCTACTCTCTTGATAAAAATTCTGATGGTCTCGTTGTCCGGCTCATATCTCAGGTCGTAGAATTCGTCTACTAATCCGGCTAGGCGTGCTCTTGAAGTTGGTTCAAAATTCTTTTTCAAAATAAACCAAGCTTCTTTACCATCAGTGGTTGTTAGGGTGCATCAAAAAACACCATAGTTTTAAATTTTGATGGCCCTATGCTTAAAGTATTCTACTTTGGTTGAAAAGACACTGTGGTAAATATTAGACAATTTTTAAAATGCCTAGGGGGTCCACATGCGTCCCGCAGAATGAAATTTGCTTACATTACTCCAAATACTAGCAAAACTAAAATAACAAAACCAAATACTAAACTAAAAATAACTAATATAACATAAATAATACAAAAATAACATAATAATAAAATATAATAATAAAAAATACCAAAAAAGTTACCAAAAGTACAATTTTTACAATTCTACTTTAAAATCTGCTTACCTGACTCTTCTGTTTGTTAGCAAAAATAAAGTTGGAATACTGCCAAAAATAATATACAATTTTCACCCTTATATGTGACACAAAATGCAGAAGCTATAATAAAGAACAATGAAGATTTGAATTTTTTTCAATTCATGAAAACAGACCGAGCTGCATCACTTGGTTCATGGGACAAGAAGCTTGATTCACTATTGAAGCGTAAGGAAGCAAGAAAGGATTAGACTGTTGGCTCAGCAGAAATGTCAACAAGCCACAGCCAGCTGCACTGCGGAAATAACCAGCAGTGAGACAACGAAGACATCCCTTTCAAGATTTCCGAATCAAGAAAGGAAGGTAATCGTAGAGTCACTCGCAGATGTACAGGTACTAGTGCTTTCATACCTTATAACATCTTGAAGTCGCCAAAAATAGTATCTTTGGCAACAAGAATGAAGCTTTCTCCAGCTCAACAAGCTGTCTTAACTAATGCCATAATTAAGGAATCTGGAGGTGATGCAAAGAAACTATCAATTTCATATGCCACAGCAGACAGGTCAAGGAGTACTGTAAATAAAGAAGTTGCCAAGACAGTACAAACTAAATGAGCTCCACCAAAATTTTCTTCCTTACATTGGGATTCAAAGCTGTTGATAAACAAATCAAGGAACGAATCGGAAGAGAGACTTGCGGTAGCTGTTGGAAATAATACAGACATAAAGTTTCTTAGTGTATCCTCTTACAAACCGGGAACGGACCAACGATCTGGTCATGTCATAGCTCAAGCAACAGTGCAGTTGTTACAGTCATGGAAATATATGGATTCAGTAGTGAACATGACCTTCGACACGACATCCAGCAATACTGGTCACGTCACTGCAGTCTGCATCACCCTACAACAAAGAATTGGTCGCACTTTACTTTGGTCTGCATGCATCATCATGTCGGTGAGCTAATACTTAACCAAGGCTTCAATCATTTGAATGTAGAAACTTCTAAATCGGGAGAATATATTGTTTTCAACCGATTCAAGGAACATTTCGATAAAGTGCCTTATGCAAGTGATGAGACTCTCAGTTACTTTAATAAGTGCTCAGTCTCCAGGGATGAACAAACTTTGTCTTTGGTTGCAAAGTGGCAGAAGAACGCTGTTGCTAAAGCATCACCGTGAAGATTACAAGGAATTCACTGAACTGTGCTTGCTGTATCTGGACGATGGCAGGGACGGGAATTCTGCGCCAATTGCGCCAGCGAGCGCCAAAAGTGGTATCCTACGCCAACCTGCTACAAAACCACATTTATGTGCGATTCTGCGCCAATTTTTTTTAAAATCCTTGTTAAACACGTGCGCCAAGTCTTGGTGCCCGTTTGTCTGGCCATAAACGAAGTTAAGGCAACCTTAGGAAGAGGAAATGGGAGAAAATTTAAGCACATTTTTCTCAAGTTTAAATAGTATTTGTAGAAATGTAGAGTACGAATGGAGTATAAGCATGCTATACGTCAAGCAGAGAAATGGAATAATTCGCGTCATTAAAAAGGACTTGATTCCTGATGTTCAACTTTTTAGACAAGGGCATTTCATTGTCATAACAAAAATTTTATCATTGGAATATCGGATCTTTTGTTTTTTTGTACACAATCGATGCTCAATCTTGAAAAACTGAGAATTTTAAAAGAATAGAGCAACATGTAGGAATACTTGCGATCTTCGTCAAACGGTGATAATTCACTCGAAAGTTGAAGGTTTCTGTTGATGTCTTTCGTTGCATAATGGCACTCTCTGTTTAAATAATTTTTTTCGGTCTTGAAAACTAAGATATTCACTAAACGCGGTCGGCTGCTATCTTCGTTGAAATGCTTACAATCCTTTTCCATCTGATAAATAAGTACTTATTTTTCATTATTTTCTATTTCATCGTGATTTGCTTTGCGCACTACCCAGGGGTGGTACTTTTCCGTTTTTTTTTTTTTTTTTTAATTTTCGGAACCCGAAATGAACGGGGTTTTAAAAATTTAGAAATGTAGAATTCAAGATTTTAATTTGATTAAAAATTTCGTCAACATTTCAATTAAAGCATATTTTCTAAATTTTAAATATTTGTAAAATTTAAGGTAATAACTTTTTGAGATTTGTCCGAATTTTTAGTCAAGGGTATTTGATTAAAAGACACTTGATCATTGGAAAATTTCAGTTCGTTTGTTGTTTTATGAAGAATCGATGCTCAATAAAAAAAAAACCAGATAATTTCACAAAAATTTAGCATCTTGAATATGTAGTAATATTTACGATCTTCGTCAAACGGTGATGATATCACTCTGAAGTTGAGATGAATGATTATAACTATAATTACGTCTCATCTGCCGAATGCAACTTTCATTTGGCACTCTTTTGTTATATATTTTCATTCATGGAAACCTTGAACTTGTAGAAATTCGCTAAACGCGATCTGCTGCGATCTCCGTTGGAAGACTTTCAATCCTTTTGCATCCGATATGCAAGTTCATTATATTTCACTGCTTCCTATTTTATCATGATTTGTTTTGCACTACTTAACAAAATTACATTACATTTTTCGAAAATATAATTTAATTCACGAAATTGAAATTTAGGACTTGTAATTTTCAGTAATAAAAATGGATTTTTTTTAAAAAAATCTTGTTTGGATGGTATTAAAATTCCAACTTTAATCCTTTTTTGTTTAAATGTTCATATATTTTATTAAATTAATTATTTTTATTGGAAACTTTTCTTTCTAACAACCCTCCAACTTAAAAAAAAAAAATTGCTTTTATTTAGCTTTTTAAAAGTTTTCAAATTTCTTATTAAACTATTTTTTAAGATAATAACTTAAGTGTAATTTTTAATGATTTAGATTAACATGCTTAAAATATAGCAAAGTATGTTTTCCATAAATTTATTACTATTTAATAAATCTAGTTTGTGTGGAAAAGTTAAGGAATTTTATATCCCTTAGAGTCCACTGTCTAAGGCTTAGACAGTGGTGACATTCTAAATTGTCTTTTTCATGTACAAGGTATGTGATATTGTAGTTTGTTAGTGTTTTGGTTTATTGATAAACCACATTTTACTAAAAAATTCAAAATTGAAAGTTAAGTATATATTGTAAAATATTGTATAAATGGGTTAATTCTTAATTAAAAACTCTTTTGGTTAAATATTTTTAACAGCTTTAAATGGTCTCATAAAGCTTAAGAGTATAAAAAGATGTAAACAGCAAAATACAGTTTTAGGGTTTTTTCAAATTGTCCATTGTTATTACATAAAATATAACAAACTTCAATTTCGTAAATAAATAATATTTTCAACCAAGGAGTAAATCCTTGGTTGAAAATATTATTTATTTACGAAATTGAAGTTTGTTATATTTTATGTAATAACAATGGACAATTTGAAAAAAGCTTTTTTTTTTTGAGGGATTTGCAATTCGTTTTGGCATTAATATCTGATTTAAATGTTTATATACTATTTAATAAATCTTTTTGTGTTTGAACCCCTCACCCCTACGCTTAACATGTTTAAAATAATTAGTAACATAGGTTTTCCATCAAATTATTACTCTCTAATTCTAAAGTTTGTGCGAAAAAATTAAGTAATTTTATTTCCCTTAGACAGTAACAACCTTCTTAATAGATTTCATGCAGAATATATGCAAGATTGCAACACTGTTTTGGTTTTTATAAACCACATTTCAGTGGGGGGAAAAATCAACATATGAAAGTTAAGTATATATTGTAAAAAATATTAAAAATTCAATAATTCTTAATTAAAAACTAATTTTTGTTGAATATTTGCAATTGTCTTTAAACTGTCTCATTTATAGACTCTACTGGTTTTGATTTATTACATAAAAAATGGCATAAATAAGCAATAGAGACCTTCAGGGTTTTTACACCTTGGGTAGTGTACCACATCTGATTTAAAATCGCATGTTACAAATTTTAATTGCTACAATTATTGTTTAATATGCTAAAATTCACTGCTACGTTTTATTGCATTCTTTCTACAAATCTACAGTTTTCTGCTACAATTTGTCGCGTTTCTGCAAAAAAAAGTTTCTGCAAAACCCTACAATTTATTGCGTTCCTGCTACAAATATTCAGTTTTGCTGCTACAATTTGTCGTTTTTCTGCTCCAAAACTTAAATTTTGCTGCTCCAAAAATTGCTCCAAACTGGTCCTTAGCACTTCCCATCCCTGCGATGGTGATAAATCAAAATCATTCGAATTTCGTCGTCCCAGTGCTGTTCACAAAGCTCGTTGGATGTCTAAAATTTTGTACGCAATTAAAGTTGTTCTTATGGAAAGTAGATCAGTTTGTTGCCTAAAGGAACAATCACCACTGTAACTCAACAGTTGAGGTTGCGTAAATTTGTCACTTTTCTGTGCTTGCTTTACAGTAGATGGTGGGTAACTAGCACATCAGCTGTAAATGCTCCATGGCATGATCTATGTCTTTACAAAGATCTTCTGAAGTACATTAAAATTTATAATGGTATATCTGTTAGTGGAATAACAGCACTTAACTGTCATTTGTAATATTTATGTTCTGAAATGATACCATTAGCATTATTCAGTGACATAGTTCCAAAATTAGAACTTCAATATTTAGCAGAGAGACTTCTCACAACAAAGCCAGCTGATGCAGTAACAGTTCCTTGTAATTGTTTTGGCAAAGGATTTTGAAAACCCAAATTTCCTACCATCACAAGTAATACTAGGCTTGGCGATCTGACCACTGTTGATTCTTGGTTCATTTTCCGTCTTTTAGAAATGAACACAGAATTTCTTAACAAAGATGTTGACATTTGACCAGTTGAGCCCTCATTTATTGCATCAAAGGCAAAGACAGTTGCTCTGAACATTATTAATGATTCTGTAGCACGTGCTATAAAACTGAGTGGTGATTACCTCGATGCAGCTAGATCTGAGCAACATTACTAGAACACTATGCATGTAGTTGAGACTGACAGAAAACAGATGCCCAATCTCCGCAAAAGAAAACGGTAAATTGATGGCGGTGGTGATCATGATCACTGACATTTTACTTGCATTATATTAACATTGATTTATTGAAGTGCTTAAGTTTACATATATTGTACATTGTTAATAAAGATTATTGTATTATAAGTTCCTATAAGTTTTAAACATTCTATTGGTACTCTACAATTAAGATGAACCTAATTTGCAAACATTTATTGAAAAAAATATTTTAATGTCAATTTGCCACCATCATGTGGACCCGGTAAATTGATTTTAAAAATTCTGAAAAAAATACAGGAAGTTTCTTTTATGACATAGAACACTTTTATATAAGGGCCAAAATAATTGCAAAACTTTTTTTAAAAAATGGCGTTTTTGATGCACCCTAGTGGTTGTGGATATCAAGGATTGATATTTTCTTTCAACTGCTTGATATATTGAAGTATATGCTCTGTTCTTCCGCCACTTATATGCTCGCTTGTCCCGTTCTGAAGCTTCTTCGGAATAGTCTCGCCTGTAATGAACTCCCAGGATCCTCTGTCCAGCAAAAGAACTCTGATATCATTCTTCCAAGTAGAATAGTTCGTTCCGTTTAATTTTGGAAAGTTAAAGCTCATCTCACTTAGCTCAGCCATCTGGATTCACACACGGTTAAAATTTATAATTTTAAATCCTAACACTTATTCATATTTTAATAAAACATTTTTTTTTCCGATTGACTGACGAACGCTTTTCCATGCTGACTGGGTCCCGTAACCCTTATTAGTAGTCAAATAATAGACTCTACGCATGTGGAAGTCTAACATCCTTTATTAAATATATAAAGTCAACACAAAAACATAAAGATAACAAAAAGGTCTGGCTTTCTGGCCGTTACGAACACACACACTACACATTGACTAGTTACGTATATATAGTACCGTATGCCAACGGTTATAGTTTACAATATTTTTATTTGCATAAGTCGGAATTATCCAACAAGAAGGCTATCAACAAGCCCGACCCCAGGCTACGAGGTCGAGGGGGCCAGGTGGCGCAGTGAAAGCGTGCTGGGCCCATAACCAATGTGGCCAAATCGCAGGTGTAGGTAAAGAAATCATTCAAAAACCAACACAGCATCTGAACATGAACATTTTTATATAGATCCTGCAACCTCATCACACCGGTAGCAGTGCGTAGTTGGTGGTATCTATATACACAAAAAATAAATTTAAATATTGGAACATCTTCTTCACATATTTAATGGCACATCACTTGAAATTAATGTTTTGTATTCTTAATTAGTATCGAAATTACCTTGCATTAACTTTTTGATTTGTATTGAAATTACGTTTTTAATTGTAATTTTTAAAAAAAATTGTATTTAAACTGTAATATTTCGGTTATTTAATAATTATTTTAATTAAATAGTTAAGTAAACCGAAGAAATACCACATATTTCCTAATGGGCAACGGAAAGGAAAACAATCGGGCATTGGCCAAATATTCGTTTAGGACTACTCATAACCTTCCATAAGTTGTTTTGGGCAATGGCATATTACTTTAAAAAAAAAAAAGCTAGTAACCCCTCCGAGCAGTCGATCATGGTGCTTACAGTCAATCCTTTGGGCAGTCGTTTTGGAAATTTTGACGGCACTCTTAAGCACAGGCTCCTGATGTCGATTTATGGTCCCGGCCAATTGCGGTGTCCGGCCTTCGGCCTCCGACTACTCAGGATTACATCCACGACCCCCTCTGGGCAGTCGATCATAGTGCTTACAGGCAATCCTTCGGGCAGTCGTTTGTGGCATTTCGACAGCACTCTTAAGCGCATGCCGCGCGCTAATGTCACAGACTCCTGTCGTCGATTTATGGTCCCGGGCAATTGTGGTCTCTGGCCTTCGGCTTCCGACTACCCAGGATTACATCCATGACCCCGTCCGGGCAGTCGATCATGGTGCTTACAGTCAATCCTTCGGGCATTTCGACAACACTCTTAAGGGCATTCTAAACAAATTTATTTTAATAGCTATCCTAACAATCAAACATGTTTCCAAAATTATAAAAAATATTCACCAAACCCAATTTAAAATCGTTTGAACCATACGCGTAATTTACAAATATCCGAATTTAAATATTTGTAACTATTGAATATTTCGCATAATCGTACAACCAATCGGAGTTCGTTAAACACTTATATATTCTAACCAATCAACAATCGTAAGGCAATAGACATTTACTGTCAGATCGCAGACGAAGATGCGCACGCATCCAATGCACGTAATCCAAATGAACTTGTCGCAGGAAGAAAGTAAACAAGTAACCACATTTATCTATAGGAAGACTCACCGACATCTCAGCTAAGTCGTCATCTTACCATGGATCA
The DNA here is from genome assembly GCA_963932185.1 of Troglohyphantes excavatus. Lineage (NCBI taxonomy): Eukaryota > Metazoa > Arthropoda > Arachnida > Araneae > Linyphiidae > Troglohyphantes > Troglohyphantes excavatus. The sequence goes on along the minus strand of OZ010676.1, from coordinate 9,934,010 downwards.
AAAATACCCGGGTCTTTCCTTCGAGTTAGTTCCCGAACCGGGCCAATAGCCCACTGTGTAGCTCTTGTGAGATGCTAATTAACCAAACCAAAATTAACTTCAAAGAAACAGTCTTTTACTATTTTGAGCAAAGACATTAAAAAAGACATGTTCAGTTTACTCTCCCGTTTTTATTTAGCTCGGTGCAGTCAAATGTAATGTGATCTTTCGTGTATGATAATCTCGGGTAAATAACCTTGCCTCCGTTTACTTTCCCGTTTTTATTTAGCTCACTGCACTCAACCAATCAATCAATAGAAATGCGATCTTTTGTGTATGGTAATCCCTTATGTGGTAATCCCTTATGTGGTAATCCCTTATGGTTATCCCATATCGGAGAAGGATTAATGCTATTGGAGGCACTATGTAGTTCAATTTGTTACATTAAAAAAGTTAGTTTGATTCCATACAGAATATATTTCTTGATTTTGTGACCGTTTTGGATTGACAATTATATAAATAATTAATTTCTTGGATCTACTGTAAATTATTGCAGTTTCTGCGAGCCCATTCGTTACACCACTGAGGGTGAAATAGTTTTCGGGGTTGGGATCGTAAGCGGGTAGTTTTTGGCGACTTTTTCAGGCGATTCACTTCTCAATATGAGAATGGGAATATTGTTTACAAATATGAACTGATATGAATTTGCGGGATTGGTTTCGAAGGTTATATGACTTCTGAGCACAGGAATTTCTGTAATTGGTTTAAAGAGTGACGTGATAATTATGCGGGATGAATTGAAAATGAGAATTGTTGTTTTCGAAAAGAATGTTTTCAAGTGTGTGTACGTATATTTTTCGTAATATGTTTCTTATTTTTAAAGCGTATAACAGTAAATTGTTATATGATAAAGTGACATTCCGAGTTATTCTTTTCGAATGGCATTGCTGTAAAGTACATACTCGCATTTCCCTTGTATACGGCAACACGGAAGTTGTTGTTATATGTAAGTACCATTTATTGCTGTTGGTATGGCTCAAATGTGTTTTGGTTGTAAGATTAAATTCTTTTTTTTATTATATGTATGTTGATAGTTTGAAAGATGAGGTTGAAGAGGAATTTTGAATTGTATGCTCCTGTTGTAATTGTTTCTAAATGTGATTTGTTGAAAGTGTTCTTTGCTAACCGTGTGCCATTACGCTGTGCTAAAAACGATTGCTCGGAATAGATGAGTAGCCCCAAACGACAGCCCAAAGCATTACCTGTATGCACTATGATTGGTTTCCCGAAGGATGTACCAGCTGTTATTTTCAAGTAATTTGCCATTGCCGGTGTCATCTAATCAGGATCCAATGCCTGACGCTATTTAAGTTGCGTCGAGTGCCAGCTCGGTGGTTGCACTCGCCATCTGAGTGCGATGTTAATTAACCAAAGCAAACGTTCGAGATAAATTCTAAACCGTCGCCATTAGCCCATTGTGGAGTTCAAGTGCGACATTGTTTCATTCAATCGTGCTGCAATAATAGAAATCCTTCAAAATTAATTTTAAACCGTCGCCAATAGCCCATTACGCTGTGGAAGTCATCCAATCAATCAACACGTCATCCGACCGTGGTTCGAAAATAAGACGCTAAACTTTAGTTGTTAACTGTAATTGTGTGTTTATCCGGAAGTAACCATAAAGATCAGAAAAAAAGACGCATTCGGTCGTTTGGCGACTACTTCAATACACATCCAAATCAACCATGAGCGCAAGCCCTAACTGTTTTCGGCTAAGTAGTAGAATTTGTAAAATGCTTTTGTTTAATAAGTACCTAGATTTTGAATGATTTTTTAATAAATATATATATATTTGTTAAACACTTTAGAATACAGAGGCATACCATCAAGGTGTCTAAATCAATGTCGCCAAGACAGATTTTAGTACAATTTGGCAACCTTGTGCATTACTTGAGCAGTGTGTTTTGCATGCAGTGCATCAATAAATATATCAATTCAGTACCCTATTGTGTAAACATACATTTAATATTTTAGTTTACATTTAAACAAGATATGCAAATGATTTATACAATATAATTTGTTTATATATGTAGTAATAATTTGATAAATTATACAAGTATTTAAATAAAGTAAAATGTATTTGTTTACTTTATGTATAACGCAAAAACATAAATACTACTTCAAAGGCTGATTAATTATTATTTATATGTGATCAGGTAATAATAAATCTATTCCGATCTTAAAAAGATTGTTTTGGAAGAGATTTATTTCTGAAGTGAAGTGGTCTCTGGACAATTTGTCAACAGAGAAACACCGGCAAATCCAAAAACGTACGATCTACATAGGGAAAATACTATACAAGTGAAAACGGGCAAAGGCAAGTAATATTTGCACCTTTTCCTAACATGTTTGTTAGTAAGTCAGGTCAAGTAAATGAAGTTACATTAAAATCTATTTTGTATTTGACCTATACAGACATTTTTATTATTCCAAGTAACAAAGTATGTAATTGATATATATTTTTTGTAGGATGCTATTGCCCATTCTACCAGTTCTAGCTCTAAAAAGTCCCAAAGTTTCCAGAAACTAGACGGTCCAAAACAAATATCTTGTATATCATACGGAGATCCCAAATGTGATGAGAAGACATCTAGAGTTTTAAGCCAGATCGATAATATTGAGGTAATTATAAAGAGTAATTAGTAGGAGTGAGTTATAATTAATTAACAATGCAAGAGAAATATTTTTTCTTTTCTTTTAATCAAAGTTTTAGTAGTTTTTCAAGACAATTTGAATATTTATTTAATTTTAGGTTACTTCTACATCCTTTGTGTTTATTCTTTTATCCTTAGGGTTTAAAAACTAAATTTGAATTTGTCATAGTTTGCTTATTATATATTTGTTTTATTTTAACACTAAAAATATTAAAATGTTATTAGTTTAATTGTTAAAACAGTGCTAATGTCTATAAATCTAAAATTTTATTTTAAGTAGAAGCTGGTATGTCAAAATGTTCCTCCCCTCCTTCATAAAAAAAAAAGTTCATTTGGTTTAAACCATGTTTTGGGTGATTGCAAAGATTAAAGTGATTAATCTCTTAAAAGTTTTAATCCTATAACTGTTCTATTGAAAAGTTTTTATAGGTGCAGATTTGTGCTGTAACAATTTACATTAATTTAGAAGTGATATATAATGACATATTTGAAATTTTATATTAAACAATCTCTTGTACATTGTTGTGTACATAAAAAATATTAGATGTTAACTAAAAATTTATATTATATATTTTTTACTTATTAAAAAATTACATAACTATTGAAAAAGATGTACTATATTATTTCACTGATCCCTTTTACGCCTCTTACACATAACGAATCTTAATTAAGTGAGGTTGTAACGCTACCTATTTCAATCTAGACTGAAGTCTAAAGTAGCTAATATTAAAGATTAGCTACTTTAGACTCTGTAAAATATAAAAAGAGACAAACAAACACGTGCGCAGATTGACCATGTACACAGTGGGGACTACCTGAGGGTCACCGTAGCTGGGTGGCCAAGACGTGCGGGCACTGGGATCCTTCCAGAGTTGGCAAGCTGAACAGAGCACCTGGCAATCCTCCTTCGCAGCTTGAATGTCTTCTGTATCGAACACCACCCGAGCCTTGGTGAACCACGATGTACACACTACGGCACCAAAGAGCTTCCTGGGCTCTGACTGAGCGTACTTAAAACGGAGACTGACTGAGGCTATACGAAAGATGCAAACGATCCCGTTTATAAGGTATCTCCACGCATGCGCACTGGCTGGCTGTCGCGATTACCATATCAGATCTTCTTCGCTAGAACCAATGGCGGCCACGGCGGAACCAACCAACCAACCAGGCCACGCAAAACCTAGATTCAACGATGGGCAAAACGGGACCGTCACAAGGTATCAATATAAAGAGATGTTTGAAACATTTTATAATTTTAACTAGCCAATTTCAAATTTGTACAATGTTCTGTTCGAATATTATAACATTTATTAGTGAATCCCAGCGATATTACATGAAAGTGGCAACAGATATTAATTGAAATTAACAAAAACCAAATATATAAAATTGAAAGTTGGCAATCAAAAATTTCTTTGGTGAAATATCTCTTTCCTTAACTTTTTTCCGAGTTTCTAATGGAAATCCCCCAAGTTAAATAAATTTATCAGAACATTGATTTGGTGTGAAACTGAACCAGATCTAATATGATCCAGCAAATGCTATTTTCATAGTTTTATTTTTTATTTTGACAGTATTAATGTATTGGTATACAACCACTGAACATTCAATATCTTTACCAAAGTTTTTACGTTCAGAGATTTGTATGTTTCAACTGAAAAGCTAACATTCGGAGATGTTTATGGCAACGAAAAATATTACTTCTGGGTCATTCCACGTCAACTCAACCAGGGTCCGACACCCATAGTCTCAGATTTTGATGAAACTTGGCATGTTTGTTCCTTTTATAGATTTAAGTTAAAATATAAAATATTTTTGCTCTATCTCAAGCGGTTCAGGTTTTACAGTCTGTTAAAGTTTTGGGAATTTTGAGGTTTTTGTCGATTGGGTAGAGAAAACGTATTTTGTTCTTTTATATAAAATAAATTTTATCTCCCTTGTTTACCAACCAATGTTGATGAATTTTTTTATGAATATACAATATAAATAAAATAGTGAGTTCTACGCTAAGTGGAATATCTTCAAAAGGGAAAAGGATAATCAAAACCTTTTTTTAGTATTCTTGTTCTAAAAGACTTGCTCTACCACATGAAAATATAAAATGAATGGGTATTTCACTCCTTTATTATTTTTTTGCACTTCAAAGATAGAAATAATTTGACTCGTTCATTTTCTTGAAATCGTTAAATTAAAATTACAATTTTAGTAAAATTATATTAAAATTAGACATGATACAGGAAATTGGTTGTTGCTTAACGAAATTACATGCATTATTAAACATATCAGATCACCTTACAAAAAAAAAAACTACAAAGGGTACATAAAAATCTATTTAAAAAAATTGAAAATGCTCTTGATGCTGATTTTCCAAAGAAAAAAAATGACTTGGTAAAAACTGTGATCCAAAAATTTGAAGAGATAGACAAGCTTCTAGATATAATTTAAATTGAATTAAATGGTGCGACAAGAAGTAGACAGATTCAGATGCTGACAATTACTTTATACTTACCACATCCTTCATCATGGAAAAATTCTGGGTTGTTCATCCCTTTGATAATCTGTTTTTACCAATTTGAATAGTTTTTGAGCCTTATAAACAGAATAATCAGATACATTGAAAGTCCCTGTCTTTTAAGCCAAATTAAGGAGGCTAAAATTGTCAGCATCTGAATCTGTTTGTTTCTTGTTGCAGCACTTAATTCATTTTAATTATATCTACAAGCTTGTCTAGGTCTTCAGATGTTTGGATCACAGTTTTTACCAAGTAATTTTTTTTCTTTGGAAAATCAACATCAAGAACATTTTCAATTTTTTTTAATAGATTTTTATGTACCCTTTGTAGTTTTTTTTACAGTAAGATGATCTGATATGTTCAATAATGCATGTAATTTCGTTAAATCCAATTTCATGTATCATGTCCAATTTTAATATAATTTTACTAAAATTGTAATTTTAATTTGACGATTTCAAGAAAATGAACCAGTCAAGTGATTTATATCTTTGAAGTGCAAAAAAATAATAAAGGAGTGAAATACCCATTCATTTTATTTTTTCATGTGGTAGAGCAAGTCTTTTAGAACAAGAATACTAAAAAAAGGTTTTGATTAGCCTTTTCCCTTTTGAAGATATTCCACTTAGCGTAGAACTCACTATTTTATTTAAAAATATCTATAAATAAAACTTTCGGATTTTTTTCTGACCATGTATATATACACTTGCTAGTTTAATTTATTTTTTTCTAGATTCCTTACATATTGATGTATATTCATAAAAAAATTCATTAACATTGGTTGGTAAACAAGGGAGATACAATTTATTTTCTATGAAAGAACAAATTACGTTTCGTCAACCCAATCGACAAAAACCGGAAAATTCCAAAAACTTTAACATGCTGTAAAACCTGAACCGCTTGAGATAGAGCAAAAATATTTTATATTCTTACTTAAATCTATAAAAGGAACAAACATGCCAAGTTTCATCAAAATCTGTGACCATGGGTGTCAAAACCTTTTTTTTTTGGTTGATTTGACATGGAATGACCCTTCTATAATAATTTTTTATTTGTTTATGCAACCTACTTTTAAGTTATGTTGTCTAGAAGGGTTTGTACACATTTCAGGTAGAATGAAGGAGCCTCAAACTTTAAAGAACAGCATGTTTTATATGAAAAGACATAATATTTTAATAAACTTTAATTAATTATTTGTTTATTGATGTATTCCTTTGAAAGATAGTTCAAAATAATTCGTTTGATATAGGTATTCTATTTTGAATATGTTATAAACACTAGACCAGTTATTTTGCCTTCAAGTAATAAAAGAGAAGGAATAAGCGGGAGAAACAAAACAATGGAAATGTATTTTTTTAAATGTGGGTAATCACTAGGTTGTGTTTAAGGAAGTTTTGTAAACAGTGATTGCAAGGAGTAAGTGTTATAAATAGTGATTGAATAAACTTTTTTGGTATATCGGATATAAAAATATTTGCTTGTCTTTCACCCTTACAACGACTGGTTTTTGATGGTGGAATTGTTCATGCAACAATTCTTGCATGTGCATGCTACCTTTGCTTTATTAAATATCACCTTTTGGAATTTATAATTGTGGCTTCCTATAAATTTTCTTATACAGGTCACTAAAAATTTTTAAAATGGACTCGGTAGAAGAGAATTTTGTCTGAAAGAAATGGTTTTATAGTTTATATTTATATATTAATATAAAATATATATTTTGACATTTTATTTTATCCTTATTTTTAATTGTATTTCTGTCTTAAGTTTTTACTGTGTTCTTTGTATAATTTTTTTTGGATTATTCTATTTGTCTTAGTTATATAATTATTATTAAGGTGTGTCAAGACACATAAATTCGAAAGATATCCTTTCGTTGGCTATGTTCTTCTGAAGAGAAAGTCAACTATAATTTTTTTTTATCCAATTCTGTATAGTTTTTCCCAAAGCCCATTTTACACGGACAAGAAAAACACATTAGAACTTTTTCAGGTGGCTCTGTGATTCGAGAATCCAAACCACATGGTTTGTATTCTCGAACCATCTGTAAAAACTCCCACATGTTTTTTTCGTTCGTGTAGAATAATGAGCCTCCTGAAATGTTAAAAGTTAGGATTCAATATTTTTCATTTAAATACATTGATTTTTTATAGGCATGGGGGATATGCTTGTTTTGTAAAATGAACTACTTCCAATGTTTATTGTTAACTCTTGATAATATATTTAGAATTAAAAAAATAAATTAATATGTATAAATGTAATGATTTTTATACTTCCTTGTTATATGTTTAAAAATATTTTTTTCCAGTCAAAATATTGTAATTATTGAATTAATCAGTAATCAATACATATTATGCAAGAGTTTTTTTTTCATTTTGTCTTATTCAGATATGAAATATTCACTTATGTAAACACTATTTAAATTATTTGATTTTTAAATTGGTAATGCACAATGCATTCATTTTATACATTTACTTTATAGGGTACTCAAAACACACATAAAGATAAAATTGCTAGTAAACCTGAAGAATTGAGCCAAGAAAATTTGAAAAAATTTACTGAACTTAAAAAATCAGCAATTGAGTTGTCCTATGATGGAGAATTCAAAAAGGCATTGGAGGCTTTTATAGAAGCTCTTAAACTATGTAAATGTCCAAAAATTGAAAAGTATATTGAAGAAATGAAGGTAATAAATTGAGTATTTAGTTATTTCTATTCAAATAGTATGTTTTAAAAATATGTAAAATGTCTCAGTTTGTTTTTAAATTTGTTTTAGAATAAACATTTAAAGTAAATGGACTACTAACATCTGTTATTACACTTATCTGAAAATTATTTTTCTAACTTTGCAGTATTTTTAAGTATATTTTGTATTTCCCAATTTGAAGATTATAAATTAACCTATACTCTAATCAAAGTTTAATACTTATAATTATTTATAATGGTTGTGTAATTAAAAAAATTAGTATCATATAGGCAATTAAGTTAATAAATGTATCCAAATAATGCAAAATTCTAGCTAGTTGAAGTATTTTGCTTGGAATTGTTTTTTACAAATAATAATAGTAAAGTGTGTTATCCAAATTTGTTTTTTTTGCTTTTTTAATCATTTGGACTAAAAATATATGTGTAGCTGATTAAAGAAAATGTGACACAATTCGTTTTTACTTGTTCATTTATAGCTTGTGTTTTGCTATTATAAATTGGAGGGTAAATTTGTACTTTACTTTGGCTTTTCTACTAGGCAGTGATTTCTAAACATGAAGGAAAACTACAAAGCTTCCAACACCTAACTGATACTGGAAGGAAACTTGCATCTGAAGGAAGACAAGCAGAATCTTTAAGCAAATTAAAAGATGCCTTTGCTGTGTGTCCTTCTCCTAAAGTTTCGAAAATTATTAAAATGATGGAGGTAATTTTTAGCTTAAGTTGTGATATAAAATAACTTAAAATTAAGTTGACATAAAATGTTTTGTCTTGTCTGTGTATCATTGTTTGGTTTTACTTTATATTGAATTTACCATTGTTCTATGGGTTATTGCTTTATATCCTTAAATCCATTGACTTTATTAAAAATATTTTTTTTAATCTTACATTATTTTTTCTTTGTACTAGTGTTTTAGGGTAAAGTATTTTAACAGCAAACTATTCATTGTTGTCAAGTTATTTCAATTTTGTTGTTTCTAAATAATCTGCATGAGTCTCCCTGAAGATGAAATTTCAGCTAATTTTTTTGTTTGGACAGTCACATGTCTAGAATATACATTATATCTTATAAGAACTTGCATTTGGTCGGGGGCTGGCTGTCGACTGGCATACGCCCCAAAACATTTCTAAGATAAGAGCATTTAAGTTTGCAAATTACCTTGGCTATAATATTAAGTAGAATAAAATTCCACTCATTATTTAGCAACCTATTGAATTTGAAGCCACACCACTTGACCAAGTGATAGATCTAGCTGCCTAGTAATAGAAAATTAAATTAGCTTGTTTTAACATTTTTGTGACAAACTATTTGTCAGTCAGCCCATTCATTAAATTACATTAGTCATATAATTTCTGTATTGCTTTATACGATTTCTCAAATTAATGATTTAATTTTATTTATTTAGGTAAAAGCTGATATCCCTGAAAAGAGTCTACCTTCAGATTTACCAAAAGAGAGTTTTAAGTTGCCTTCAGTGCTGTCTAGAAAACTAGAGTTGGGTTCAAGCAATTCTGATGATTCTGTGAGTAAATTGTTATGTTAATGCAGTGTTTATTATAGCACAAAATATAGAACAAAGTACTAAATTTTGGAAAAAAAGCATTTTTTCTATGTGTACATAAACTTTTTAACTACTCTTTGAAAATATTGGTACTAGGACTCCTAGCTCGTGAAAGGGTTAATGCATTATTCCATGAGTTGCAATAATTCAATTATAAAACAAGCTTTGTAAATTTTATCTTCTTGCATATCTAAATTTTAAAAAAAAATCCCTTATGGATCAATTGGGGAGTTTCACGCCGAGAAGAAGAAGACTGCTGTTCCAACAAAACATGGAGAAAGTTTCGCGATGCCGAAGAAGTTCCGTAGGGTTAGCATGGAGCTTTAGCTCCTGTACTATAATTTTAAGTTTTAGTCTTTAAATAATACCTCAATATAGAAATATTTACTACATACACTGAGATAGATTGTAGTCATCGTTTATCAAGTATTTTTGTGTTGAAATAAAAGTATTTTTCCGTATTTTGCTGTAATTCTAATTATATACAAATATAATATAAGTATTTCTGTACTTAAATTTATTCATATATGGAATAAAAATATTACTTATCTGGAAAAATCCAAATACCAAATACTCCTGAGAAAACTCTTGGAACTTTTTTTTCGGAAAACTTGTATGAACCCGTCATGTTTCTTTTTTTTAAACCACCTATTTTTATTTTCTTTGAAAGACATAATTTTTTTTTTTTAATATTAAAGATTTTTATTGGAAAATATACCAAATTTTTCATATATAATTCCTATTTTATTATATTAATTTTAGTTGGAACCAGACTACAATTTCCATGACAAAATGCTTATATTACTTTTTAGGACTTTCAGAGTGTAAAGTTCAAGAGTGAAAAAAGTAAAACTGCTGATCCATCTGTATTAAGTCCTGACAGATTACAACAGTATAAGAATCTATACTCTAAAGCCAGAGATAATGCTGCAGCAGGAAATCTAAAAGTTGCTCTGGATGCATTGAATAAGGCAAAATCAATTTGTCCTACGGACAAGGTCTTGAAGAGAATAAAGGATTTACAAGTGATTATCTTTTATGAATCTTTTATCCATGTTCTTGTATTTTTAATTTGATATTTATAATTCATGTTATAGTTTCTTTTAAGTATTGATAATATATATCAGGTGTACAAGTATGAAATGCGGATTTCAGACAACCGATGGTGCACCAATGTAGTTTCTGCTATAAAGATTTGACACAGCGCCATTTTATTGTGTCATCAACAAGTGTCGGACGCGCACGAGTGGTAAATTGGAAAAGTGTGTGCGTTGTGTTGTTGCGTTCAATATGCCAAAATTTATACGAACAAAGAGCATTCGCGGACATAATTAATTTTTATGTTTTCATTTGAAGGAAACTGCTGCTGAATCACGCCGATTAATTCGAAAAGCTTATGGTGAACATGCTTCATCGCAAGATACGTGTGAATGATGGTTTCGGCATTTCAAAAGTGGCGACTTTGATGTTGCAGACCAAGGAATATGGAAAACCGATCAGAAGGGGCGTGGTCTACTATGAGCTGTTAAAACTTGGGGAAACAGTTAATACTAAATGTTACCAACAACAATTGACCGATTTGAACCGTTCGTTGCTGGGGAAAAAGGCCAGAATACCGAAAGAGGCAACACAGTCATTTTTCTTCATGCCATTGCTCCATTACATACGGCAAAAGCGGTTCGCAGCACGTTGGAAGCACTCGGCTGGGAAGTTTTATCCCATGCGGCTTACTTACCAGACTTGGCTCCTTCCGATTACCACTTGTTTACATCAATGGGTTGCGCACTTGCTGAGCAGCGCTTTGGTTCGTACGAAGATGTGAAAAAATGGCTCCATAAATGGTTCGCAGCAAAAGGGGAAGATTTTTACTGGGGTGGTATTCACAAATTGCCCAAAAGATGGGAGAAATGTGTAACAAACAATGGATCATACTTTGAATAAAGCACTTTTTATTATTCTTCCTAATTTAACGTGTTTTTTTTATGAAAAAAAAATCCGCATTTCATACTTGTACACCTGATATATAAATAGATTCTTTTTGTGAATATATTTTTTTCTTTACTACAACGTACCTGCCAAATGGTAAGTCCATATTTGCCCATACAATGTACAAATTTTAAACATCATGTAATGATGTGCTATTTTGACATCCACAAAAGGTACAAGAACCATAAAAACAACAAAACCCTTACAAAATATTCTGTTCAAGATTAGTTGTCTTATTTAATTTTGTTTTCTCGTAATGCTTGATGGCTTTTTTTTTGCCATATCTTTTTAAAGTCATGTATGCATTTATGAAGTGAATTGAATGTAAAACACAAATTTAAAGTAATTAAATACTTACTGAATATTTTTTAATTAAAATTGAAAGAAGAAATGACTGATTTCCATTTAGTAATGTGCATTTTAGTCACCATGAATATAAAATGTCAGCTAATTTTTTGTGTGATCAATCACGTTGCCCAATTGCACTAAAAGCTATTGTAATGTTATGCCAAACAATTTTTGGGTATTTGTTGTGAATAAAATTGTATGGATATCTTTTAAATATTTTAAGGTATGCAATAATTGAGTACTTTTAATTATCTTCTGCGATTTTGGCATATTTCTTAATTTTCACATGTTTTTGATCTGTAGGAACATATAAAGAGTACTTCTGAGGAAGAAGACATTCAAAATGAAATGATGGCCATAGCAGATGGGTTTTATGTTTTCCATGAAATCTATGAGAAGCTGTATTCTTATCAGAGACTTGGAGTGGCATGGATGTGGGAGCTTTTCAAGAAGCAAAAGGGAGGGGTCTTGGGAGACGACATGGGGTAAGATGCATTTTATTCACGTATATCTCATTTATTATTTTTCTGAAGTGTGTAAAAAGTTTGAAAATTAATTCAATATATTTAAGGTTAAACTTTTTTTTAAAATTCTTTTTAGCCTTGGAAAGACATTTCAAGTGATTGCTTTCTTGTCTGGGTTAATAGATGCTGAACGTGCTAAGCATGTTCTTATCTGCATGCCAGTTTCTCTGCTTACAAACTGGGAAAATGAATTTCAGAAGTGGTAAGTATGGGTGTTTTTTTTCACAATGTTATTTTTTAATACTTATTCATATATGACTTGACAAAGAAAAGCAAAAAAATAGCGATCTTGCGATCGGAGGGTTGCCAGCTTCGCTACAAAAAATACTAGAAAGTCGTCCAAAACATCCAACAAATTATACTGGCGTGTATACGGGACTGATGCACGATAAATCTGATAGGAGTCCAATGTCCTGACGCCTATTGAGGTTGTGTCGGGTGCCAGCTCAGGTGTTGTCCTCGTCATCTGACCATGGTTCAAAAATATGAGGCATCGTTCCCGGGTCTTTCCTTCAAGATAGGCCCCGAATCGTCGCCAATAGCCCACTGTGCCGCTCTAGTGCAACGTTAATTAAACAAACCAAACTTATTCAAATTAAAAGTACACTTTTAAAAAAATTTAATATCAAAATATATTTTTTTTTGTTAATTTGTTTCATTTAAAAACTGTTGTCAAGAATCCCAGAATAAATATCCATTTTTGAACCATATCCCAAGTTTATAATTGCACCCTAAGTCATAAAATTACTTTAACTAATTTAATTTAATTTCATAAATTACTAATAATAATTTAAGTTTTACTATTTTTTTTGTTTCTTTGAATTGGGATCTTGACTTTGACTCTTTTCATCCATTGTTGTTCATTGTGTACTAATTATAAAATATTAAATGCATCTCGATGCTTTATAAAGTTTATATTTTCTATCTCAAATGTATTTGTGTTATTTAAGCAAATTAAAATACTATTTATCATTTTCTAATTCTTATTAGTAATTGCTTGAAAGTATAATTTGGCTATATTATCTATTTTGTTTGTACTTAATCTTTTGAAGTTAAATATTTAAAAAATTTCAAAGCAAATTAAATAACAAATGTGTTCTATTGTCCACATAGACTTAGAATACTCATTCTGTGTTATATATTGCTATCTTCTGCACTCAGATTTTTAATTAGACTATGAAACAATCACACTTTAATTTGTGTTGCATAAAATGGTACCGTAGAAGTAATTTTATTTTTAATCTAAATGCACATGTTTATCTCTTTATTCTAGGTGTCCTGGTATATCAGTGTGTGTCTTTCATGGTGGATCAAAGAAAGAACGGGAGCGGAATATTCTTCGTGTGCAACGTAGAGGCCATGTATTGTTAACAAGTTATGGAATGGTTCTCAATGGTTTTGAAAATTTGTCTACATATGATGGAAGGCAATTTATTTGGGTAAATGTTTCCAATGTGCAAATCTAATTTTTCATTGAACATGGATCGTTCGATCCTCAGAAGCTTTTAAGAACTTTTTACAATTTTATGGTCCTACTGTCCTTGTAAAGTATTTATTAACTCTTTATTTTTGTCACTAAGAGCTCTTACAAAGTTTGTAAGCCAAGAATGCAAGTTTTCAGTCAGTTATTTTAATGTATTAAATTGTTTATAATTTTATTGGTTAAAACATTTTGAATTGGATAAAGACTTAAAATTTCACAAAAACACCATAGAATTTTGTTTAATTTTTTTAAAACAAATAAAATACACTTGTGTTTAAAAATAGTTTTACGATTGATTATATTGCGATTTTTGAAATTGTTGATGAATTTGGTGGGGGAAAATAAAGCAGTGTTTTGTTAGCTCTGAATGCTCATTAACTAAATGATTTAAGGAATAGAAATTGATGCAATATTAGTTGGATTGTAAGATTATAGGTTGAATTATAAGACTTTATAAGAAAGAATATACTTCTTACTTTCTTCGTTATTATTTTCTTCATCAAAAATTTTAAATCACAAATGAATTGATTTTTTTTAGGATTATGTGATATTAGACGAAGGACATAAGATTAGAAATCCAACCAAGACAACTAAGGCAGTACACAATATTCCATCTAAGAATAGACTAGTACTGACAGGAACACCAATTCAAAATAATTTGCGAGTATGTATTATATAAATAGTGCAATAATTTAAAAATTCTTTATTCTGTTTTGTCAATAATATATTTCTTTGTTGTTGTGATCATGCTGATCATTGAGTGTGCAGCTTGTTTACATTCATTCAATCAACATTGTACATAAGATAGCTTATACTCAACTAGTTTTTTTACATATTTGTCAAAGTGTATGGATTATTATTATTGTGTATGGATATGAAATATTTTGAATGATTTAGTAGCTCATAAAATCCTACATATCTTAGGATATTTTTCTCTTGCTTACAACTAACTTTTTTGCTGTAAAATAATAAATTAACAAAAAGATTAAATAGGAATTTTTTTTTTCAAAACACTCGAACTCTGTTTTTTTTAAAAAATTGTTCATGTTCTATAAGATTTTGTTAATAAATTTATTGTATAGCTCATTTCTCATTGGGTATAAATTAATCAAATATTTTTTTATTCAATTTAAAGGTTACCACAAGTTTGTTGCTTAAAATAGTACTCATTTTGTATTGACTATGGCATTTTGTCTTGTTTTTAAATTTGTTATATTTTAGCCTAAAATTATATTCCTTTGGTAAAAAGAAAATTATTTATACTTGAGTTAAATACAGCAGCTCCCAAAAATTTTCGTACACTTTAAAAACTTGTAGAAAAAAAGCTGTAGTTTGGAATCGAGTTCAAATATAAAGTTCAATATAATTGTGTAACATCTCCATGTAATTCTAATTAAAACCTAACATTTTTTTTAGTATTGAATTATTTTCTATTTATAAAAAATGAAAATGTAAAAGTGATCAAAAGCCTCAAAAGTGATGATACACCAAAATATTTTCAGATAAATTCATAAATAAAATTACCGTCTGTCGCTCTTTTATTTTTGTATTGTGGTGACATTTAAAATTTGTTTGGCTTTAATACTTGCTTGCTTCGCAATATTCTTTTAATTAGTTAAAAATAGATCGTAGTCGTTTTTACAGAAACAAAGAATAGTATTCAACTATTGATTATTTTTCATCATAATAATGGTAAACCAGTTTGGAGTATCGTTATATTGGGTTGGAGAGAAAGTTCTGTCGTATTTTAAATAGGCAGGTGATTTTTCTTGTAAATAAAAAGAACATCTGGCTAGTGAGTTAATAGGATTTTTTTTTTTTTTTACGTCTTTTTTTAAGCTGCTGTATAATATAAAAGGTGCCCTTTTTTACCGTTCGTCATTTACTTGTGATATTTAAAGTGAAAAACATGTCAGTAGATTAAGTGCATTTACGACACTGCATTTTATATAAATTCCAAAAAGGAAGCAATGCATCGGTTGCATGTAAAAATTTATGTGCGGTATTTGGAAAAGATATTGTAAATGTTCGTACTTGTCAAAGATGGTTTAGCAAATTTCGTTCCGGGGATCTGAGCCTCAAAGAAAGTGATCGATCTGGACGACCATCCAAGATCGATAATGATGTTTTGCGATCCATGTTGGAAAATAATCCACATTTAACAAGTTGAGAAATTACAGAAGAGTTTGGCATTCATCATACAACTGTTGGAGATCACATTAAATCTGTTCGGTTTGTGTTAAAGCAAAGTGTTTAGGTTCCACATGAATTAACGGAAAAGAATTTGTCTGATTGTGTAAGAATGTGTTCATCACATCTGATTAGACACAATGTGGAGCCGTTTTTGGACAGTCTGGTTACTGGAGATGAAAAGTGGATTTTTTACGAGAATATTAAGAGAAAAAAATCTTACTGCAAAATTATCTAACGGGGAAAAAATTCACGTCTTTTGAAAGTGTTTCTAAGGCAGTTGCTGACTATTTTAACTCCAAGGATGAAAACTTCTACAAAACAGGAATTCACAGGTTACCTGAAAGATGGCAACAGGTTGTAATAAATAACGGAGCATATATAATTGATTAATATTAAACACATATTTTTATAAATGAATTCAAATAATTTCTTTAAAATACGACAGAACTTTCCCTCCAACCCAATATTATAAAATTTATCTCAATCTGCATGTAATAGTTGATAAAACATTTTAAAGAAGAGAATCGTACAAAAAAAAATGTAAGAAAAGGTCGTCCGATCACAGTTTTATAGTTAGTAAATTTTTAATTACCTGTCCCGTCACTGAAACATACAGGTTGCTATTGCGACTCTATAGTTGCGATAGCACCCCCCCCCCCCCAACATACTTAAATTTTTAACAGCAATGCAGTCAAACGCTATGATGTGGTAAAGCAACATGCTCCTTAGTTTTTTTTAACATAAAGTATTTTGTGTACAAATAACAAACTCTATTTGGAGGTAGTGCAATCAAGTACGGAGATGCATGAAAACAAAGAAATAGTACATAAAATAAAATAATAAAAAACAAACAAAATTTAACATTTTCATTTAAGAGACACCTGAACTTTGTAAAAACATTAATAGTTTCTGGTTGTCCTTAAAATGTTCAATATTTAAAAACTAGTTCTAAATGTTTTTATAGTTAGTTAAACAATTTGTGAAAAATCTGTGTTTTAGTAATGTAAAAATGTCTACAGAATTTACTGAAAATTGTTGTACTTTAATTTCATCTGAAACTGTTCGATGAATGTTCAGATCGGTTGGATTACATGAGCATTTTGAATGAAGGAAAAAAAAATTGAGTGCGAAAACTAAAAGCTTAAGCCTTCCTTCATAAATCCCAAGTGTCTTTGTGTGGGGGTGCATGTCAGCATCAGGACAAGATAATTTGTTATTTAATGATAGCATAATGGACCAGTATGTTTATTTAGATATTTTAACACACAATTTAAAATTATAAACTCAAAATTTGGGTATTGGAATAAACTTTGTTTCTCCGGCAAGAAAATCTTGGCAGTCTGCAATCTTCCTACAGAAGTTTTATTCTGTAAGATGGCTAAAAAATTCTTCTGTACGGTCCCGAGTGTTGGAAATGCTTCCTCATTTACCAAAATTTATCGAGGGCCTAGAAAAAGAAAAAGCGGCCCCTCGCAACAAAAGCTACAACATTGTAAAATAAAGCTTAAAAGATAAATTGCTTTCTGCCAAAATTTGTTTCTTTGGAATGATTTCCGGGGAATTCGAGTTTTTTTTTTAAATTAAATATATCAAACCGAGATTCTTTTGATACTTTTTTTTTTCAGATCTGACTATCCTGACCAAAGGTCTGATGGAAAGATTTGTTCAAAAGCATGTCTTGTAGGATGCTAGTGACGTTTTAGAAGTAAATATTCAAAATTCCGATAACCTTCTTCCAGCGAAAAACATTGATATTGGCATTGCCACTAATTGTATGATTCGGAAAGTCAAAGCAACAGATCATGATATTCTGATTTCCTGTTGCTTAGCAGATGTCTAGGAAATATTAAAGCTTGCGGCGGTAAGAAAACTCGGCAGAGGAAAGATTCGAACCGAAGTGCTTCGGCGATCAGACTACTCGGCATCGTTAGGAGTTGGAACAGAAATGACGTCAGTTGGAAGTACACATGCACAGTACGCTTCAGCTTGTCAGGATTTTGTCCCATAGTAACTCAAACGTCGAAAGGGTTATGGTTGTCAATAGTGATTGTGGGATAATATGAAGTAATCCCCAGTAATTGTACGGAAGCGTGTTTATGATCATGTGACAATAAAAGGTGGGTTGTCTGAATTGCAAGTTACTCAACAAATGATCCTGCATGTAAAAATGCAAGAGAAAAATGTGCAGAGGCACAAGAAGCTTAGCATAAACTAAATAAAGAGCAAGCAGCCATTTTAAAAAGAAAAAAGATGCTAATCTTCAACTAAAACAATTGGAAGCTGAAAAAGCAAAATTTTGAAAGAAGCAGAAAAAGAAAGTCTATTGTTACACGAAGAAATGAATGCTCTTTGAGCTATAAAGAAGAGATAATTCTATAAATTTTTCACTGTTTTTTGTATTCTTTGTTTCCACAGAACATGTTTAATTACTATTATGCATGTCGTCCTTGTATAATTTTGTTTTGTATCCATAAATTATTATTTTAACTGAATATAAGTATTTTTCATTTATAATGCAATTTATTTATTGTAGCTTGGATACTTCGTTTCTGTACACAGCATGTATTATAACATTTGTTTAATGTAATTGTAAAATCAGAGAAATTTTTGTGACTCCATCATGGAAATATCAATGAACTTTTTTTATAGGATTTTGTTGTCACCTAGGGATGAGCTTAGTAGTTACTCTAATATAACGGTAGTTATTACGATATTATTGACGAATAACAGTTACTTTTAGCTGTTACTTAGGTATTTTTTGAGAGAAGGGGGTGGTGGGTAAAATATGAGTGTTCGACCTAAACCGTTCAAAAAAGACTCTAAAAAGTTTTCGTGTTTTAGACTAACATGTACTTTTACAGTACAATGTGACATAATTTAGCACATTATTTCATGCTTATTAGAATATTATTCAATATTAGAAAAAGGATGGAAAATGTAATACATAAAGACAATGCGAATATATTTTTTAAAGGTAAAGAAATACTTAAAACAGTGGCAACAAAGAAGTTTGCTCAAATGCGCTCAAACTACTAAATAAGCGCTGAGTTAAAACACACACATCCGCACTACAAAGACATCCCCCCCCTTGTCATAGGAACACAAATTATCCTAGATAGTTGCATAAAAAGCACGCCAGAAACATTATATGAAATTCCCTCTAAAAAACACGGATATTCCTCACCTGGAAATCCGTCATGTGAAGAGGCAATGGGGTCATTCCATATCAAATCAACGGCAGAAAAAGGATTTTGGCACCCACCAACTCCGCTTTTTTTAAAATTTGGTGAAAACGCTGTGCTTGTGGGTCCAAGTAAACGTCCGAAATTTTTTTTACTGTATCTCTAATAGTTTTTATTTTACAGCCATTCGAAATTTCAGCTCATCTTGCACGTTTGAGATTTTCAAAATGAGTCGCATATATTTAGAGATAAAATTATTTCTCCAGAACTATTTATTGGATCTCTATGAAAATTTTTTGGCAAATCAATAAAAGCGTATTGATGTTATTAAAAAATATTTCATTCCCCAAAATCAATAAAAAATTTCAGAAAAAAATTGAAAGAGGCAAGTATTTGATTTTTTTTGTAAAAAAACTTATTTCATTAAATCTAAATTATCAAAAAGAGGGTCCTCCACAATTTTAATTTTTTATACATGAAAATAAAGTAAGAACATGTTTTATCATAATAAAGAATAAAATTTATGGCTATTTTTCTCTTTGTAGTAAAAATTTTCACTTTTGTCGGCCATCTTGAAAAATTACACATCATGAAATCTCAGCTCATCTTACACGTTTAAGATTTTCAAATTGAGGCGCATATCTAGATATAAAATTCTTTCTCCACAACTATGCATTGTATCTCTATGAAATTTTTATTGAAAATTGATAAAAGCATATTGATGTTATAAAAAAAATATTTCATTCCCCAAAATTAATATAAAATTTCAGGATAAAATTTGAAAGAGTCAGAATTTGATTTTTTTTGTAGAAAAACTTACTTTATTTAATTTAAATTATCAAAAACAGTGTCCTTCAAAATTTAATTTTTTATACATAAAACTCATTGTAAGAACATGTTTTATTATTTTAAAGAATAAAATAGATGGCTTTTTTACTCTTTATAGTAAAAATTTGCACTTTTGTTAGCCATCTAAAAAATTGCACTTGTTGAAATTCAAAAAAAAAATTAACATTTTTATTTATCAGTAAAATTATAATGCTAAAACTTTTATATAAATATTTGTTATTTTGATACCATTTACTTATTTAAAATATCTAGATAGATTAAATATTAAAAAAACCTCTTTGAATAAAATGAATAGTATAACATTCAAAGTATTCTTAAAATCAACAGTTCTCTGTCTTTTCACTCAAACTACCAATTTCTTTAATTCATTTATTGCCAGTAACAGATAATTTAAATGGCATTCACTTGATGTAATCTTTCCCACACTACATTTTGAAGGTTCCATTTTTCAGTTTTAAGCTTAAATACAATTTGAAAACATTTAATTAACCAAAATTAAAATTATCCTTCTGGGAAATTCTTATAAATCTGTGACCAATAAGTTCATTCCCAACTTCTTTTCTGTCCATCTCCATGTGAACATTCCATAGCTCAAGTGTTTACATTAAGTCCCAATGAAATGTCTACAACACATGGAGGCCCTTATATGGAGGCACACACATTTGTGATAATTTTCCTTTTTTGTCTGTGATTGCCACCAAAAAGAAAGTTGCAAACTTAAGTATGGCTATAGACTAGAAAACAAATTTCTTATAATTAAGTTTTAATTAAATTAACTTCAAACATTTTATTTAATAAAAACGTTTTATGAATGCTACCAGAATAACAAATAATTATATAAAAGTTTCAGAATGACAAAAGTGCAAAATTTTACTTTAAAGAATAAAATAGCCGTGCATTTTATTCTTTATTAGGATAAACCATGTTCCTACAATTATTTTCATGTATAAAAAAGTAAAATTGTGAAGGACCCTCTTTTTGATAATTTAGACTTTTTCTACAGAAAAAATCAAATACTTGCCTCCTTCAAATTTTCCTGAAATTTTATATTGATTTTTGGGAGTGAAATATATTTTTTTAACATCAATATGCTCTTATTGATATCCCAAAAAAATGTCATAGATATACAATGAATAGTTCTGGAGACAGAATTTTATATCTAGATATATGCTCCTCATTTTGAAAATCTTAAACGTGTAAGATGAGCTGAGATTTTGAACGGCTGTAATACGAAAACTATTTTAGATACAGCAAAATAATTTTGATGATATAGTTTTATCTACAAAGAAAGTTTACACTAAATTTTTAAAAATCGGAGGTAGTGGGTGCCATGGTCCCGTTGAATTGACGTGGAATGACCCAAGGATTAAAAAATGCACAATTAAATTAATCATATGCCCAACAAAAGCAAAACTTTTACCGAAGAATAGAAGAAAAAAAAATACTTATTCATCCGAAAACTGAATCAACCCCCCCTAAATCAGTTGAACTCCTAAATATCGTGATGCAATAAGATAAAATTATACAATATCGATTGGGTCGTTGTCAATTGTTTGGTAACTTTGAACATGTGCCGATAACGAAATAAATAATATTTAATTCAGCTCGTTATTGTGATACGAGAGGTATCGAGGAGCAAGTTCCTTTCGGCCAAGGCCATTTAGAAAGTAGGAGCAAATCGTTATTCTATTCCGGTTCCTTTTTAGTAACAGTAATATTTTTTTACCTGTTAATGTTTTAACCTTTTCTTTTTTTTCACTTGCTCTTTTATGACAGTTTTTGCATTTCTAATCAAATTAAACAGTGCATCTATTTTTTTTAATAACTTATTTTATTCAATATATATATTTTCGATTTTGAAATGCTACTTTTTTGAAGAAATAAAGAACTGTTAGTTTTTAAAAATAATATCTTTAATTATCGTAAATTAAAATACCGTATATACTCGCGTATAAACCGATCCGCGAATAAGCCGACCTCCTAGTTTTAGAACGATTTTTGTCCAAAATCGGGAACTCGCGTATAATCCTAGTTGTAATTTCGTACATGAAAAATTCCGATTAAAATCGGCAAATCCTCGAAAAAAGAGTGAAAATCGGCAAATCCTCGAAAAAAGAGTGAAATTTTAATTAGAAAAATAAATATTTAAGCCCAGAAATTAAAAGTTTAAAGAAAGTGGTTGGAGAAACGGCCTTCCTCGAAGTTCGCGATGATTCACCGAGCTTAAAAGTATGTACCACTCGCGATGTTCTGGTGTCTTTCAAACCTCCATCGGACTTCATAGATTAAATCTCCCTTATTATCAAATAAAATATTTTAAACCACATACTTAAATACCAAAATGTGCAATGTCTAATCCTTAACATCGTTTTGTAAAGATTTAAAAACTTAAAAAACATCAACTATTTTCTGTCAACATCGTTGACTACTGTCGCTATTAAATACGGATGAGTATTTTTTTTATCCATCTCAGAAGGAGATACTACTATTTTGTGGTGAATATATACTTATTAAAATATTTAATTTTTAATTGCGAAATAAATTACTTGAAAGTAGAACTTTAATTCGTTGATTAGCATTGTCCCGATTTTACTGCTTTAAAGCCAATTCCATCCAAAATACTAATAAAACAACTAATAATATATGTACATGATATTGTCGAGGAATAAAATCTGTTTTGGGGAAATAAATTTTGTTTAATTAATGCAATCAAACAAGAAAGACATTGACTTTAAAGTGGTGTCATTCGCTAAGCATGATGTCAACTTCTTAGTCTTCCATCCAAAATTCTATTAAAGTAACGTATACTAGCTTCATAAATTATACAAACCAATGAAATATTTATCAAAATATAAACTTTTTATTTAGTTAAACTTGTTATTTATGTGAGTAGGGCAATTTTGCGTTACGATTACGTCTTCAGTCAGCGTGCGTGACGCACATTCTCGATTTCGGAAATGTATCGGCGTGTTTTAGAAGAATCCGCTTCATTTTAACTTCTTTCCTTTTCCCATTTTAGGCAAATTATATTATAAATTTTACTGACCCGCGTATAAGCCGACCCCCCCCTTACTTTTTGATGAAATTTGTGACTTAAATTTCTCGGCTTGTACGCGAGTATATACGGTAATGCTTTTTTTAAATGTTATTCTAATATCGCTCATCCCTATTGTCACCCGGTATATATATATACTTGCACACTGAAAGACTGCATTTGAACGTGTGTGCGGCAAGGTTCAGCATGCAAAATGTCACGAACTTTTTTTTTATAATTTAACTCTGACATGCCTGATTAATGGATAGGGCACTATTTCATTGAAATTCGTATGTGTACGATCACTTTTGGGTGCCGCTGTATGTACTATTTTTTATTTTTGAGATTATATTTTGATCAGGCTATTAATATCATTTGAGAAAACCTGGAATAATAATAGAATGGATTTTTTTTCATTTTTGGGCATAAAGTAAATCACTTAAACTAGCAAGAGTGTCAGTAGGCCATAACATCTGTAATGACGGTTACAAACTAAGTTTTAAATATTTACACATTTCGAAGGCATTCGTTTTTGATTTTTGTCTTAGTTAATGATATTTTCATATAATCCTTATTTAAAAAATAGTGTTTAAAATGTCCCTATTTATTAGTTTGTTGAAAGATTGATAATGGATATAATACTGAATTTAATACAAGCAACAATATTAGGACATGATTATTTTCATAATTCCCAAATACACAAATGTATTATATTTTGATTTCTAGTTGAAATTGTTTTCATTGTCTAATATTTTAAGTAATTTCTTAGGAGTTGTGGGCTTTGTATGATTTTGCTCACCAAGGCACACTTGTAGGATCAATGAAAACTTTCAAAATGCAGTATGAAAATCCAATTACTAGGGTAAGCCACATTTCAATCAACCTTCTAAATATGTTTTTATAGTAATTGCATTTAATTAATATTTTATGGTATATTAAAAAAACAGAAGGAGATTGTTCTTGCTGTACATCTTTTATTTATATGTATACAACGTTAAGCTTTTTCTTTGTGTCAAAATTTAGACTTTTGTCAAACAGATTTTGGCGATTTTTTTTAATGAAGGTCCCAAGTGCATCCCCCAAAAATATTAAAAGTTGTTGTTAAATGACATCTCTGTATATGTATATTTGTAAAAATCTAAACATTTGCAATTTTACACTATGTATATTCTTTATTTTTAATCAAATTTTTTTTCACTTCTAATAGGACAGTATTTAATATATAAACCCTAATTCTTTGACTATTTTTTTGCATATGCGTTATTGACCAGTTTTTCACATTATTTAAGCATACAAATAATACTTTTTATTAATGTACTTTATACTTAGAAAAACTCAAATGTGTTTGGTTCATTTATATATGTTTTCTGAGAGAATTTCTTCATAGACTTTGAATGTTTATAGTAGCTCATGTTGGGGAAAGTGTTTGCGAAGTAAAAAAAATATATCAATACTCTTTAATCAGGGTTCCCAAGCACCGGGAAAACCGGGAATTGTCAGGGAAAATGAAAAGGGGTTGAAAAAACCGGGAAAAGTCAGGGAAAATCGCAGAATTTGAACAATTTCTGGAAAAGTCAGGGAATTTCTTTTCAGTTGGCTAATTCTCAATCTGTCACCGAAACCGTTCACCGTCGTTCAATATGTTCCGCAGTGATGATGTCAAACTTAACTCTTCCCATCATTTTTAATGACAGGAAAAATGTGCGCGTGCAAACGTCTAGCTTAGCTGTGCGCTTTCTATAATGATTGTCACAATCTCCATTACGTTAGCTAACGCCGCACCCGTACGTTTTTTTTCTCTCGTTTCTAGACGATCCTGTAGCAGATTTTTATTTTCTCTACACTCTTTTGTCTTAAACTCCATACTGTAAAATAAATTTATGCTCGTATTGCCGAATTTTGTGATGTATTATTTTGGAAGCGATCTAGATATAAATATTCTTTTTCTGCGCATACTCTTTGTAGATGACGTGCGCACCATGATTGTTTCTGCAAGGGATCACTTTCTTGTTGCCGAATTTTTTAATGAATCTTTTTAGGTGTCATCTCTTCCAAACATTAGTTTTCTGCAAACGTAATTGGTTTCTAATACCATGCAACAAGAATATTTCAGCGCCCTTATTGCCAAATTTCCGAATGCAATCCTTTGCAGATTTTTATTTCCTACAATAAAGGTTTTCTTTAATTTTTAATTCCATATACTGCGAAATGGATGTTTTTTTTTTATTGCAGAATTTTATGATGCATTATTTGCGTGGGCATATCATGTAAATAAATTTCTTTACATCCACCCTTTTCCTTAAATGGATTGTTCCCCTATTGAATAATTTTGTGGGGGCATTATTTTTGTGGCAAACTCTTCAGAGGTCCTAATTTTTCGTAGTCTAACCCGAAAATCCGTTTTTTTTTTTTAATTTTTATAATTTGGAGACATTCTAAAGTTGAGATTGTTATACCTCTAAGACTATGCTAAATTTCGTTGTGTCTGGCGAATGCGCGACCTCAATAAAGGTCGTTTTTTTTTTTTTTTTAGAATTTTTTTCCCTTAATGAAAAGCATCAATTTATAGAAATTCACGAAATGCGATTTGCTGAGAGGTCCGTTGAAATGCTTTCAATCCTTTTGCATCTCATAAATAAATGCTTGTTTTTCAGTACTTCTTAGTTTATTAGGATTTGCATTGCACTAGTTAACGAAATTGCTTTAAATTTTTCCCAAATTAATTTTATTTTACTAAGTTGAAGTTTGGGACTTGTCTTTTTATGTTAAAACGTTGACTTTTGAAAGTAGCTTGTCTCTTTATGTTTGGATAAAAATTATTTTAGGCATTCATATTGGGTTGAAACTTTTATGTGTTTAATTTATTTTAATATTAAAAAATTAATTTTATTTAAGTTTTTGAAGGTTTTTTATACAACTATATATTTAAAGGGATTGAAAAGCGAACATTGCACTTTAATTCAAATTGATTGATAGACGAACAAATACATTTTGCATATTTTCATGTGTGCTCTTTGAAATGATTTTTTTTAGCAGTAGCTAATTTGACATAAATTGGGTATTTGCTGCAGTGTAAGCTAACTGATGTTCACGCATATGTTTAAGAAATTTTGTTGATGGGTTAAAAAGTGCTTAATACAGAAATTTAACTCTGGACACGCTGTTGCGTAAGACAGTATTTGGTTTTTCATGTATAACAATGATGTGAGTAGTATACTGGAATTTTTTTTAAATCTACTGGAAAACAGGGAAAAGTCAGGGAATTTTGTTTTAGGTTTTGAGTGGGAACCCTGTTTAATAATTTAAAGGGATTTAAAATTACCCCTGATTGAAAACGTTTGTTTCGTTTGATTAGTTTCTGCTTAAAAAACATTAGATTACTTGGAAAGTGAGAATTGGTATTGGGGTCAGACATACAACTCTGTTATTTATATATGGGAGGAAACCTATGTACATTACCAGGTCCCCAGCAACACAAGGCCACACAGCTAGTTGGTATAATCTCTGCATGTTTGTTAATATATTATAGGTATAAATTTCAGCATCATCAGATGCAATTTTCTATAAGGGGTAGGTGCACAGATTTTTTATAAATGCATTTTTAAGTTTGTATTATTTCTGAAACTGTAAGATCTTCTGCATACATCACTGTTTATTTTTTTTTCTAGTTAAATTAAAAGTATTTAAAATAATTTTTTAAGCATTGTATAGTTATGCACCAAATATGCAAAAGGTTTTCACTAAATCCTCATTCAAAACTAGGTTTTTGTCTTTATGTACATTTTTCTTAAACTACTCTTTCATTTACCCTAAAACCTTGAAAAACTTTACAATCACATGTAATTACTCAAATTAACTCATAAATTTATCCTTAAAACAGTTTGAAGCATTTTTTAGACTATAAAAACAGTTGGAATTTTAATGTTTTTGGAAAAAGTATATGCATGGAAAAATTATTTTTAAAAAAATATATAACTGAACCTTGAAATTATAATTGATATATATTTAGTGCATATCATACAATGCTAAAAAAAATATTTATAATTTAGCTAGAAACAAAATTTAAACATTGCTTAATGCATATGAGCTTAGAATTTTAGAAAGTACATAAATTAAAAAAAAAATTAATGCATTCCCCCTTTTGTCATGCTTTCCTTAAAAATATGAAAAAAAATTAAGATATTTGAAGGAGTATCGCCTTAGTGAATGTCAAATTGTTGTCAACATGGGATTCTGTTCGAAATATCAACAAACTAGTACATTTTTTGGTTTTTAATTTTCATTGAAATGCATGCATACATTATTCCATAGGCTAGAGAAAAAGATGCTACAGTTGGTGAAAAGCGACTTGGTACTGAGATGGCAGAAAATTTGAGAATGTTGATTGAACCTTATTTCTTAAGAAGAACCAAGGCAGAAATATGGGGTAAACCTGGTCAGAATTCGGGTATAGATGATCTGGAGAAGAGCATGGATAAATTAAGGTAAAAAAAGAGGAATTTGTATAAGGATGAAATTTGAGAATTAAAGAAATTATCTCATATAATGAATGTATTGGGTATATTCTTTATAAAGTTATTTAAAACTGGGGAATAATCTTAATCTTCCACTGTTTTAAATTATTTTATGATTTTTTGAGGCTATGTGTTTCTCAAATATATGCATGCATTTTCAGAGTGTCATCAAACAATAAGGTCACAACTAGGAAAAATGATCTGATAGTCTGGACTTTTTTGTCGAAGGCTCAGTGTGAAATATATCAGAGCTTCCTTCATTCAGATGCTGTAAAAGCGGTATGTATCAATGTGTTCATGAAATAAAGGTAAAAAAAATTGGCGGAATAATATTGTTTTCTACAGAACTATTAAAATATGCGTATTTTCTATTTAAATTTAGTTTTGTATTGTTTGAAGCCTTTATTAGGAACATATATCTGATCTGTTTTATTTGTAAGCAAGTTTCTTTATTTTCGGATACTAAAGGACTCGACGAATTCTTGCTAAATATTTGTACAAGTGTTGTAGGGCTACATATTTAACAAATTTAATATGATGGGTTCCGGATGCCATTTTGTTTAGTGTGAAGAAATTAATATTCCCAATGCATAAGGATTAGTATAAAATGAAAGGTTATATTAGCACAACAAATGGTACTTTATAAAAAAAAAACTTGATTGTTTTATTAATAGTAAAATAAAGTTTTTTGCATACTTGATAATGATTCAAAAGAAAAATAATGAAGTACATGTAGAAAAGTAATTCAAATTCAAATAGCTATATGATGCTATTACCTTAATAAATGTTCAGTAGAAATTAAAACTGATATTTTTTCACAAAGAACAATTCTGCAGAACTAAAAAGAAAATTATAAAATATATTATTAAACATGAGAATATATTGCTAAATTATCTATATTTAAGGCATATCACTTGTAAATCCATTCCATATATAAAGAAATATTTCTTAAATTATTCCCTACTATTTTTTCTAAAAAGAGGGGAAAAAAATAATCCCAAAGTACTTTCAAGTTTCAAGCAATTTAGTATGTTTGGTTTAAATGATTTAATTTGTTCCAAAAGATAAAATATATTTAGTTTTCACTAATTAATGTAAAATAACCATTATTGTGTTTTTTTCTTAACCCAATAATATGTATTTTTTAAAAACTTTTCTAATATTATCCAGATTTATATATTAGGATAAATTTTGATTAAGTAATGATATTTTCTTGTTGTTTAAATTTTTTTTCAGACTTTAGTTTCCAAAAGATCTCCTCTAGTAGAATTGACCACATTGAAGAAAATATGTGATCATCCTCGCCTTCTAAGTCAAAGAGCTTGTCTGGAGCTAGGCTTGAATGGAGAATCAAAGTAACTTACCTTTTCACTAGTAAAATTTTAAAATAGAAATATAGATAATTATTAATTTTAATAAAATTATGGAATTTAAAGAAAAGAATGTGAAATGTATGGGTTAATTACTTAATATTTTTCAGATAAATTGGAAATAAGACAGTATAATTTAGTTTTAACAAACAACCTGGTAGTCACTGTGTATCTCTTAAAGGGGTGGTGTGGGGGAGGGGGGTTCATGTGCTGTGAATATATGTGTGTACATATTGTTGCTTTTATATTTTTTTCGTTTCTTTTTAGTAAAAACAACGTTTTTTTAAATTAGTATTTTCTTTGTACTTAACAGCAAAAAATGAAATATAGTTGATAGTTAACTTTTAACGCTATTTGCAAAATATGGCTATAAACACTTTGAAAATAATTTAACACTATTTTAAAATGTGCAAATAAATTTGAGTAATGAATGCTTAACTATTTACTTTAAAAAATGCTTAACTCAACTATACCGATAATGTTTAAGGTGGGTTGTTGTAAACCTTGTAAATAACTATCTTTTAAGAACATTTTGGTTTTTAAAATCACAAACACATTTTAAAATCGCTTATTATATTGTTTATTATATTTTATTGCAATATAATTCTATTATGCTATGCTTGTATTCATATTTTGGTTGTTCAATTTGTATCATTAAAGAAATTGTATAAAATAAGGCATAGTTATAAACACAAAAGTAAGTTACGACAATGGAGATTGCTGCTAAATACCTTTTACTGTTATACGGGTGTTTGCTTGACTTGGCCAATAAAACGTTTCCTTCACTGCCATCCAGTTATACATTTTCACAAATCAGACAAGGTCTATGATAACTAATTGTTTAAATTATATATTTAAAAAAAATTATGGCCAAATTAAACACACTCATATAAAAGGAGTATATGGTTTTTAAACTTTAAGATGTCCAAGAACATAAGTTGGCTGTGATTTCTTATATCATACTTTTTATAGCAGCAATCTCCATTTTTATTAAACTTGGCTGCGTTTGATTTAATTTTTCATCTTTTTGTAAGTATTTTATTTTTTACTCAGTCTTATTACTTCCAATCTCCACTCGATCATGATATGAAATTTACAAAAGTCTTACCATTATTTTGACAAATTATGTCATTCTAGAACCACTTAAAAAATCATTTTTCATACTTTTCTATCTTATTAAGCAACAAACAAAATTAACCCGTTTTCTATTAAACAAACTTTTGTAGAACTTATG
Organism: Troglohyphantes excavatus; assembly: GCA_963932185.1. Classification (NCBI taxonomy): domain Eukaryota; kingdom Metazoa; phylum Arthropoda; class Arachnida; order Araneae; family Linyphiidae; genus Troglohyphantes; species Troglohyphantes excavatus. The sequence goes on along the minus strand of OZ010676.1, from coordinate 9,903,826 downwards.
GGAAATACTACTTTTTTATTTAAAGCCAGACAGACTTTATGGGCAATACTTGAACTATCACCCTATTTTACAAACCTCCACACCAATATTAGAACAAATAACTACAAAAGATTATAAGAGCAACAAACTACCCTATACAGAAATACCTAGTAAGAATTTTTTTATTTCTTTAACTCTTCTGTATTTTGTTTTGTTCTTCTGAATAAAAATAATTATATGCTTTTAAACAGGGACTTAAAAAATCGTTCCATTTGTTCTATTGGCGCCATAATTATATCCCTAAAATTTGAGTAATTTAATAGATCTGTATTAATTAATGACAGATAAAATAAAATTTAATGGTGTTTTTTATAATGACGGTAGTATCTAACCTCCCAATTGTAGAAAAAAAATTGCCAATAATAGCCCCTCCCGAGAATAAATCCTGGATCCACCGCTCAGGCAATTGTAGTGGTTTGGAGAAAGTTTTACATATTGATAAATATAAAAAAATTTCAAGTATCAACATTTATTTTAATGTTGATGGGAATATTGTAGTTAATATATATTATAAAAGAACAATCTATTATAGATATAATATATTATAAAAGAACGATATATTGTAGATGTTATATATTATAAAAGAACGTAAATATAACATCTCTAAGTAGAACAAAGAATTAAAACAACAACGCAAGCGATTAATTACAGCTGCATCAGAGAGCGGGAAAATGCAAGTTCTGTGATTGGCGGAAGGCAATGGATAAAGAAATATCTAATTACAAAATTCCCCCTGTTGTTTTGCATAGTAAATAAAATATTGAGAGTTGTATCCTAGATTTGGAAAGTTATCCTACTTTAATTTATAATTATTGAGTACTTTTTTAATTATGTTCTTTTATAGTGAAGGTGACCTGGATGATGAAACTTCAAATGCATCATCCATAGAAAATGTGTCAGATGATACCTTAATTGATGAATCTGGAAAGATGAAGTTTCTCATAAGTCTACTGGAGAATCTTAGAAAGGATGGTCATAGGACATTAGTATTTTCGTTGTCAAGAAAAATTTTGGATATGGTGCATCGTATATTAGTGAACAGGTTCAATTTGTCTTAATACTTCAATCCGGAATATATTTTCAAAATTACTTTAAAGTTCAACATAATGACTTTTTTCTCTTAGGAGTTGGAAAGTTATGCGTTTGGATGGAACTGTTACTAAAATGGAAGAGCGTGAAAGAAGAATCCAAATGTTCCAGACAAATGCCTCTTATTCTGTTTTTCTGTTGACCACTCAGGTGTATATTTCTTGCATTTAATGTTAAAAGTATGTAGTTTGCACATGATTAATTGAACTATATTAACGAAAATTTTCTCCTTAAAGCTGTGGTTTACAAATTAAGGTCCATGAAAATGCAAAAATGTGCATAAAAGTGTTATAAATATAAAAGTATTTAAATAATTTTAATTATGATTTGCCTTCATTGTATTACACAGTTGAATCAGAGTAAACTTATTCAAACCCTTAAGTGATACATTGACATTGATTGATTTCAGCTATCATTAAAATTTAAAAGAAAAACTACTGGATTTGTTCAAGGTCTAAACTGTTTATTTTTAATTTGTAAACTATTTCTATAACAAATAAACACATGATACAATTTTATATATCTAGTTTAGTGGTTCCTAACATTTAGCCACGTACCACTAGTTCGAAAATTCTGCAAGTTGCGGACTATTGCGTTCTATTAACATGAAAAAAAGATTAAATAATTGTTTATATAAAACAAACTTATTTTGTAAATTAATTAAAATACTCAGTTTTTAACTTAATATGCTTTATCAAGGTAACAATATTGAATGAATTTCTGGCTAATTGCTTAAATAATCAATCAAGCACATGGTAGTTAAAATAAAGATATAATTTTGTTTCTTTGTTGCACACAAATTTTAAATTTATATGATTTTTGTTTTAATTAATATTTTTTGGCCAACATCTGTTTTTGAAAAAATCTACGATATTGAAAAATGTGTCGTAAGGACCGAGCCCCAGTTGCTCAGTTGGTAAGGCGTTCAGCTACTAATTAGAGGATTGGTGGTTCGAATCTGTGAAATGGACTTGACATCGAAAAGTAAAAAAGTAGTGATCTTGCGATCGGAGGGTTGCCAGCTTCGCTACAAAAATACTAGAAAGTCGTCCAGAATATCTAACAAATTATACTGGCGTGTAAACGGGACTGGTGCACGATAAATCTGATCGGGGTCCAAAGTCCCGACGTCTATTGAAGCCGTTGGGTGGCAGTTCAGGTGTTTCCACGTCATCTGACCATGGTTCTAAAATAACTTGGTGCATGTATGAATGTGTTCCCGGGTCTTTCCTTCGATATTGACCCCGAACCGTCGCCAATAGCGCACTGTGCAGCTCTAGTGCGTGGTTAACGCCAATAGCCTACTGTGCAGCTCTAGTGCGACGTTAATTAACAAAAACTAAACTAGTGCGACGTTAATTAACAAACCAAACCAGTCTAAGGACCATTTAGAATCCTTTCATGGATGATCCACAGGTTGGGAACCACTGAACTAGTTGAATGTTTACACATGTGTGTGAAACTAATTCTATGAATTTAGTACAATTTATTGAAAATATATTACATGAACTTTTAAGGCTAACTTTACGCAAAACAAGATTAAACTGATTTTTTGAAAATCAAGACTAAACTTCATTGAGTGTAAAGAGTTATATATTTTTTCAATAGAACTAAAGCAAAAACCACATATTTGTGTAAAACATTGTTTGAAAGGCTTTATATACTATAAAATATATAAACATTTGTTATATGAATTTCCTTTTCGAATTTGTAATTAAAATATATTTATTTTAGGTGGGAGGTGTAGGTATAACGCTCACTGCGGCCGATAGAGTTATTATTTGTAAGTATAATTTGAATTGTACATTGATAAAATTCTTTGTGTATTCTTAGTGTATTTTAAATTGTTTTAAAATATTATTTACATCAGTTTAACAAAACTAACATAATTGAAACCATTTTTAGTTCACATGTTGCATAGTCGTATTTAAAATAATTAATTAAATGTCGTGCAATTATATCTTATTTATAAATTATCCTCATACATAACCTACATCCTAGGTACATCCCTATATAGGAATGATCGCCTCTTTTTAAAAAAGCCTTAATCATAGACAACTTTTTTATTCTATTGTGCCTGTACAAATTATTGATATTCGGATACGGATGGCATAAGGTAGTTTTGCATGAACATTTTGAAAGCCCTCTATTCGACCCCTTAACCTGGAAATTAATTTGACACGCATTGCAAGAAAGACTATAATTTCCGAATTTGAGATGTGTCAGCTGAATGCATCGAAAATAAATGTTTAAAAGTGGTAAAAATATATTCAACTGCCGTACAAATACTCTTCATTGTCCGTTTGAGCTAGTTTCAAGCAGGACGAGTGAAACTTGTCTTTTCCGGTTAAGGAGTTAATCTGATTTTTTTTTTTTCACTGCAAAATTACCATTAACGGGAAAATTCTTTTTAAAAAATAATTCCGTTCTCTAACTTTGCCTATTTCAAAAAGCAGCATTTTGTTTTAAAACCCCTTAAAATTTTCTGTTCTTAAATAGTTTAAAGAAACCATATTTTGAATAATACAAAACTCAACACATTTTAATAAATTTTAAATTACACACATTTTTCAATACACAAAATTTGGGTATCTGTGATCTTGGTTTTTATTAAATTTCTGTTTTTCAGTATTACAACAAAATGTTTTTATATTTTGGTAGGATTTTTTAAGCATTTAAAAATTATTTTCTTGTATTTTAAAAATAATTTGGCTTGTGTTTTGATCATGGCTTTGAATTTTCTTTTAAACTTTTATTTTATTTTAAGCTGTTTAGTTACAAAATATAATATAAAAGAAATTAATTTGTAAATAAGGCATTTTATATGCTAAAGTTTTTAATAACTTTCATATTTAAAGTTATTAATGCAGCAATAGTCATACATATAGCTTTTTGGTTTGGAATTTTACTAAAAATGGAAAGAAAAAAAATAGTAGGAAGTTATTTGGGGTCTGAGATGTTTTTAACACACTTTCTTTCATTGAAGATGATCCAAGTTGGAACCCTGCTACAGATGCTCAAGCAGTTGACAGGATTTACAGAATCGGCCAACAGAAAAATGTTGTTGTGTATCGTTTAATCACTTGTGGCACAGTAGAGGAAAAAATTTACCGTCGGCAGATATTTAAAGATTCCATAACAAAGCAAGTTACTGGTACAAATGCTGATCCTAGCCGGTAATTTTTGATTTATTGCATTTAAATATGTTTACAGTAAATTAACAGATTTAATTTTTATCATTTATTCACTGTTAAATAACAGCAGTTCTATTAAAAGACATTTGCCTTTTATGTCATAAAGAAAGCTATAATATAATTTTAGCTAACTACTAAATAATATTTAAACAATTCAAATTTTACTGTAATATATATAGTTTTGACGACGTCTTAAGTATTTCTAGGCAAATTATTGCAATATAACAAATTAAAAGTTTATATATTATACATGCATTTCTTTAAAATATAAATAATTGTATTTTTGTAGGTATTTCTCCAAACAAGAACTGAAGGAACTTTTCACCTTAGATAACCCCCACTACTCAACCACTCAAGTCCAACTAAATCAATTGCATTCTGATCAGCGAAATACTGATGTCTCCCTTGATGAGCACATCACCTTTCTACATTTTCTCAACATATTTGGCATAAGTGATCATGACTTAATGTTCAGCAAGGACATTGTTGATGACACAGAAGACAATGATGAAATGGCCGTGTCAGATGAATACATTAAAAAACAGGTATATCGATATTTATATACTCTAAACTTCTATTGTCATATATTCTTACAGTAATTTGTTGCATATATGCTTTACAAACTTTGAGGAGATGCGAATGTGTTGGTAGATCTATGTTAACAAAATTTTGTTCAAGTGAAATGAAGTGTGTTAAGAAAATTAAATTAAGCTTATTCAAATTTTTCCACAATAAGTATAATTTTAACTAGTATTATATTACATTGTAGTTTGAAATTTTATGTGTAATTTTTTTTAATGCTGTTGGAATGGTGCTGTGTAAAGTTTTATTATAATTTGTTTCATTGTAGCTGATTGTATATTCAGGTTGCCATCCCTTATTTTCACATTTCATTTTCCAAATTCCTAGGAAGATTTAACTGATAAATTATGTACTCATAGCTGTTGTGCAGGCATATTTGGAAAAATTATACTAGTTATATGCAGTTAATCTAAAATAATGTTATTATGTAAATTGTTTAAATTAGGTTGCTGTTGCTCAGGAACTGATTCGAGTGGAAGCTTCTGTTGTGGAGGAAGGTATTCGTTTAGCTGGTTCTTATACTAGACCTTACTTAGAAAAAATCCCAACATTCAAAAATAATACTATAAAAGGTGAGTGTTGTATTTAAAAAAAAAAAAAAATAGTCAACAAATTTTCTTCATTTTTATATCAAAGCACCACCATCAATAAAAAAAAATTACATTTATTTCGATTCCATGCAGACTTTGGACATATTTTTGAGTGTATAAAATGTCTTGTATTAGTAAAAAAGAATATTCATTAATATAGCACTCGGACTATGTTAGAATAATTATAACTAACATATTTCTGTCTAAAATTAAGGATCCTACTAATATACAGTCAAATTGTTTTCACATAATTGTATATAATAAAAATTCTCTTTCCAGGAGTTAAAAGCATGGCATTGAAATCTAGATAATTGGGATGTATTAACCCACTGACGGATAGAAACATGAATATCCGTTCACCTGTTCAAAACGGATAAGGCCGTGAATATCCGTCTACTATTTTATATTTCCAAACGGATACAAGCGTTTAAATCCGCTACCGATTTCTTTTCCCAAACGGATAGGGCCGTTTATAGTCGATCAGTGCTTTCCCCCTTCAAGACTCACGCCTTCGCGCCTCATTGAACCCAGATGGACGTAACATAATGAATGGGTCATTGTGAGAAACTGGAGGGGAGGAGAACACCTGTCCAAGGACCTGTTCTGCACCAAGCAATGTTTTCAAGTGGTTGTGTTGTTGTTTGGAAAAAGTAAATTGTTGGATTCTGAAACACAAAATTTAGAAAAAGTTAACCTTGAACTTCGAGTTTTAGGTAAAATTTTTTTCACGTTTAATTAAAAAAAAATTAACTGCCTACTTTGAATATAACTAGGTGTAATTTCTTTAGTAATTTATACGTATATACTTTTAATAAATGAGAAATAATAATAAAAAAACATTACTATTGAAATTTCGATCAATCATTTAGAACATGAGTTTTGTCCTTATTTTAAATGTATAATTAGTACAAATCCAATTAATATAAAACTTCTAAATAAAAAAACACTAAACTGAAAGCATGTGCAGAAACCGAAAAAATTCATATTCTTTCATTTTAGAACTTTAATTTCTAAATGTTATGAAGAAGTACACTCATATTTTAATTATAAAAAAAATACTATTTGTTTTTATCAAAGCGATTTATAATTTATGCGAAGCTATTTATATTTATGCAAAGAACTGTAAATTTATCTACTTTATAATAAGACTAAACATTGAAAAAGTTTGGCCATTACTTTTCAAGATATTAAAAATATCTATGTGGTAACAAGGACAGGTCACTTGATCAAAATATAAGAAATTAGTTATGAAAATTAATATTCCAATTTAAATGTATTTCTAATTGCAATTTAATTAATTTTACACGAATATTTAAGTGTTATCAATAATTTAAACTAATTATTAATTATTTAAAAAATAATTTATTAAAAATAATTAAATCTTGAAGCTTCTTTTAAATATGAAAATGAGAAATAAAAAGTTGCTTTGTTTTCACACATATGGCCTCGAATGATGAAATAAGTGTTTTTTTATAACTTTCGCTTTTGTACAATGTGTTCAATGGTTCAAATTTTCATTGCTTACTTTTAAATATATTAAAGTAAGACTCCATATAATGCAAATTCTCCATTCTTCTACGATCGAGAAAACTATAAGTAAATCAGTCACAAGTCAGCGTTTGAAGGAAAAAAGAAACCTTGTTAAAACATTAAAGTATTAATTAACGAAGAACAGCCTTTGAATCATGAAAGTTTTATTTTTTTAGTAAGTAGTATACTTTTTGAAGTGAAACGTCTTTCAGTTCGGTTAATAGGGGCTGCTTGGTAAAACTGTGTGAAACGAAAGTACATAGTGCTGTATGTAGTATGATTTTTTTTAAATTAAAAAAAATTATTTTATTCCTTTTAATTATTTTATTCAAAATAACACATCTTGATATATAAAACTCTGCCTATTTATTAAACTGCAAAAAACATGTATTTTACATAAAAACTAGTCAAACAAATGTCCCTGAAATTGCGCGCAGGCTTCGCTGTGCCTGTCAGATCGATTGACCCTAAAAGCAATTCGAGAATTGAATTATTATTTTTAGAAATGAAATAATATATGTTTTTAAAAGTACTTTTAAGTTTCCAAATATATAACATACCGTTTAAGTTGTTCTAATGTAATGAGCATCTATCTTTATTGTTGAATTTGTAGGGTAAAATAAATATCTTAGTACCTGCTTTTTCTTGTACATTTCTAAACAATGTTGCCCTCAGATGGAGTTGAGCCAGAAAGTTACAGCTAAAAGCCTTTTCATCAGAGCCCGTACCATTGCTCTTTGTTCGATTCGTGCTGTGTTTGAAAACTACACTACCTTGAAAGAACTACAATACCTTTTGTTCATACAGTGTGCGAAACTAGGAGGGAGCAAAGCGATTTAACTATCTCAGTCAAGAAGGCTTTTTTATTCTATTCATTCTCTTGTAAACAAACTCTATCGGATAGTGTCAAACTGTCACCATACATGCGTAAATATTCAGCGAATGGGAACACCCACTCGACCGTCTTCTTTGCAAGCTAAAAGTAAATTGCAGTGGATATATAAAAAAGTTTAAACTACATTGTTTTACTTACTTATATATGTTTAGACTTTTAAAAATGTTGTATTTAGTAACACGTAATTAGTCTACATTCAGAAGAAAGTTATTTAGTTAAACATTTATGAAAAATGTATATTGTTCAAGTTCCTTTATGAAAACTTCATCTTTATAATTTTTATAAAGATTTTATGATTATTTATTTATGCTTTTGCTGGAAACTAGCAAAAAAAGTTTTAGTTCATTACTGTACTGTTTTTTTACAAATATATAAAATACGTTTTACTGTGATATGATTATAAACGGAGATTGCAAATGGGTTCGAAAAAAGTTCCACTTGAAGTGCATGCAAAGGAATTGCAAAAACATGCCAGCACTTTTGCAGTGAAGTGTGTTGAAAGATTAGGGTACTTTAGAGAGAGTTGGATGGAAATTAGCTATCCGTCAGTTGGTTAAACAAAGTTGAGCTTTGCATGTTGATTCATAATATCAAAGCTATAAAGGGATGCTGACCAAGTAATGTGTAAAAAGAAGAAATACTAGTGTAGTTGACATGCAATATGCTAAAAGTAACCGCAGAAAAACAAATGGAGAGAAGCTAAGGGAACTAATACAATATTGGACAATTTTGTTACAAGTGAAGCAAACGCCATGGCAAGAGTTAAAGCTTTGTGCTATTAAAATGTTGTACCTAAAAGTGCATCAGACTTTTTTTGTTTAAATATTATAATCGGCTATTGATTTCAGAGTTGCACTTTTGATATATTGAACTTTAAAATTTATTTCTCAGTCTTTAAGTGTGGATGGTACATTGAATTTCATAGTTGATACACGGGAATTTCAGGGTCTCCATAAAACAGGGATTTTAAGAATTAAAAAAATTCAAGAAAATTAAAAAAAAACAATATTTTTTAGTTGATTTCTGGTTATGAAACATCGTTGATTGACTGCTTATATTCAAATGTTTTCAAAATGCAATCAAAAAGAAAAACAAAAATGCTTGTTGGACTATAAAATGTGTACTTAAAATGAAATGTTCTTTTTCGAGATCGTAGAAATCACACCGAAATGCCGATATTTCTAGAACGATCGACTGTTTATAGCTAAATATTTGTTCACTCAAGCTATTTTAATAATGGATATTCAAATTTTTAATAACTGCTAAATTCCAAGTGAATTATTGAATTTTTCTTGAACACTGCTTAAACTATTTTTTTCCCCATACTTGACAAAACTGATTAACTGCTGTCAGCAACTGCTCTAGGCTCTTTTATTCTTTGGGAATATTCTTTAGAAATATTGCATGAAACATCTTTGAAAATATTTAAAAGAACATAGAACGTACCTTTGTAGCTTATTCGTACTATATGCCTTAACGTCCTTATTAAAAAAATAAACCTGATGTTTAATAAGCTGGAGGAAAGGTAAATAATAGAAAGAAAACATCTTGAAATTCACAAATGAATTAAAAAATGTCTGATTTTTTTTTTATGAATTAGAAAATTGTTTATTTGCAAAACAATGTAGTGCTGAATATTATATAGACATTGTTCCTGTTATTATGCTTAATTTATGTGAATCGGTACTATTTCTATGACACTAAAATAAACTAAATATCAGGGAATTTTAAAAAAAATTCCCTCTGGACACCCTGAATTTGTCTATTAGGGTTTTAATCCTAAAAGTCCATTAAACTTCTCTTTTGTAGATACATTGAAGTGGATCTTTTAGACATGCATAAAAAATTTGATATTTAGAGTGCATTTAAATTTTTATTCTTTGAATTCATGAACTTTTAATGTTGGTATCATAATTTTAAGGATACAATGGACTTTTTATCAAATAAATGACTAATCTATATTATTTGTTAGTTTTTGCCTAAATAATATTTAATAAAAAATACTTGTAAAATGCGGTTTTTAAAGTAAATTTTGTCTAAAATTCAGCAGTTTTTTAGAAAGATTTTCTGTTAACTCTTGATTGAGTTTTGGTTATGAGGCTATGTTGAAGTGAAAATAAACATTTATATTTCTTAAACTGTGGTAGAGATATATAACCCTGAATATGTAGTTAAAGTTGCATGTTCTATTGCAGATTTGTACAAGCCACCCTCTGTAATTCAGGCCAATTATCCATCTGTACCATCACTGCCTACTAAAAGTGATAGTGCTATGATAGACAGAAAACTTTCCTACATAGATTACAAAGGTAAGTTAACACGTGGATAACATGTTATTTTATTTTTAAGTGAAAATTTTGCAAGCATTTTTAATTCATGGATATCAATGCAATAGTTTTAAATCATCGGGCATATTTATTACAGGTGCAAGTGATCAGACTAGAGTATCTGAAGTAATAGATTTATGTGATTCTCCAAAAAAATCTCCACTAATATCTAAATGTAAGACCTTTTTTTTAATTGTCAAATTCTTTTAGACTTTTTTTTTATCATAGAATTGGTTTTTAATTAAATGAAAGCATGTTAACCTAAAATAAAAGTGCTAAAATATATTAAAGTTTAGTGGTAGTAGCATACATAAAATTGGCAATTTCTTATAAATGTCCCTTAACTTTATTTTTGTGAAAAATTTGCTGAAATTAGCATATTTATTGTACTGTTTTACAATATACCACTTTTATGTATTTTGCACATAACTCCCATTCTCATATCCATCATTACTTTATAAATATTTTTGTATATTAATCATTTGATCTTGAAGTTATTTATTATTTGTTTAATTGTGTTTTTTAAAGGTTTTGTTGTTGAACAGGTCAGCCGCCATGTATTTATTTAGCAAAAATAATTAACAAGTAAAATGCTTACTGCAATCTGCTGATTGTGGGCGAATTTCATTCTTAATATATTAAAATTGTTTATTTTATAATTAAAACAATGTAAAATGTTGCAATGATATACATATTAATTAAATACATTTTCTTTTAAGATGAGGAATCTAAAAGTTCTCCAATGTCTTCAAGAAGATCTACTAAAAAATATGAACCTTTGTTGCTAGAGAAGAATAAAATAAATAATTATTTTCCCGAAACTGGTATTTTAAAATCGAGGGATAGCTCTCCTATACCTGATTCCGTTTCTCCACAACTCTTCTCCACTCCAAATAAGCAAAATATTTCTATTTATGAAACTCCTGATACTTCATACTATGAAAAGAAACAAAAGGTAAGCTGCAATTCGGTTTTTGAAAGTTCAGTTGCTATGTCATCTAAAGTAACATCAATTACAAATGAAGAACAATTAGCGGTTCCAAATGAAATGAAGGAAGAAGAATCATTGGGTAAAATGCCTGCATTCTTAATGGAGAAAGAGTCCCTGAAGATTGTTCAGCTTGCAGTTGAAGATAATGTAGAAGAAGATATGTACACAGTTGATGTGAATGTATTTAATAGTAGTTTGACTTCAAGATTAAAAGCACCTATGAGAAAATATCAGTCGAAGGAAAATGTTGAGTTTTACCACAATATGTCTGCAACTAACAAAGATCCCTCTGTAGCTGAAAATGAATTATCAGATCACAATTCATCTGTAACAAATGATAAATCCATGCTCTGTAAAGATATTCAAAACGCAGATCTATCCATGCTCAATGAATATGTGTCCGATCATAACACAACTGCATCTTCTACATCTGGGGAGTCTGTAGAAATTAAAGACCAAATTTCATTTAAAGATGATGGGGAAGTAGTTGATGATGTAGACAGAAGGTTATCACACACGAATAATGATGATAGTTCGGACTTAATGGAGGAAGACTATCCAAAAAATGTTCAACTCACAGTTGAAGAGGAAAACATTGAGTCTAACCACACTATGCCTGCAACTAACAATGATCCATCTGTATCTGGAAATGAATTATCAGATCACAATTCATCAATAACAAATAATAAATCCATTCTTGGCGAAGACATAAGGAAAGCAGATCTTTCTATGTCCAATGACTATGTGTCTGATCATAACACAACTGCATCCTCTACATCTGGGGAGTCTGTGGAAAGTAAAGACCAAATTTCATTTAAAAATGATATGGAAGTGGTTGAGGACATAAACAAAAGGTTATCACAAACTTATAATGCTAATAGTTCACTCATGAACCCAGTTGTTATGCATTTACAATCTGATTCTCCTTCTGGATCAAATTCTGACACCTCTTGTATCCCAAAAATAAACTCTTCTGAACTAGATAAATGCTCAACTGAATTAAAAACTAATATTAAGAATGCAGATATAAGCTTTGACCTGGATTCAAGTCTCTATGATGAACCTAGCTTAAGTGAACAGGTGAGTTAAATTTTTTTTAGATTGACAAATTTAGAATGAATTTTTCGGTTTGCTTTTTTTGTTTTCTCTGGATAAAGGCTTTGTTTATGATAAAGCGGTGCCTGTGGATTGCAAAACATTGACACTCTCCGCACTTAGGAATCATAATCTTTATAATGAATACTATTCAACATCCATAAGCCAAAATTTTAAATTTTAGTTATTTTTAAAGAAACTTTTAAGCTTTCAAATGCATTTTCCTTTTTATTGGCAAGTGCAGCTTGCAGCACTTTATTTGATCAGTACTTTTACATTATTTCTAAAGGAGTTTGCTATTTTTAACCCATTAGGTTAGTGAATATTTGCATAGCAAAATACTTCAAATGGTATTTCTTTAATTTAATATGTATTTTATTGATAAAATACATTGCATTCTGTAAATCAATCTTGGGTATTCATTGATTTTGATTGTTTTACAATCATGTGAACTTCCACAGTTTTGTGGAATTTCTTTTTTGATATTTTATCTTTTTTGTAATTGTCTGTATTTTTCATTGAAAAATTGATCTTTGTATACACAACAATTGAATCGTCAGGTTTAAGAAGGAAATGAATGCCTTGTTTTCAAGTACTACCCTATACCTAAATAGGATTCTGGAGTTCCAGTAAAAATTTGGTGGTTATATTGAATGAAAAATCTACCACTTATACAGTTTTATTTTTCAATTTATGAAAAACTTGATTTTTGTATATTCCCTTCTTAAACATGATGATTCTACTTTTTCAGTGCTGGTGAATTTTGCCATGTAATAGCATGAAAATACTAATTTAATTTATCAAAGTTATCAGTATTGATTTCACTGCTATCTTTTTCCTACCAAACACATCAAGTTATTTTAAATGTAATTGCCATTTCAATTTATCCTGCATAATATCTGAAAACAAATATTAAATTAAAGCAATTTTGTGGTCATTAAAATCATGAGATTAAAATGCCAATTTTTAGAATTGACTTAGCAGTACTGGTTTGGCCATTAACCTTTAAACACCAAATGCATATCTTTAAACTAGTAAAAATTGTCTACAATCTAAGCATTTATACAGTTGTACAATAAGCTTTAAAATTGTATATTTATAAAGATTTTTTCCTTTTACGAAATTGCTCTTCAAAATTTTATGTTCTCAGGTTTGACATATAAATTATTTACATTTTTTTAAAAATGATTAATGGATCCCTAATTATAAATTTTTTATATTTTACAGCCTGCAGTTATTCAAAACCCAAGAAAGTCATGTGCAATGTATGTACACATTTTTTTTATCTTTACTATTCAAAATTGAATTGAAAAATTTCATATTATAAAAAAAAAATTTAACTAACAATCTTGTGATGATGAACTATTTTTTTTGGAGAGAGAAAGCCTGCAAAACTAAAGTTTTAGGAAAGTATATAAATAGTTGAATAAAATAACAATATATATAATATAAAATAGTAAATTTATCCTTAGTAATTTTTTAATTTAGTTATCTTGCGGTTTGTTGTAATATTTAACTTAATAAAATTAGTATAGCATTTTAAATCACACAAATATGAGTTTATGGATTGTAAGATTTAGTAACTCAATATTAATTTAAATAGTTATTAAAGCATAAATTTATAATAATCCATTGTTACAATTATTGTAATTAGCTATATATTGTATTAATTCGACAGTTTTTTATCTCAGAACTATTATTATTGGGTTGTTCGGAAAGTAATATTTTGTTTTTATGAAAATGAAAGACTTTTCTTATAGTGAATGAATATTTTATCGAAATATATATTGTCCATTCTGGTCCAATACCTTTTGCCCATCTTTCTGGCATAGCATGATTTCAAGCTCATAAAATTGTTGTTCTTTGCAGCAAAAAACTGATCCAGGTGATTTTTGATCTCCTCATTGGAAGTAAAGGTTTTACTGTCTAAAAAATGTTGCAGAGACCGGAACAAATAATAATCAGAAGGTGCCAGATCTGGAGAATATGGTGGGTGTAGCAGTATATCCCACCCAAGCTGTAAAAGCTTTTGGCAAGTTTACAAACTTGTTTGAGCTTTCACATTATCTTGGTGGAACACTACACCTTTTCTACTGATTAATTCTGACCTTTGCTGTTTAAGTGAACCTCAATTTGTCTAGCTGATGACAGTACACTTCAGAATTGATCTTTGTGTTGTCCGGTAGAAGCTAAAAAAAACGATTCCTTTGAAATCCCACCAAACAGATAGAATCGCCTTTTTTTTTTATGAATATCGTCTCTCGAAGTGCTTTGAGCCGGTAATCTTTTTTACTCCATGATCTCTTGTGTTTAACGTTGTTGTAGACAACCCATTTCTGGTCCCCAGTGATGATGCGCTTCAAAAATGGATCATTTTCTTGGATGTTTGAAAAGCAAATCACAGACGTCAACATGAAAGCACAAATTTCTTTCCGCAAGAACATGAGGAACCCATATGTCGAGCTTTGAGATTAAACCTAGGCGTTTGATCATGAACAGTCGAATTCGATTAATTTAATGTCTCAACGATCTCACGAGTTGTTATTCGCCAGTTTGCATCAATTAATGCCTTTATTGTGTCTTCAACTGGCCTTCATGAACATGGTGCATCTTCAACATGAAAATTGCCGAATCGAAATTTTGCAAACCAGTTTTGGCGCTGGCGTTCTGTCAATACATCTTCTCCATATACATTAGATAATTTTTTTCTTGCTTGAACAGCATTTTTACCTTTTCGGTAGTAAAAAGATAAAATATGCCAAAAATGCTGCTTTTCACTTTCCATATTTGAAAGGATACCAACCAAAAACTACTGCTTATAATCAAACTTTTTCACAAGCAAGCCTTGTTATATCAGCTGTCAAAATATACAATGATTATGCGGCTTACGTGTGAAGTTGGCTGTAAAAAATACAATTAAGTCCTCAGTTGAGAAAAATTAAATTACTTTCCAAACAAACCAATAATATATTTTCTTCTGTTATTATTGCATTGTTAAAAAAATTATTTAAAAAAAAAAAGTTAATTACAAACCAGAGTAACACAGGAAAATATGGAACTTCTAGAATTGTCAAGGTAAAAAGAAATAGATGGGACTGTCTTTAGATTTATTATCAGAAAAAAAAAGCAAAGCTAATTCTAAATTTCAGTATTAGAAAATATTTATATTTGTGCTCCATTCTATATTCTGCGTAGTGAGTTTAGTTTCATGATTCTTGTTTATTTTTTTAACTGTTTAACAAGTTGGGACATCTCATAATTTTAAATGGAAATTCAGAAAACTTTAAATTTTCATTTTTATTGAAAATACTAGCAAAAGTACCCGTTCTTCGCACAAGGATAAATAATATAACGACAAATGAAAGAAATATATGCATTTCCTCACTTCCAGGGATTATCGCATATACCAGTTTAGAATTCCTCCTAAAAATAATGTTACTTTCATAAATTAAAATTTAAAATATCTTTATTTTTAATATATTAGAAGTTAAAAAAGTAAAAATATCTCTATACCATTTGATTGCTAATACACCGATTAAAAATCCAATAATTTCTAGATTATCTGTCATAAGGAATGGAGTTTATAAATTAAATATTTTTAGGAATTAATAAGAATTTTCTTTCTGTGCGGATGTATATAGTTGCATGAAATCCCAAAATAAAAAACGAAATTTGTAAAATCATTAACTCTAAGTGGAATCAACCTATGAGTATAAATAATATACTATCGTGTAAACGAAAGACGAAAGTGTCGAACGTGCTGATTTTTAACCCATTCCCCCTCTTACATCTGTACCATATGGGAAAGACTGTACCAGTATACGCTTTCGGCTACCATAACTCAACATGGAATCACCCTTAATGTATAAATTGCATACCATTGTGTAAACAAAAGTAAACCGTTTTAACCATTTTAGATTATTTATCCTCTCCTTCTCTGAACTTTGTACCGAGTAGGGCCCAATACAGCGCGGTCTGTACCTAAACTATATTTTTTAACACAAATGTCAAAATTTAATCAGGACATTACTATAATATTTTAGTTTTCAATGCTTACTTTCAATGTTTATTTTAATTTTAATTATTATTGTCATCATTATTGAAGGATAATGTGTATTATAATAGGTTTTTTTTTATATAAGAATAAGTTTTTACGTGGAACTACGAATTATTTTTATCAAATAAAAAATTATTAAGTTAAATTATAAACAAAACGCTTTAATCGTAATTTTTCTATTATTTTTAAGAAAATAGCTTCAAAAAGAGTTTCATTAAATTGTAGTTTTAAAGCATTACCTTCAAGAGTGTTTTTTAATGAAACTTCTAAATCAATTACGGTATTGAAATGTTCTTAAGCTGTATGGAAGTTTAAAGATGGCCAAATTAGGAAATTTGATCTGGAACTTCAATGATTTAACTTTCAAAACAATCAGAATTTCCCGTTTCCCAGTATTTCAATTTTGATTTGACCATTTCCAAATGCCTGTTCCAATGTATCATTTTGGCTACTTCATTGCAATCTCTTCGACCATCAACTTGTGTATCTAATTAGTAGTTTGCATTTTTGACCTTTTGAATACATAACATAAAAATGTACATTGCAGGCAGAATAAACCTAAACGTTTTTGCAAATAAACAGCCTCAAATTCTTAATAAAAAATCTTAACTTCCTGGCATAATACAAAAAATAAATAAATTATGTTTTAAAATATTACACAACTTTCTTCTGCTACGTCCAAATACCCATGTGTTAAAGAATTCCAATGCATACTATTATTACAGAAGAATAGTCACCTATTTTAATTTTGAGTATTTTTTTTTTATTTCCAGAACAATGCAATAAAAATTCTGTATTTACACATTTTATTAATTTGCTGAATTATTATTGAATTTGCATAAAAAAAATACATGTCATGTAAATACTTAGTAAGTTTCCACAGTAAATTAAAGCCAAAACACGATTTATCCAAAGAATAAACTTTTATAACTTGGCGACATCAAACGGTTAAATATTATAAACTCGCCATGTACGTTACATAATTCTAAATTTCATTCTTAATGTTCGCCATTTAATGTTTTAAAAGAAAATATTACTTTGCACATTAAATAAAAAAAAATCTCAATTAGCAATTGGTATCTGCAGAATTTTATTCGTTTAATAATATTAAAAAGTCATATAGAGTCGAAAATTCACTGTAAAACTAAGAAACTAAGCTTCGTGCATTAAAAAAAAGTACTTGCATAAAATATTTTTCAAATAAATTAAATTGACGTTCATACACAAATTACTCGCATTATGAAAGTATTGTTCTAAAAGTTTGATCTTAGACAATCAAATATAGATACAATTAACCTGCATACAAACAAAACAAAAGACACAAAACAACTATAAACCATTTCCATAAGGTAAAATTCTAGTTATTTTAATTTTTGCAATAATCCATATTGTAGCAAAAAGCCCAATGTGCGGGTATTTTCAGTAATTATTAAATCAAACCAAACTTATGACGTCATTTTTATTCTGTAAAAAACGAAAAGAAAATTCTTTAAAATCGCAAACGATATCAATGTTAAGTCAATGGAATACATTAAAATAGTTATAATAAACGAATGGAACATCGTACAAACTTAAACATCACAAAAAACGTCTAATTTTTCAAGTAAATTTCATAAAGCTATGTTGTGTAATTATGGAGTAATTGGTGTAAAGATCGGCATTCCAATTGATTCCTAATTATTTTATATTATATTTTCGCTTTTCTCCGTTGATTTTAACTCATTTTACTGTTGGCACTTCGTGAAACTTTGATGACGCACGTTAAAAATTGTCATAACTTTCGATTGGAACATCGTAGAAACTCGAAAATAGTCGCGTTAAAATTCTTATTTTTTTAACTAACTATTCTGTGAATTTCAAAGCTCTGCGTTTTGTAGTTACGGAGCCTATTTTGTACTGACAAACAAACAAACCAACATCCGGACAGATTTTGGAAATTTCAGCTTTATATATGAAAACCTCTATTGTTTTTACTTTCAGGCAAAAAAGCTTTATTGGATATGAAAGTGAATCAAGCCAGCACACATCTAACCCATCTAGTGCTCCTGGCAGCGAGGACGAAATTATTGAGAGTGATTCAGAATTCAGTGATGCTAGTGATTTGGGCTTGCCTATCAAAGAAGTTGACTCCTCCCTGTCTTTTATTGCAAGTTCCATCCCCAACTCTCCATACATCAACAAAGATAAAACTCTAAAACAAAATTTTGCCACCATTTCTCCTGGGAGAAGGATCACGCCACTTCGACTACGCAACAGTTTTGTCTCCCCACCAAACAAAGCATTTGCACTGGCGATGGCCACTTCGCCCATTTTCATGCCTGTATCTCGGTCGCCGGTTGTTGCGTCTCGGCCACAGAAAATTAGCAGAGTTTCGAGATCCTTCTCAGAGGAGGACAGTCCTGTGCAGGTAAGGAAAACCACCAAAAGGATCATAATTGTTGCTGATTCCGAAGATTCCGACGAATAACATATCCGTTTTTGCAGGGGGAATATTTTTTTTAAAAAAATGCTTATGAAAAACAAGTTTTAAGATTTATTTAACAAAAAGAGCTCTATTCTTTGGGTACTATATATTCATATGTTTCCGTTAAGTGCATACTATTATTCAGAATTTAATTAATGTCTGGTTTCAACTTGTAAAGCAGTTTCTAAAATAATTTCATTTTTTTAAGGATATCAGATTCTAAAATCTTTATTTTTTAGTGAATTCTGGATTTTTTTTTATTGGTTTATTATAATTATATGTATAAATTTTTATCTATAATAACAGATGCTTTTTAATTTATATCAATTAAGTCAATGTTTTTTAAAACCTCATCATGGAGAAAAAAATCTTTAATATGTTTGAAGATAATAAAAAAAAAATGGCATAGTGGCAATATTTTTTCTTCAAGATTTTGTATTCTCATCTCCCTCAAACACAAGGAATATTGTATATATTACAAGAAAATTTTTGTTTCAATAAATTCATTTATCTTATTTTTTGCTTCATTTGTTTTTTTACTTTGATCTAATTTCATACTCATGAACATATCAGAATTAAAAATCATATTGGTGTCTTAGTACATAGATGTGTTAAGTTAATTTTTCAGGAATTTGCGATTAAGAGTTCATATGAATTCTCAACGTGCAATCTATAAAGTGCAATTCAATTTTCTGGATCAATTGGGACGAAGAAAGGTTTTCTTAGTTTAAATAAAAAAAATTGCTTTAGTTTATTATATTATTTCATTTCATTATTATAAAGAAAATTTAATAACTATTAAAAACAATATTATTTACTAATAAACTTTTTAAATATGTAAATTTTGCTGATTATTTTTCTTTCCGTTTTTTTTTATGTTAGTATATGTACTATATATATATATATATGAAAAATTCTAATATATTTTTACTTTCTAAACTGATATATTTTAAGTCTTAACAGGAATAAAAATGTAGTACCATGTTCAACCATAGAAGACTTATCTTTTTAGCAAAAGGCTACTTTGTATCCTCTTGTATACTTCTGTATTGTTAAATATCTTATGAAATATGAGTAATACACAGGCTGAAATTTTTCTGCGAGCTCCCTCGTGTATTTTATGCTAAATGGGTTGGTGAGGAGATCTGCAAAGTCAGTTGCAGAAAGCCCTGTTTCCCATGTTAATAAACACTTCTGTACGTTTTTCTCAGAGTTTGAAAATATAGATTTAAATTTGGTATCTTGTGGAACATTTTTTACATCACTCGGGCTCGGATTTTGCAATTGAAATATTTTAAAACAATATTTGACAAACTAAAAAAAATAGCATTCTTTCCATCTTAAAAGTGGCATAATTAATTAAATGCTTGTTATACTGCAAAAATCAAGCCTTAAATTAATACGTTGTAATAGTGCTGTAAAATTTTGAGTTTTATTTAAAATAGTTTTGCTGTGAAAAGGTACAGCGAGTTTAGTAAGATATATTTAAGCAGTCTCAACTCAACATTCCTTATACTAACAATACAAACTTTCAGCACCCCTGAAAAATTAGTCGAATGTCACTTATCACGTGTCCTAAGGTATCGATATGTGAATTTTTTTAAGAGTTTAGGTATGATATTTAGGTAGGTTACAATTCATTTATACAAATCTATTTCAAATGGTTATCTGAAAAAGCTTTTGATCTTTATTGGTAATAAAATGAGAATTTTTTAATGTATATAAAAGTCCTACCCAATTTTTGGCGATGCAATGGAAATTTTATGTTTACCATTTTGCTATTTTTATTCAATGTTTAGTACTTAAGAATTGTCTTCAAAGTCAGGTTAGTAATTCAGTGGAAAAAAAAATTCCAAATAGACCACGAACGGAACCCTAAGAATCCACTGTACAGCTCTAGTGTGGCGTTAAGTAACCAACCGAAAGTCAGGTAAGTTGGTTAGTTAACGCTGCATTAGAGCCATTGAACTAATCCCTGGAGGGAATACTAAACGTGGTGACTACGTTACTTTTTTTTTAAAGAAGGTGGAAAATATTGTCCTTTTGCATGGTGTTTGTCAGTTTTAAAATCGTATTTCTGTCTTTTAAAAACACATTTAATATTTTGCCACACTTGCTTTCTTAATTACAAAAAAAGAATTAAGCAAATACTAAAAACAGATTCAACATGACTAACGTTGCAACAGCCAAGGTAGAATGTTTTCTCAACCTTCTCTTCCAAATAATATTTATCTGCTAGGCACGGTACAGTACATACAATTCGGGGTCTATCTCGAAGGAAAGACCAGGCAACACCCGCATATTTTTTGAACCATAGTCAGATGATGGGAATGTCAGGGTGGAGCCACAATAGTTTTTTTTTCTCCAGATTTTATGTAGCTCAGTAACTAGAGAGTAGACTAAACATGTTTTTTGACCAATGGCTGTAAAGGACAAGATGGTAAAGAGTTTAGGGAAGATTTATAGTTTTAAAATAACTGATAAAATAAAACCCATTACACACTGACATGATAAACAAGCTTTTCATTTTGCAAAAGCCTCTGTGATTGAAATTTTTTATAATATTTGATTGGTTAAAAACATCAGCACCCACCAAGGAATATTTATCTTTCTAAATTACATTATTTTTTGTGTAAAATATAAACATGAAGAGAGAATTAAAACTTGAAGTGTAATAATACATTTATTTTCATGAAAAAAAAATTTGAATAAGAAAGCAACAATTTAAAAAACTATCACAAAGCAATTTTTATGACAATGAAATACTTTTGCAATATTTGATTATGAAAAGTTAAAATGATATATATAAGTTAAAGAACAGTATATACAGATGTAATTTCATAAAAAGAAACTATACAATACAAGTTTCAAGTGACAAATATAATATACAAACATCGATCAAAGTATATAAAAACAGTAAGAATAGACATCTTTTCACACCACATATTAAGAAATTTAGAAAAGTCCTTCCAATTTCAAGACTCAAGCAACAGCAACTAATGCATACATCGTCATGAGCAGTATAATTAAAATAATTGTATATATTCCTAATAGAAGAATTCTGAAAGTATCCTGTAATACAGAAATTAATTATCAGTAATAATGCATTTGTTAACATATTTTATGTACACATGCAGGGTAATTAAAAGCTATTCCAAACACTAGAGAGAAAAAAAATGAGCATAAGATCGCTATATCTGCATATTATACATTTCAGACCATGGAGAAAACAAATGACAAAAAATTAATTCAAAAAATGAAATGAGCATTAAGGGGATAGTGCACTGCAAATAGTCCCTAGCAAAAACATAATTCAATGAAACATGACATTCCTAGAGCATATTACGATTGGTAAGTGATGTAATGACCAGCAACCATCAAATCTTGAATACGAAGTTTAGATAAGCAATGTTAAAATGTTTTAGGTTATGTATCTATTATATTGAAATCTATTCAGTGACCAAAAACCTATTCAGCTATGGGGACATGTTTCAGACCTTTGTTATTATATGCTATAGAGCTACACAACAAAGAAGCTTCGCCTTTACCATATTCAACAAAATGAAGCACCACTTCATACTGTATCTTATTCAATTGTTTTTACAACATTTTATAAAAAAAAAAATTAAGTATTCAATTGTACATTTCCACCAAATCTGAACCCTTGTAAATTTTGACTGTAGGATAACCTTAAAAGTTTATCTGGGAGATATTTATAACTTTGCATATTTGAAACACAGCATCACCTTGAACACTGCCAATGACTTGTCTTTCAACAGCATTCCTTTCTTATGTACTTCATGTGTAGCATATATTAGATACATTAACTAAAACTGACATTTTGTTTCTTACGACTTGTCAGTATCGTACCCTTTACAAATCAAAATCAATATACATCGTAACTGCTAAATCGTTTCATTAAATTATACTAACGACTGCTTAAACCTCCATCTCTTCCTCTGATGGTAATTTTAGAAACTAATTTTTATGTCATTTTTCCATGTTCTGGAATGCATACCATATATATTCGGCGCCATTATGCCTACTATTTATTTATACAGTGTTCTAAATAGGGATATTTTAATTATAACCACACAATATTGAGTATTATTATTAATTTTTTAATAAAATAAACTTACTGTACGACTCTTTTCTGGTATATTATTTTGCATAGTATTGCTCCTAGCTTGACTCATATCAAGCATTTTCACTTCATTGTTACCTAAGCGATATAATCAAGAAATTAAAAATAAAATTGATTACTATTTAAAAGTAGCAAGATAATTATTTTAACATAAACAGCTTAATCTGTACAAAGTCAATTTTTAAAAGTATGTCACCTTTTCTTCCTGATGTCAAGGCGTGCACTTGGAATATAACATGGGAAACTACATATAGAATCACAAAGATGGAGAAAACATAATAGAAACTTTCTTTTAATCCTGATGATTCCAGACTGACCGCAAAAAAAATGGTAATCACTAGTAAAGAAAAATGTAGATCAGGAATAAAAAGTACATATATACACACATGTAACAAAATCTCATAGAAATATCACTTGTACAGCAAACCTCATTAATATGAACACTTTTAAGATGAACAACATAGGCAGTCCCAGTATTTGAATATTGGCAAGTAATGCTAATTTATTTATTTAAGATGAACATGTTTTAGGAAAAACCATAAAACAACCTGTTAAACGATCCTTCCATTCAAACCATATTTGTTACTGATTTTTTTGGTCATAGGCAGTAGCGGACTGACTATAGAGTTGATCAGGAATTTTTCCAGTTGGCTGGTTAATATTTTTAGTTTTTGCGGTTTTTTCAATAACGTTTCAAATTTGCAAGCAGGGGGCCATAATATCTTTAAGAAGCCAAATTACTGACTTATTTGAAACTCCGTTCCAACTGTGGGGCCACGGCCGCTGAGGTGACGTGAAGCCAGTTTCAAAGGCGTCGAAAGATGAGAATGTAAAGGAGGTAGCCTGGACCCCACTTCTTTCTTACGAACAAGTTTTTATCGGATGAAAGAAGGAATAATGTTCTTAGTACAGGACCGTTGGCGGTTTCTTGAAAATCGCCCAAAGGTATTGGGGTTGGGAAAAGGCCCAAACGTCCTGCCTGTCTAATAATTGAAGGAGACGGAAGGTCAACGGTCAGTCCCAGAGTTCCCTGTGGGCGCGGGTTGCTTAGAACCCAATCATCCCTAAAGCATTTTTGAAAATGCAACCTTGAAAGGAAGTTTTTAGAAATAGAAGAGGTTTCTAGGTCACTGCTAATGCAAAGAACAATGCAAATGTGCAAATTTTATTCAATTATCTATATTATGTATTAATGTCATTAAAAAAATATTTTGATTATTTACTTCATAAAATTTAACATATTCAGTTATTAAAAATATGATTTTAGCTTCGAAATATAAGTATGTATGAACCAAAATAAGTGTTTTAAAAGTTATTTTAAATACAATTTTAATAAGATTCAAATTGATTCATTTTAATGAAAACTATTAATTAATAACTGAAATATTAATAAATTAAAAATATATTAATAAATTAAAAATATATTAATATTTTTTTAAAAACATCAATAAATTTAAAAACAAATTTTAAAATTATCAATAAATTTTAAAAATATTAATACATATTTTATAAATAGTTAAATATTGATATTTGTTATTTTGTTTTCAAATTATGGGATCCTTATTTTAATAACAAACATCAGTTTCAAAATTTGTTTTGGTGGCCGAAATTTAATATTTTCCCGGGCCGTTTTTGACTGTCAGTCCGCCCCTGCTCATAGGCTCTAAAAAGTTCTAGATTTTATATTAACAAATTTTATTATAAACATATACATTAACATAACCATTAATTGAATCTTAAGTTTTATAACATTTAACATGTCTGAACTATTTAATTTTTTTTACGACAGAAAATATTTAAACAGGCTGGTAATTTTTATTATTTGAGAGCAAGATGTATCAACTCTTAATTTGTGAAAAAAAAAATTTGTTTCAAATATATTTTATCAATCAACTGTCAAGATGAAAAATTCTTAGATCTGGGAAGTGTGTTTTAACGAAGTTGTACTGTATTTATAAATGAAATTATAGGTAAAGTATTATATGGAGTGCCTAGGTATGGGTAAAATTTAGTAAAAATACTAGGATTAAAATTTAGAATTTAAGTTATATTTACAAACACACAATTTTTTTTTTAATTAGAAAAGGTAGGAAGGCTTCCAAGAAAATTTTGATACATACCTTTTAATGTTCCAGAATTTAATAAAACAACTTTTATTTTTTTAATAATTATGAGCATTATTATTGATTTTTAACAATAGTTTTATAACTAGTATATATTCAGTATAATATTTCAGATATAAAAACATGTTACCATACTTAATCAAATATTCTGAAAATTCAAAATTATAACGCAAAAGCATGGAAACTAACTTGCTAAAACATAGGCAGAATTTCCTACAAGAAAATGCCCCCAGTTGAACAGTGGTCTTTTGTTATGATCTGGAGCTGGCCTGAAAGCTGCCATTATAGGCTGGAACAAAGCTAGGACTGTTGCAATTGTTCCCAGAATTGCATGGGGATTGCTGGTTTCCTTTAAAAAAGCATCATAAAAAAATTAGTTTTTATATATGTGAACCATTTAAAAAAACATTAATGATTAATTTTTATATTGCTATAATTTTTATATTTCCGTATTCAAAATATTTCAATCCTTTTGTTTATTTCCTGTCTACTTTTCCAGATTTTAATTATAATTTGCTTATAGCTTTTGTATTTTAAGGCTTAAACTACGATATCAGATAGAAAAGACGTAAAAGATAGGGAGTAGGTTTAACTATGTTTATGCTCCAATGGTATAAAATATAGTAAATAAAGCAAACTTCTTGACATAAGAAAAAATGTAAATACTTGCAGAAGAAGTTGTGTAAATTAAAAGTTGCTACTTATAAATTCTATTACAAGAAATAGATACTGAATGATGAAGCAAGATAGTTATAGACATATTGGTTTTTGGACAATTTTATATACACGACTTAAATTTCACATTCTATGTATGTTTTTATGTTTTTTTTATTAGAATAAAATATTTAGAATTATTTTGCTATTAAAATTTTTAATAGGACTTATGAAAGTGATATTTAAATAAGATTTTTCCTCCGCATTTTGGATATTTTATATATATATATATATATGTCACCGTAATAGTGCGAAAATGCGTGTATCTGCAGACTCACTAGTAACTCCGCAGATACACCGGGCAAATACGTGACAGTGCGGAAAATTATTTGATTTCGCACATGCACTAGTGTAGCTGCAGATTTACTAGTGCATCTGCAGATGCACTGTTAGTCACTCGCGAAAGTGTAAATTAAGATCGTCTCGAACGTAATTCTCATTAAGTTTTTAACTTTTTTTAAAAAAAATCAAGAAATTACGTGCATTGAAGACATGCAACCGACCGCTGAATATAATATCATGAAAAATGAAACGTTTTTTTTTTTATAAAAACTGGAATGTGATGTTTGGTGTGTCAATTATCGCCAAAAAATACCAATGTCGCCAATCAATACTAAAACCTGATTGGTTAGCGGCAATAGAACGTTGTTCGGATTGCAATGTTTACATTTTTGCAAAGAAGTATTCCCGTGTTCAATTTGAATTTAAAATCCTAATTTTTTTTCGCATGTTCAAGAATAGTGATTTACATGATATATTCAACTTGCCGAAATAGATCTTCGCATATTATCGGTGTGACAGACAACATAACGTGGAATTGCAAAATTTTCCAGACTGACCCCCCAATTTACAATGCAGAAGAATTGTGTGGAACTAGAATATTGATATGAAAATATTAAACAATTTTTTTTCTGTTAACTTTATCCACTACGCAGTAGTGAAAGAAAACTATAAACTGTGATTTCAATCAATTTACATATTTGCTGTAAGAACTATTTGTTAAAGGATTCTGTATAACAACAGAATTAACAGACTAAATTAAGTGAATACTATTTTTGTCTACGGCCTTCGACTGGATAGTAGGTATTTTAAGAAACTAACTGTTTATCTCAGAATTGTTCCACTTTCTTTCTAAAAATAAATAACAAAACAGGAAAAAAGATTCTGTGATGTCATGAAAAGTGTTTACAATTTATTGTGTTACGTGGTGTGTGTTGAACATTCAGTTTATTACAATAGACATGGAAATGTCTGACTAAATCTTACTCTCACGACTGATAATTAACATTCAAACATGAATTGTATTCTTGCTTCTGACAACCATGCAAACTCTGCTGAACCGATTATCTACACAGACACATTTCAAAAGCACACTTCTACAATGGGGCCAGAAAAATCCCATACTCTTCAACTCATGGGCACCTTGCAACACAGTAGTCTCCTTGACCTCATAATACCGCACATCACATCTAACTCCAAAAATGGTCTCCGCATAGCGTTCCAATCTATTCTTCACCAGCATTGTGGCACCAACCACTCGGCAGTTCCTCATCAACCCTAGTTCAATAATCCTGGCTAACGGCACAGTCCTACCTCTCAACATCCTGCTTGAATCCATCCCTCAGGTGGTACCCTTCAGTTTTCTTTGCTGCATCCGCGAAAAAGGCAACATCCCGGAACCTACTTTCAACTTTAAAGGGGTTTAAACAACATCCCCCTCCCTGGTCAGCAGAAAGCTCCCCACTCGACAGCCCAATTTGACACTCCGACATATCATCCCTGAGTTCGGTTTACTTTCTTACGAAGGAAGTGGACCCTGTGACAGCCGATCGGTATTTTTGTGTCTCACCCAAACATATCCTCTTTTGCTCTACTCGGCGATTGCATTGATTTTTGTTTTTGCTTCAGTGTTTCTAATATGTTCTTCGCCTAATTCAATATCCACAAACATTGGTGGATTTAGGGGAGGGATCCATACCCTCCTCCATGGAAGACTTGTATAGGCACCGTGCTTTTTTTTACCCAATTTTTGTTTTGAAAAATAAATGCATTAACAACCTTTGCGTACAACAATAGCTCAATTAATCTTGCATTCAGTGATTCCTCAATCTCTTCTCAACCAATCATACTTAGCCTGCCATTTTTTAAAATACTTTTTCCTGATATTTATATTTTAATATAGTATGAACAGTGAATTTCTATTGCATATTTTGGAAAAATAATGACAGTAATATTGTATTTTAACCTTTTACTGTTAACATGTTTGATATTAACTTTCTTTTTGGAAACAATTGCATTCTATTCCTGATCTTTTTAAAGAGTAGCTTTTAGCATGTTCTTTGTACATTTAGTGTGGATAATTATAAAAATTGTGTGAAGCTGATTATAAATCAGAGTATATATCAAACATGTATTTAGCGGTTGAAGAGATTTGTCAAATGTTTAATAAAAAAAAATGTATGAGGAATTTTAATCTGAAGAAATTTTTTAATTACCAACATACTTGGTGCGTCTAGATGACAAAAATAATATTTATAAAAGTTTGTGAGAAAATAACTTTTTAAACTCAATAATATGTTGTTCTCGGAGAAAAAAACGCATTATTTTGGTAACAGGCAACACTCGAGTGTAATGGATTAATAAAATATGTTGATTCCAAGTGATGTCATACTTTTAAATAGAACAAGATAATGAAAAATTGTGTTTTTATGTTCAAGAATATGGTTCTTGTTCAATTTGAAAAACAGAGAACAAAACAACATCGTTTTTTTATGCTCGACAGTCTCTTCTCAACTGCAAAGGGTTAAATAAATTTTCTCTTATGTTTATTAGATTGTACAAATGTAATATATATTTAACTTTTTCAGATATTAGTATTGCATAATTTCTACCAGGTCATTTTCATTCTATTTAACTTTTTACTTATAAAGTCTTAAGAATTACTTATAAAAGTCTTAAAAAAACAAGTTTAATTTTAGAATTCAAGCTGTTAGTGAGTGGTATGGAATTTTTTTATCAAACATCCTTTTGAGTGTGCCAAGGATGTATACCCAGGATTTTATTTATGATCTTTTGCCCCTTAATAATCTGGAAACTCCAACAGTTGGGATTTTCGAGTTTTAAAAATAAGCAAGTTGAAAAAATTTACGTCTTAAAAAATTAATATTTTTAGCAAATGAAACCACCAGCATTGTCGGAGGAATATTATAAATTGTCAAACTTGTAAGATTAAACTTAAATTCACGAGTTCAATTTAAGAATTTACTACACACTTACTGTTGATATGGCACGTAAATTTCATCATATCAAATTTATTTTCAAATAGTGTTCTGTAATAAATTGAATAAAAGCATATATTGTAGTTTACTACTGCAGGGTTCCCACTCATTTTTAAAAATAAAGAATTTTTAAGGACTTTCTAAAGACATAAAAAAAAAATTATGGACCATTTTTTATCGCGCTGCTTTTGCAAGATAGAAAAAATTAAACAAACCGTGACAACAATAAAGTTTCGTGTTAACTTAAAAATTACTATTCAAATTCAATGCTAATATTTAAACCGTATCTCAACAGAACCTCATACACGCATCTAATGGCAGCGATTCAGAGGGCAGAAGGAGGGGATTTTCTAATACTTTTGGTCCTATGCGGTACAAATTATCAAACTGGTTGACGTGGTCTACCTTCCTCTACAGGATGGTATGTAATTTATCCTCGGACTAATTTCCCATGGAGTTACGGTGCGGAAACGTGTACTGCACCTATGGCGACATTTCCTCCTCCCATTTGATATGTCGGTCAGAAGGGGAAATGGGTTAGCAATTGGCCTGGTCGAGACGTCTTATCTTCCTGTACACGTGGTATGTCATTTATCCCAATAGGCTAACTCCAGGGGGGCGGAGGCGTATACTGCAGCCAAGGGCAAAATGGATTAATAATAGACTTGGATGACTTTTACCTATTTTAAGTTTGGTATCCTTCAAATAACACAAAATGGGGAGTATATATAAATATGTAATATGAATTATTTTTCCTCCAACAGTAGGAAGAGAGGTCAAATTTTTATTACCAAAAGTATGCAAAAAAATTGCTGCTCGATGAAATGTTTCAAAACTGTAGTTCAAAATTTCCAGAACACACAAAAACATAGGTAGGGCATCTTCCTTAAATACTCGATAAAAGATGGTACTGCTACCATAGCTTTTACAAACTCAACAATTAACTAAATTGTTATCACGTCTTGTCTTGGTAAAACATTTGCTATCAGCAGCACCACTCATCATAAATAATTATTATGAATTTCAGAAAATAATGCTTCGGTCCACACTCCACTCTGGTTCAACAAAATTATGGTTTTAAGTAACCAATGTCCAAGTTCTTGATTGCCTTCAATGCAGTCCCAAACAAATAGGAAACTTATGGGGCATAAAATTTATAAAAATAGCAAGTATACAGTAATAGAAATAAAGCGAAAGGGCCATAGAAAAGCTTGGTAAAACCTGCCACATTTTTTAAAAAATGTGTCGAACTTGAATATATTCAAACAGATAAAAGAATATGGCCAGCCGGCCTTTTAATTTTGTCCACTGGTTACAAAAGAAAAACAAATATTTTGATTCTATGAACAAAACTATTTCCTTGTTAATAAAATATCGAAAATTTGCCTAAATTTTTACTCGTGTAGTTTTTTATATTTTAACAATTTTTCAACTGGCCCTCCTCTAGTCTAAGACTGTATATCAATAAATAGAAATAAATTTAAATTAACAATTTTCAACAAGACTAACTCATTTATTTGAAAATATTTATATTTTAGATTCAAATTTTTAACAAAAAAAGAATTTCAAGTTTAACAAGAAAACTTGATTTCTTTTTGTCAAAATATTTTTTCTATATCTTTTGTCCATTATTTCTTTCTTTAAAGCATTACTTATCATAAACAAATTAAATATTCTGCCTCATATAATGCAGTTTTTAAGGACTAGTGGGAACCCTGTACTGTTTAAATTCTTTAATCCTACTAAATCTGTAAAAAAAAAATTTGATTAATGAGTTCGAACAAGGAATTTCCTATCTTTAAGTTGACAAATCAACTTAAAGATTGGAAATTCCCATGCAACCTCTCCAATTATTTTTGTAATTGCTCTGATCCAAACTAGAAAATTTTAATAAAACTACACATTGTATGAAATTAATTCTAAATAGGTTATTATACATATTATTGACTATTGAAAACACTATGAAAATTAGTTTAAATTCAGAAGGGGTTCTGACCCTCATTTTAGTAAGTTGTACTATGCTTCCCTAGTAATATTTTCTGGATCTACCTATGGCTACAAATATATTTTTTTTATTATTAGTTTCAGTGCAACCAAATTTTTAAGTGTTTATTCTTCACCTAATGAGGAGAGAACTCAGTTAATATGTCATAAAATACAATCGCATTTGTGAAAAATGTCATTTTTATTGAAAACTACATAAAACAAGAATACTACTTAAAAAAAGTTATATAATGTAATGAAATTTAATAATTTGGAACTAAATGTACTATCGCGGGGCACCGAACTTTGAACAAAATTAAGTCGCCAATTCCATGACTCGTTAATCCCGCCAAACGAGATGGTAACCCTCGATTATGCAGTCGTAGTGCAATGGAACGATGCTAAATATTATATTTACAATTGTTATAATTTAATAATTTATCATTGGAATGTTATTTTTTCGTAATTTCTGGTATTTTAGTAACAAATTATTGTAATAAGAGCAAACTATCGCCGTTTTAAAAATATAAACAAACTTTCGATTACGAAATAAATTTTTATCATTGCCAGTTAACTTTGATAAGAGTAATACTTTTATTTAGATTTGTATTAAATAGCCCAATGTGCAGTTCTAGATCATGTTTATTAACCAAACGGATTAGTCGGCAAATTAGTGATTGACTTGTTGGTTGCTTTGCGATTGATTGGTCAACGCATCACCAAAGCTGCACTTTGGGCTATTGTAAACAATTCGCATATATCTTGAAGAAAGGACCCGGGAAAGCTGTCTCGTATTTTTGAACCATGGTTAGATGACGGAAGTTGCTATTCTGAATGGAAAGTTAATTTTTGTGGTCTTCCTGGTTCGATGCCTGGCGATGGACTTGACAAAGAAAAGTTAAAAGTAGTGATCTTGTGATCGGAGAGTTGCCACAAAATACTATAAAAGTCGTCCAGAACATCCGCAAAAATTAACGGCGTGTATTCGGGACAGGTGCACGATAAATCTGATCGGGGTCCAAAGTCCCGACGTCTATTGAAGGCGCTGGGTGCTAGTTCAGGTGTTTCCTCGTCATCTATGACCTTGGTTCAAAAATACGATGGCATCGTTCCCGGGTCTTTCCTTCGAGATAGACCCCGAACCGTCTACAATAGCCCACTGTGCAGCTCTAGTGCAACGTTAATTAACAAAACAAAACCTATTTTGACAATCTACATCACAATACTAATACATTTGTAGGTTTAAACTGCATTTTTTGATGGGTTATTCTGCTTTGAATTTGATTTAAACTGCATTGAATTGTAAGGGCTATGATGCCCCAAACGACTGCCCTTCGGGCAATCGTTTGGGGCATCACACCTCAATATGAAGCATTTCCAATATAAAACTATTGTTATACATAGAATATAAAATGAAAAAAAATTATATATAAATGAAAATTTCAAACAGATGCATTACCGTATTTAGTTTAAACAATTCGTCAGTTACTAAAAAGAGGCAACTTTAGAACACACAGAAATTTTCAAAGAGCATCAGGAGTAAAAAAAGCCATGAAATTTGTAGTAAAAAGAGCCATACAAAATTTAAAAAAAACAAAAGGAGAGCTTAGTAACAAAGCTCGCAGACGATACGAAAAAAAATTTGCAGACGATAAAATTATCAGAGTAATTATCAAAGTAGCACAAAAGTTTAGAGAGTGGGTTTAAACCACAGGTCCGTTATTTTAAAAATTATTCCAAATTTTCTCGGGATAGACCTGGAACCATTTCCAATAGCTCATTGCGCAGCCGTAATGCGACGCTTATTCAATAAAAGCCATTATCGTTATCTGACCATGATTCAAAAATACGAAGCATCGTTCGCGGGTGTTTCCTTTGAGATAGACCCTGAACCGTCGCCAATAGCCCACTGTGCAGCTCTAGTTCGACGTTATATAACCAATAAACCATTCGTTACATAATAACATTGGATCGTCTTTAATAGCCCATTGTGTGGCTCAAATATTGCCTTAATTAAACCAAAACAAAGTTATACTTAAACAATTTATAAACGTCAATTACTTTTCAAATGTGTCCGTGCAATAGCCCATTGTACAACGTTGTAATAGCCTCCTGTGCATTTCATCCAACCAATAGCGTTTATTCATCGAAGTTTTCATCAGGGCCACCGAGACCCGATTTTAAACCAAAGAAACCGGTATTATGCTCATCAAGCTATCGCCGTTGCCCATCGTTGGCCGTTAATATTCGCGACTTCTATGCATTTAAATTTTTCGGTGCCCCGCGATAATACATTTGTACCAATAATTTTAATTTTTAATTGCTTCATTTAAAAAATAATTCAAATTTATTATGTATTTCAAAAAAATCCCCGAAACATAATCGGACAGCTTAAACAGGACTCGTAACACTTTTTTCCTATGTCCCTAGGGAAAAAGGGACCAAACATATTAAAAAAAGAGACCTACAAAATTTAAATCCTCATTAAATTTTAAGTCATCAATGTGCGATTCGGTAACTATCCAAAAACAAGCCGAATCAAACTTCAAATTACCGTACAATTTTAATTACCGTACTTAAAAATTATTAATTTTAAAGGATTAAATTATGAAAATTAATTACATTTTATCTTACATAAATCAAGACTTTACCATTTTTCTTGTTAAATCTATTTTAACGAAACAAATTGAAATTTTAATTTCTAATAATGCAACCAAATCGTCAACATTTTCCCGACTTTCTGTAACCCTAAATATGCCCCTTTTTTCTAATTTATAATTTTTCAATTTAATCCAAACTGATTCAATACTGAATGTATTGATTCTAGAATAAAAGTTACTTAAAAGAAACATGGATATTTAAAAAAAGTGTTTAAATATATTAAGTGCAAAAGGTGACAAGAGGAAACACCCTTAAAAGTCCCTAT
Organism: Troglohyphantes excavatus; assembly: GCA_963932185.1. Lineage (NCBI taxonomy): Eukaryota > Metazoa > Arthropoda > Arachnida > Araneae > Linyphiidae > Troglohyphantes > Troglohyphantes excavatus. The sequence goes on along the minus strand of OZ010676.1, from coordinate 9,869,805 downwards.
CCCTTTTGAAGTTAGATGTATTTTTGCATTGAAAACGCTGAAAACGATGTGGACTTAACTTGAAGTTCCATTTTCCATATGGTTTACAGATGAAGTGAAACATTACTTATAAATGTAAATAATGATAACAATAACATTTCAGAATAAGAAAATGACGGCGAAAACAAAATTACCGCATAAAAACCGTTCGTACAACATTGTTGTGAAAAAATTATTAATGTACCTATTTTTGCAATTTATCGCTATTTTTGGCGTACTTAGCAATTGAAATAACAAATTTCCGCACTTTTACGATTCAGGAAACGTGACTCTGCAGACTCACTAGTGACAGTGCGGGAAAACTCTTATTTTAAACACGATTCCGCACTTTCACGTATCGAACCAGTGTATCTGCGGAATCACTAGTGAGTCTGCAGATGTACGGCTTCCGCACTATCACGGTAACATATATATATATATATATATATATATATATATATATATATATATATATATATTAGGTATTTGTGATTTTCAAAATATTTAGAGATTTAGAATAATTTTAAATTAAAATTTTAGTTTTATATAGTTAACTTATATAAATGCTCTCATTGGGTATTTACCTAGAGCAAGGGTAAAGACCTATTTATAAATAACTAACATACCGAGTATTTACCCTGTCCACATCTCTAGTTGTGGATAAGGGAGGGGGATGCAAACATGACTTACACCAAGAGTGCTTGGCTCTACTTATAATATTTAAACATAAAGAGCAGTAAAAACAGATATGATACACTTATTTTGCTAATATTTTGGTAAACGTACTTAAATGCCAAATGTGCAAAAATGTGGCACGGTTATTAACTGTCCACTGCAAATCAAGTCAAATGTCCTGAAGATTAATTGAAAGACTAATGATAACTCAGCATTGTTTTAATTCAGTGGTTGAATAAATATTGCACTAGAGTTACACAATATAGTTCAGGATTAATCTAAAATAAATATAACACTGCATCGAAATATTGAATCCTTGTCAAATAAATAAGACAACATTTGCAGCTCCAAACTTCCACACCATAACCAACATGATGGTATTCAACCACTATACAAATTTAATATAAACCTTTCCCACTCTGCAGGGCGAGTGTAGAGAGTGTATAAGAGCTCATCTCTCTACTAAAAATGCCATTACAGGTCTTGTATTAATTTGGAATGTGGATTTTTTGCATAAAGGGGTTTATAATTGTTTACTAAGCTCTTTTTAACGCAGAGTCAGCCTGCAATGGCCTAGTCAAAAGAGTGCTACTGTCTTAATCTGTGAATTGTAAGTTCGAACCTCCTTGTTCACTAAGCCGAAGGGTCTGGTGCACATCATGGTTCAAAAGTCAAAAGTCTTGAGGTTGGTAGTGTGGAAGTTTGAAGAGTGGCGATATAGTTTATATGTCCTCATTGTCTGTCCACTTGAATATTCAATTATAAAAAAAAATTCACTTACATAGTTCCAACCATTCTTGTAAACAAAAATGGTTATGAAAGCAATTACAATTAGGAGCAGGGCTGATGCGGCAAAAGCTCTGTGCATCTAAGATAAAAGAATTTATTTCAGTTGTTATAAATGAAGAAAACTTCATAGAAATAAAAACAATAGTGTAAAATATCATTATTAAATGGCAAATTGTACATTTTAAATGTTAGATAATTTTTTTTTGAAATATTAGTTTAGTATTATTTAATTAAAATTATTTTCATAAGGCCTAACGATAAATATAATTATTTTTTTATAAGTAAATTTGAATGTTCATATAACCATAAACATCCAAGCGGATCGCTAAAAATATATATATATAAAGCTTTATTTTCTGAAAAAGTTTAAATTCTCTTGGCAATAAATGAATTTAAATTTTATTTAAGAATATATATTATTTAATCTATTATTGAAATATTTAATATTTTTTAATAAGTGAATAAAAAAAGCTTAAAACAATAGAAATTTACATTTAACTAGTTTTGAATCAGTTCAAAAGATATTTCCTACCGCAAACCAGACTTTGACACCGCAAAAAGTTTTCTCATGAAATGCTGTCTTGAAATGCCGTGACATAATTATGGCAAGACTTAAAAATCCCACCCAGGCTGTGATCATCAGGCAGCCTAAAGAAACAAAGCATTTTCAAACATATATTGTAAAAGTTAGAAATGTAATATATTGAACATTAACAATAAATTAAAAGATTATTTAATTTTTTTTATTATCATGCTATACTTTTTTTTAAAAAAAAGGTACTTCAAACTATTGATCCATTTGTCTATAAATGTAAAACAAATTGAAAACTTTTAAATGTGGTAAACCTTTTTTTTAATTTGTCGATTCCAATTGTCAAGTCAAAAGTACTTCCTAAAAATTAATTTCTTATCTCAACCAATTTGGATGTTTACATCTGTCCTTAATTTTTTTTTATGTCCTAGTTACGAGAGAAAAAAGTATTACAACCAAATAAAAATGCCTATATAAAAAGATGATTACAATAATAAGTAGACCACTGATTTACTCTTTCCCTATATAATTTCTATGCTATAAGTAAAAATGTACACCTGCTTGTTACTAATTGTAACCACTTTTGACGTGTAATGTCTTTCAGTTTGGTTTATATCCAATCTACAACCTTAATGACATTGCGCCAGAAACCAGACGCAAAAGTTCACTACACAACCCTAGACGGGAAAAAAATTAACAAAGCTTTAGAATGCCACACTTAGAAGTGCATTGGCAAAAAGTCTACCTCAAACATGACATCTCAGTTCCCTAGTACCCACATACCCTCTACAGCACGCACAAGACATTTCACGTACCCCATTAAGGTTGCGTCCCTGATACAACCCTTTTATTACCCTTCTAGCTACCAATACCTAAACAAAAATATACATGTGTAACTAGCCTATCTTTCATTGGAAATTTTCATAATTTTTCCAATTTGAAACAAAAATAAATTGGGTAGGAGAGGAAGAATTTATCCTAACCAATGACTAGCATGTAATTGTCAATATTTACCTTCTGTGAACATTAGATTTGTATTACCACAGAGTTAATGATATTTGTAAAATTAGTTCAGTGATATAGTACTTAAACTAATTATAATAATTAAAGAAATCCATCAGATATTCAATAATTACAATTAGAAAAGTAATTAACACAATTTTGTGTTGTTCAATTAACTATTTGTTTCAAAATATCTATTGGGGAATAAAAAAAATAATAAAGATTCTGGTGGCAGATAAGTTGTTTATTTTGTTCTTATTGAAAATAATTTCACATTACCATGAATTTTGATAGGATCTCTAACACCTAGAGCAGAAATCGATTCAAATGTTGTAAAGTTCACAGGATCGGCAGAAGCTAACTTGGAATCATGGTACCCAAGCCCTATAGTAAATAATTCATAAATATTATTAAAATAGTAAAGGAAATCAATTAAATGCTTAACTACTGCCAAGCAATAAATAAATATGCAAGATATATCACAAGGTGAAAAAAATAAATTTTCAAAAAATGGAAAAAAATGTACAATTTTATAAGGTTATTAAAATCCACATTGTACGATAAATTGATGCAAATTGGCAAGTATGGAGATATTAATCTTTTAATTCAGGAAAATTAAGTACAAATAATTGTTTTGTAAATTGTATACTTTTTTTGCTATTACAACTGAAAGAAAGGGAAATCTGAATATAAAATTTTAATACTGAGACAAAAAAAAATAAAAAGAGTATTTCATTTTGTATATTTTTAAATTGAGCATTTAGTTACTTACTTTCATTTCTCTCATTAAAAGGTCCTTTTGCCAGCAATACATAATACGTTTTGTTTTGCAAATTAAATGTATCACCATTAGGAGATTCTGCAAGGTATTTAGTTTCCCATGAGCAGGTTGCAAGTCCATTTGTCGATGAACCACGGTACTCTCTTGATAGCTGAAACAAAATATATTACATGTTTCTTCAATGAAAACATTAAAAAAAGCACTTACTATTTGTATTTGAAAATTTAATGCATTATTCCAAAATATTATTTGTAATGAGATATGCAATCAAAAGAAGTCATTCGTATTTTGCCATGCCTAAGCCCTTTGACGTATTTTTCTTCTTCTGAATTTCCATTATTCAATTTAAAGAATAAAAAATATGCCCTTTGTGTATGTTCTATCCTGAATTCTAATTATCTAGCTCATTGGCAAGAAGCCTTGGGGGCCTGTGCCTCCCTCAAACCTATCCAATTATTTCCCCCCCATGTAAATATTCCAGTAAAAAAAAATTGCCTAGTTTTCGTCCTGTTCTATAAAATGGGAGTCAAGCATTCACAACCTTTGGACAACAACCACTAAAACAATCTAACATTCAGTGAACTATCTCTCTTCTAAAATAATCACAATTTCTTTACATAAATTCCCCCTCCCCCTCCTAAACGGTAGCAAAGACCATCAAGCAGACCTATTGCACCGCAGGGTTTTTTTTAGGGGGGGGGGGGGGGGGCTCATAAGTATAGTTATTTATAATAATTAAAAAAGCTTTTGTAAGGTTGAAACAGATTTGCTTTAATTGTGTTACAAAGTACTTTAGTATGTAATGAAAGAATTAACCCTTTCCACTCGTATGTCCCCGTATGGGGGATATCACTCATTTTTTCTTCGCGCTCGTATATTCCCCGTACAGGGGACATCGCATCTGCAGCGTTGCGTTCGTATGTCTCCATAGAAATAGGAAAAACGCAGAAGGTAGGAATGGTTGCGCAGTCGCCATATTCCCATTCTAGGTCAAGGGGTGTATTCAGGGGTTATATTTTAAAAATTTTGATTTAAGGATGGTAAACCTTCTAGTTAAATTGGAACACATTTCCATAAAAAAATTCATCTTGATTGAACATGGAAAAAAAAAATACCGAGTTATTTGCTAACTTTCTAAAGCATAACTACGAGTGCAAAGGGTTAAGTCGAATTTTGCAAACGACAAAAGTTACTTCAGAATGGTTTCAAGAAAATTGTGTTCTAAGGTTAATAGGTTGGGATATAATAACCTTATATAAATTTTGAGACTATAAATATACTAAAAATATTCAAAATCCTTAAAATCGTGTTTTTTTTTTTTTTTTTATAATACAGTTCATAAATGACAAAATATAAACATGAAATTATGAAAAAAAGAACAAAGATTTGCAAAATGTTGTAACATACTTCTCTATTCGCCGAATTTGTTTTGCCTTGATTATAGGACTCTTGAGCGCGTATCGAAGAACCTTTGTGGAAACATGCTGTCACAAAGTCATTCCCCTAGTAAGAAAATAAGTATGCAAAGTAACTTAAACTTCTAATTACCAAGATTTATTTCAGAAAAAGTTGCTCATTGAGTAATAGCAAATTAATATGTTGCCAGTAATTTGAAAAGCATGCCTTCTATAGAATGCCTGGTATTTTTATACAAATTATGAAATATCCGAATTATTTTAATATTACACACATTTCTTAGGCTATGTATGCGATACCTAGGTATTATATAAAATGTCTATTTAGGCACAGTATTACAAAAGTCACGAAAAGTCTTATATTGAAAACACTTGTAAATATAAAAAATACGAAAAAAAATTATACAGCTTTCTTATTGAGAAAAACAGAAAATAAAATATGCACCTAGATGTTTGAGGAATTTTATATTAAATTGACCACATCTTTCAATGGGGAATAACAAAATGGGAAAATTTGTATCCCAAGTAAGCTTTGAAAGATCATTGCCTTGTTTTGGAACATTAGAAACATCAATAGCAAGAGTATTTTATACTGTATCGATTAGTCTTCTGGCATTGCATCGAAAACTTAATATAAGTGTGAAAACAAACCTTTATACTTTGATTTTCGTCATTTTATATATTGCTAAAGCATTCTCTCTCTCTCTCTCTCTCTATATATATATATATATATGTAGCCTAGGTATATACAGTAGAAAGTTTGATATCTAGACGTCTAGCATCCGGAATGATTTAATATCTTTTTTATAAAATATCCTCATAATCTAATATATTAGCATATATTAGTGGAAAAAATTCTAAACTTGCTTTTCCCTTCTTCCACAAACTAACAAATCGAATGGAAGAACATAAAGCAGGCGGAAGTGAAGTTCACCATGTGGGTAGGCATTAATTTAAACATCACGAAGTTACCTCTCACTTAGGCACTCAAAGTGGACAAACAATGAACGTGAAGACATTCTGTTTTTACAATAACGTTACTAGTACTTTTCCATAATGAACTGTCTAGTTGGGAGAGTGGAGGATGAAGATTACCACATGCGCATGCATTCATTCATTCATTTAAGCCACACAAAGTAATTTTTCTCCTTGGCACACATGAACAAACCCAGAATTATAAGAATTTCAGGACGTTTTCAGTAATTTTCTATGACTAATTGGCTTATAGGTAGAGAGTGATGGTGGTGATGGTAAGGGCGGAGAGGTAAGGTTTACCGCATGATCTTGCATCCATTTAAACCTTTCAATGTTATCCTAGATTCTTAGCACACAAAATGGACAAACCCATGTGTGGAATGTTAAGAAATGTCAATTCTGCTACAATAATGTTATCTAGTGAAACATTGCTGATTTAAAGATTTTGTTTTTCTGGCTTTAATAAAATAAAGTCTACCAACTATTTTTTCCCTCTAATTTAGGGATTTCTTTGAATAGTTTTAGAATCCATGTTAAAGAAAATTGATGCAGGAAATTTCGGTTCTCGCCCAGATATTATGGAATGTTAATCGTGGCGATTCAAAATCCAAAATTTTTCAGAAATCCTGAATCCTGCTGAAGTCCCAATGATTCCGGATTTGGACTTTCTACTGCATATTACCTTAGCATTCTGTATACATTACCTGCTTTTAACACAATATTGATAATAATATACTAATATGAAAATAAAATACAATACATGCTCTGCTCTCAAAATTACATGCAACAAAATCATGAGAACTTCAATAGACTAAAAAGTTCAAGGCTCAAATTATATTACTGTTAAAATTATGTAATAATTAACGTAATATATATGTTTGAAAAATGTGTTTGTTTCTGTATTTGCTTGTATTCTCATTTACTCATCTTACTTGCACACTAATTCACTTTTACTCCAATCCATATACACAAATTCCATATATACTAATAAAGATTTGTAAAGAGTAAATTACACACATTTTAAACAATAAAACATTTGTCAATTATTTATTTTGAACTTTAACTTCAAGAAAATATTTGACGAAACAAAATCTAAAGTTTTATAAAATATATTCAGCGCAGACTTAAAAAAATTGTATGATAAGTTTTATTTAGTTATTCAAATATATAGATTAATACTAACCATTTCGTTGTCATAAGAAAGAGCCATCGCCATGTAAGCATTTGTTTGTAGAAAACCATTCAATGTGAATGATATTCCAGTTCCGGTATGCATGTAGGAAAGCAAAACGTCACAATTTCTGCTATCCACACAGCGCTCTGGAAGTCCGAAACATCCTTTCGTTATGAAACAGTTGTGGTATATGGATGAGGAATCTTTCTAATAATTATAAATAAATTAAAAAATTTGAAGAAAAAAATTAAATTGCATTTTATGAAAGCAGAACAATTTCAATTTTTTAAAGAAACATGGCCAAAATGTGGAAAATTAAGCCAAGTTAATAAAAAAATATCCAAAGATAAGCATGACAAAAAAAAAATTAAAGTTCACATACCTGCCAATGTTTGAAATTTCAAATTTAGAAACTTTTTTCATCAATACAAAAATAGGTTTCTAAGCTAACAAGAACTGGAGGTTTGCGAGTATGGAAAGTGAGAGATTGAATTACAAGAGAATTAAAGCATAATGACATAATTCAATAGTTAATTTGAATAAACTATGGTAAACATTAAAAGCCGTTTTGTTAATAACCAAACATACAAAAAACTGATAATTAATCCAAATTTAAGTGAATAATGGATATATTAGAAAAGTTAATTAAATAGTAAAAAAAAAATATTTAAATAAAATTTGACAATTTTCACCTAAAATATGTCTAAAAAATATTTAAAAAACTTAGTGTGATTAGGGTTAAAAAAAAGTGACGGGGGCCCGGACCCTCTTTGGCTGCATGCATTAACTAGCCGCAACTGATAAGAATCTTCATTTCTACAGCCAAGCACTTCAAAATCTTATGTCGTTATTAGTTCCCCTAAAAAATGTCATGCTTTCCGGTTATTAGTTTGAGCTACAGATGTTTCAGAAGAGTGGCAGTTTAATAAGAATGCACAATTAAATGTTCTTTATGTATATGTAAAAAATGCTGTTCAGTCATTGCAACTTCAGCTGTTAAATCAGATGCTAAAGAACTTAACTTTTAAATAAAGAAAATACGGCCAAATAATAAGTCAGTTTGGCAAAATTTTAACCACAATTTTAAGTATATTTGGCTGCAAATTTTATATTTCAATACGTTGAGCTCCCAAGTACGTTGATGATATAAAAAATAAACAAATACAAATTTTCAAGTTAAATTTTTTTTTTTGTATAAAGATAGTTCTAAATTATATAAAACCTGCATTGTAACTAGTGTAACACAAATATTTATAGTGTTTTTTTACTACAACTACTTATATTTTACTTATATTACAGACAACAATTACACCATGATAAAGTATATTTTTTTTGCAAAGTTTTAGCGAAAAATATGATATATTTGCAGTGTTTACAAAAATAGGTTTGTCACATTTAGCATAATTAAAAATGTATAAGCCTTTTTAAATGTTGTAGTTCAAAAGTTTTACTAAAAGCAAAATATTTTGTTACATTATGATAAATAAAATATATAAAAAAAAACTTGCTTGTTCACTCTGATTAGGTGATGAAGGACTTCCACTCCCTCTGGACGTTATTCTTATAGGATCAGAATCAATTTCAGTCCAAAATGTTGCATAGGTCTTCGCTACAGTTGCACGAAATATTACATCTTCATTCAAATTAGTCGACAAGAGAGAGAATTCTGTTATAATTTCTCGTTTGGGGCTTGGATCAACATGTGTTAATGTATTCTGTAAAAGTATTTTTTATAATTACAGATATTACTGTAATAAATTGCAACACATTATTTTGTGCTACACTTTAGCAAAAACAACAATCAACACTTTACAAAGGAAAACCAATAAACATAATATAATAAAATTTGTTAAATTGTGGTTAGTCTTAACCTTAAAACTAAACGACTTTTTTAAAATATAAACAAAGTAGTAGGTAAAAATAATGTTTTATTATACTAAAATACAGCTAAATGTAATACAGCTAAACAATGACCGTTGCCCAAAAAACTTATGACCAATATAATAAGATGCATTCAATACATTTGTTTCATCCAAAATTTGCAAATAGGAAGCTAATATTAAAAATTGTAATGTTCCTTAATAATTATCGAACATCTATACACAAGTGTTCGATTTAAAGAAAATAATTATCAGTTTCTTGCATATTTTCAGAACATTTCTTTTCGGATTACAATGAAATTTTATCCATATATCCATTTAAGACCTAAATATCAAACTTTTATTTTCTTTAATTGCTAGACTTTTAGGTCCACTTTCTGTTTTTAATCTAAATTGTAGGTATAGAGCAACGGTTCCCAATTAGCATTAAGTCACGGACCCCTAGCTAAAACTAAAATATTACAGGAGACCCCTTCACATTTTGTTTGAACATAAAAATGAAGGAAGGGAAGAAAATTCTTAAATTAATTTTATAATTCCTTTTAACTAAATATAGCTTTTACTAAGAAGGTGAACATAAATTTGTTTACCACAATCAGAAGTTTAATTACTTTTAGTCTCATTTAAACTTGTAAAAACATTGTAATAAAACCTCATGTGAATAGTTTTTCTTTTGTGACCATGCAGACCACCTTTCGGGAAATACTGGTATAGAGCTTTGCATATAAAATGAGAAAGTTAAGTATTTAAAATTGTATTCAACATATGATAAGTTTGCTTTGTGTTTTCACTTTTATTTGGCAACAGCAATAATTTTGTGAATTTTTGAAAAACTCTGTCTAGTAACAGCAAGATGTGTAATGGATCATCCTTTTATTTTTTAATACTTTTATTTAATTAATACAAAATACACCTAATAAAACACACTATTATGCATTAAAAAATAAAAATATAATTGTCAATTTTTCATACCCTAGTAAATAATTTTGATAATTGCAACAATCCACAAAATAGTAACCTTATTAAGAGGGGCCAAGGTTCAAAATCTTGAAACATCTAACCTTTATTACTTAAAAAATACATGGACATTTCTGAATAAAATGACACCAAAAGTTCTACATTTCTAGAACTATCAATATCTGGATTTTAATAAGATGACATCTGCATTCTGATCCAAGTTATCTACAAACTATAAAGTTTTTTTCAGTTCTTTTGACTTTAATATTTTAAAGTTAAAAATTACTTGATATAATAATTTTTTTTACATACTTTTCAAACACTCTTAACTTAAAATTTTATGGCTATATTTTTTTCAAAAATTAAAGTAAAAAATTATAAATAAAATATATTTAAAAATTCTAATTTGAATGCAGAAACGTCATGAAGACAATTTATAATATGAATTTTTGTGTAGACCATTTACAAGAAAAATTTCAAATTGTTTAAGATATAAATTTTTAACATTTATTATTTTGTAGATTTTTTTTAAGTACAAAGATAGCTATTGCAACTACAAAATATAGCAAAAAAAAATCAGAATAGTCCCTCAAAAAACAAAGCTTAGTTCCAGAACCCCTTAAAAGAAGAGTTTAAATTATAAAAGCTTTATTCCCTAAGACTTAAAACAAAATATGACATTTTATACCTGTTTGCCTTGAAAACAATCAGTTGCTCTAGTACCATCTTGTTGGGAAAATTGTCCATCAATTATTTTATGCTTGTCTTTGCTTGAGCGAGCTTGCAGTACAAAGCCTTGAATTTCTTCAGCATATGTTGAAAAAATTCTTACTGAAAATAATTTATTATTAAAAACTAGAATTTTACTAGTCAACATGATAAAAATTTGCAAGACATTAAAACAGTTTTACATAGGTTGTTCACAATCTATTATTTATCAGATAAAAGTAATTAAAAAAGTAGGTTACTTTATATCTTCAGGATACCCTCTAAATAAACAGGGGTGCCCACAAATACTGTTTTTCCACTTGATATGTAATTTAAAAAAAAAAAAATTGAATAATTTTTTTAAAAAGTAACATTTAATCAACTATAGATAGTTATAAATTTATATGACTTCCTTTATCTAATTATCAAGTCTTCTATCCCAGCTTTGAAAAGTTTTGAAGTCTGGAAAAGTTTTTTTTAAATATGTTTTTATGTGTTTTTTTAATATGTTTTTTACCTCTTCATAAGAATTGAATTTTCCTAGAAAGAACGTACTGTAAGGATCTGAGAAGAGACCATAATCATATGAGGCAAGGCCAGGTATGCGAGACATGTGCATAGCAATCTGAAAAATATGAGGGGGGGAGGGGGGCTCAACTAATTCCATTTAAAAAATATTTAACAATATAAAAAAACTCCCGTTAGTTAGCATTTATGATAATTAGTTGTTAATTACCAAGTTAATTGCATACCTTTCTTAAGAAATTAACAATTTTGTTATTATTTAAAATAAAAATTAACATTCTCAAAAAAATTAAGCATAGGAAAGGGAGGGACTTTGAGGTTTGAGCCCCCCTTTTTTTCTATGCCAATAGAGGATTTTCTGTTCCAGTTCTTTAACTTTTTTACAGCGACACTTGCAACATGTGATAACTATCTTGGATAGCGTAATAGTAAAAATGATATTTAGCCTATTCAAAAGAGGGCTTTCCAGATGTGTAGGACATATCAGACGTCAGTAATTTGGCCCTGTGATGCGAGTGCTGTTATTTCCCATAAAAATTTTTTTAATATACTTTTTTTTTTTAATTTTCAATTTTAAGACCAGTAGCTTGAATTCTATCACTTAATATTTAATCATCAAAGATATGTTATTTTAGTTATTCAAGTCTCGTTTTTGATCCATTTGGATACCACCACTTTGGGTATTGCAAACAAAAACCAGATAACCAAGATTCCAGACTTTCCAATCAAGATTATTCTCAGAGTTTGAGCTATATAATTAAGTGTTTATCCAGCCTTCTTTCAGAAAACAATTTCTTATGTGCCAAATATCGGGTTTTCCTTGTTATGGAAGTTCTCTATTTTTGCTTTTACCAGAGTGTTCAACGCCAGCACCTTCAACAAGAACTGCTTCTCACTTATTGCAGTTGGGTTTTAGTAATGCTTTAATATAATGTGCACTATTTTTTTTAAAAGTTCAATAGCCACAAGGTCTGTGTATTGGGATAAAGTTTGTGAAGGTGTATCCACAGTGGCGTAGCCAGCATTGGGTTACCTTGGGTTAGACCCCCCCCCCCCCCCCATAGCTAGTTTAAAAATCAAAATTATTTTTTTGAAAAATAACAAGTGCAAAAAAACAAAAAAACAAGATTTTTTTCTCTGATATCTATAGAGAAAACACATGTAGGTCTACCCCACATGTATCTCCTGCTCCCTTCACTTCTGTCCCCTATAGGGATGATTTTAAGGAGAACAGTGGTCAAACAACCTTGAAGACAGAAAATTCTACATTTTGTGGGAGGTACGATGGGGTAGTAGGTCTGTATGATTGTCTTGGTTGTATGTACACGTAAAGATATACTTTTCTTAATACTTGAAACGGAACGGCAGTTGAGTCGAAATTCAAAATGCATCAATCCAAAATTTGCTTGCTTTGAAGTAAAGTATTTTCCCTGAAAAGACCCATTCATCCCCATGCTTTAAAAATGGATTGTAAATGACTCCTGTCAAAAAAATAATGCTCCTAATTGTGATCCTCTTCGCTCTCTCACGATGTCGATGGAATTTTTTCCCCTTCTCAAAAATCAGTTTTTTGAGAGGTTGTATGTCTCATTTGCCATTTGAATTTGAAAATCACTCCAGTACTGCATGTGGCTTGCTAAGCTAATCTGAATTACCATTTTCACGGTATGCCGTGATCAAAACATAAACTATTGGAAGATTCGCGAAAACACTGTTTTCCGTTTTTTTTTTTTTTTTAATTTGAGTTTTGATTGTTCCCAAGATTAATGCAAATTCGTTTGAAAATTTTTATGGGGATTATTAAAAAGTTATATTCAACTATTATAAATACGAAGGGCATATAATGGAAAATTTGGCTCCATTTACGAAGGGTGGGGTCAACAGATTCTCGTTTAAATCTGTATTCATAACCTTTTTCTGGATTTTTTTTTTCTGAGGTGCTGCACCTCAAGCTGATGATTAGGCAAGCATTTTTCTATTGTCTAGCTTCACAGATTCTACAAATTAATGTTGTTTTTTACAAGAAACGTCAATTTCCATTATGATTTTGCCGCAATGCTCCGGTTTGCTGCATCACGCAACTAATGAAACCTCCTCGCCCATGTCACGCCACAGTCATGCATGATAAAATCAGACGGAAAATAATGATTATTATTCTGTTATTTTTAATAATATAATAAAGAATTATTTACAAATTTAAAATTGCTACTTAAAAATTATTAATTAAAATTACTAATTTAAATTCCTTCAATCCAGCATTCCCATCAATATTTAGCTACAGAATTAAATCCCAGTAAAATGTCAGCCAGGTTTGTTAGTAATTTAAATTAGAAAATGACTAAAGATTAACCTGCAAAAATTAAGCTTTTAATTAACATCTTATTTATAATTTATAAATATATTTAATTAAAATTATTAAATAAGATTTTTAATTTAAAACTACTGCTTAAATTAAAAAAATATCTTAAATTAAATTTACTAATTTCAAATTACTTAAAAATTATTATGATTAATTAAAATTACTAATTTAAAATTATTAATTAAAATTGCTAATTTAAAATTATTAATTAAAATTGCTAATTTAAAATTATTAATTATAATTAATAATTAAATTTTTTTCAAATTATTAATTAAAATTATTAGTTAAAAATTGTTCAAATCTATTATTAATAAAAAATAATTATTTGGTTTTGGTCGAACCAAAAATAATTTATGAATTTATTTAATTATTGGTTTTAACATTCCAGTAGGAACAAGAGTAGTTGCATGTCATTTGTAAGATACTTCTAATTCATGCAATAAAATTATTATCTACTACTAAACTTAAAGGAAATAGGTAAATACTAGCATGCCCATGCGATAACTATCGCGTGACCAACACACTTTGCATTTGACATATCAATAATAACATTATGAAATGTTTAAGCTCACCTTTCACTTTATTACCACTTTTGACAACAGAAATTTGATATGGAGATGATGTGCGCTGTGCTTGGAATCCTGGATGAACAGGTGTAAGTGTTGAGCAGGCTGTCTTCGGAGCACCAGTAGAATAAGCTTCAATAGTGCTTAGCAATGTTGCGAACAGGATGAAACTGCAAAGCATTTTCCTTAAGGAAAAAAAGTGAATGAATTGTTACACAATGCAAATTTTTAAATAATCTCGAGATCAACAGAAAATTTATTCGAAGACTGACAATCAAGGTACAAAATTTAACCAAACAAATCTAGATATTTTTTTTGCAATTTAAAAAATCTATCATTTAATAAATAAATCTCTTAATAAAAGAACTTTTAGTACACTTATTTTTTTTTTACATTGTTCTGAAATTTTAAGAAGAAATGTATTATAAAAAATAGAAGGCAGGGTGACTCTAGGCTATCCTCTTTCAAATTCAATCAGTTCTGTATTTTAAATTTGCAAACATAGCTGCTAATGAAGTACTGTTCCAAATAAGTGGCAAATAAATCATCATTTTTAAATTTAACCTTATTATCGTAAAAACAAAGGTTAAAATGTTTAAATGAATTTTTTTTTAAATCTTTCAATTTATGTAGTTATTTCTTCTTTCATTAAGCTTAAAGCAGCATCCAATTGGAAACTTATTTTGCTCAATTCTCATCTCACCAAAAATGTAATACTATTTTTCCCTTTACAGTGTAAATGTAGAAGTAGGGATGATGTTTGGTAACAATTGAGGATGGTTATTTCAATTGGCAATGATTTGAGATCTAGTTTGATTAAATTGTATAAAGATCTGGTTTAATACTATTATCTTTATAATCTTTTATGAGGGGAGGGGAGGAGGGGGAATTCACTAGCATTTTGTATCAAAATACACTTTGGCTTTGGAAAGGAATGGTTAATCTATATTCCCTTATTCAATATCTAAGTATAAGTTATTTTTTCCTTTGTAGTACAATTATCTGCCAAATATGGCAAAACTTACAATGTTTCACTCAAGTCGAACCAAAATCAGACCATTATTCAGAGATATGAGCTAACATATCCACTGTAATTTTATTAATATAGATAATGGTGGAAAAAAATGAAGAAATTTTAGGAGGCATTTACAAACAAAAATTTGTCCTTGTAACATTTTGTTTTTCAGTATTTTTTAAAGTCTTCAGCTTTAAAACAAATTTGTATTTCTACATATTGAAATTGAATAAAAATATTTTAGTGATGTGTATACAGTATTTTACCTTTGATTGACTTTTTTTAAAAATTGCATGTGTTTCAAAAAAAGTATTTTTGTTTAACTAATAAAATTCAAATAAAATCCAACCCCCTATTAAATAGTAATAAGTCTATGACCAATACATAAATACTAAAACAATTTAGATTTCTTAAAAAATCAATTCTTTGTGTTTTGATTTTAAATAAGATCAAAAATGTTTTGCAGAATTGATTTATATAGTAACTCTTGTCTCGCAATCGTTCTTTTGAAACGAAACTCAATGAAGCTTCTACAAATTTCATGCTTTGCTCGTTCTTTACAATAGTTGATTGCGTGATAATATCCATCTGTCAAAATGAAACAACTTGGGAAAAACACAAATTTAAATTCAAACAGAAGTCATAACACATTAGGTGTCACAGTTGCAGTTAATCGAAAGGTAAAAAAAAAGTATTTAGTTTGAACTCTATACAGCTGAAGAAAAAAAAAACCACTTTTCAAATTTTTCATCTTTTCGTGACAAAAAGGAATTTTGCTTGCGAATTCATTAAACACATGTCTTTATCTTCACATGGGATTATTTATCTTTAAACATTTAATCTTTACACTAGGTCGTACCATAGAGTAATGATACAAATAGAGGAATAAAAATGCTGATTTCCGTGTGTATCATTGAAACCACGTGATATGTGGAAATGCCAATTCATTCATGGGACAATATTACTTGGCAGACCTTGGCGACTTTCAGAACTAAGCGAGATCGAAGTATTGTAATATGGTTGTGTTTAATTTTGTATTTATATATCGTTTTTCTGAACGAGTGGCACAATTTAAGGGAGTTTAGCAGATATATTAAGGAGATTTTTCTTACTTTGTAGTTTTGAAATAATTGCATTACGTTTTTATGTCAAAAATTTACCATAAAAGAAGTTCTTTCAATTGTTATTTTGTATACTTCAGTAAAAAAATATGAACAATAAAATCTGAGAAATATAAAGAGTTTCGCTTCTTTTCGAGTATTGAACACAAATAAAATATTTTCGTTTCGTTAATGAAGCGGAAATATTTAGCGCATATTGTTTGAAAATAAGTAAATACGTACATATATCTTAAGAAGTTGAATACAGACAGAACTCCTTATCACCAAAAAAGAAGAAAGTGCGCCAAATTTGAAACTCGCAGATGTCTGTGCGCCAAATGTGGTAGCGTTATAACCACGTGATGTTGGTTTTTCTTTTCAATGTTGACACCGCGGCCTTATGAGAGTCTAGTATTGAAGGCGCTCTCTATTTAATATTACAACTCTCTGGGTCGTACAGTGTCCATGATCTACGCACAGGACGTCATCAGATAGATAAACACAACAGTGGCGGCCCGTGGTCTAAAATGTTAGTGCAGCCGAAATCATGTGAATCCCCCCCCCCCCCTCTTCCCCCCTATTTTCCAAAAACCTTACATGAACGGAAATTCTTTATTTATTCACTACTCAAATCAAGTTTCCTTTCAATTTTTAAAAAATGATACCATGCGAAAAAAATAGAAAACACTTATTTTTTGAAAATTAAAGCAATCCTGCTTTCCTTTAAACATGCGAATCGGTCAATTTAAATATTAACTTACAAAACGAAACAGCAGGACCATGTCCTGAAACAACAGCACACAGTAAATATATCACGAAAACCATTTCCGTTTGGATATAATCTATCTCGTAAGTTCTCGTTTCACCCATTAGCCCAATCAGCATATCGAACCTCAAGTGCAGCTAAAACAAGAAAACTCATTTCGGCTGAACCTTCTCACAAATGCAGTGCATTAGCATGGGGGGAATCTCCATACTACGTAGCGGTTGCCATGGCAACGATGCAGCCGATTTCGAATTTCGCTTTTTGGCTGCAGGTTGATTTAATGGAGTTTTTTCCCCTCCTGAATTGTGCTTTACGGTAACATGTTTGCTATTTATCGGAGATTTTTACTACCGTAGAAATTTCATTTTCAATTCTAATCTTCATTTAAGAAAATTAGTAAAATATCTGATTTTAGTTTTAAAATACACTAATGAATTTAGGTGCAGCCCGGCTGTACTTGCTGTAGTGGGCGAGCCGCCACTGAAACACAAGCATGTGAAAATATTCTGCAACGTTTAGACCTCTTCTACACGAACAAGTTTCCCAAGAGTTTTTTCAGTGACTAAAGGTGGTGTTCATGTTTGGCAACTGTGTGTCCAGGCACGTATATAGGTATAGATTTTTCATGGGTGGGGTTGGGATTAAGTTACTCAGCACCTGATTTCTTCAGGTTATTTCCCCCTCACCTAGGAGGGGAAAAATCCCCCCCCCCCGAAAAAAAAATTCAACAAACTCCCCTCCTAAAAAATTTTACTCCTCTCCCTTCAAAATTTTAATAAACTACCTCCCCCTCAGGCCCGTCGCACGGGAGGAGGGGGGGGGGGGTATTCTGACTTCTCTAATAATCTGGAAACCTTGAAGGTTGAGAATTTCAACTTTTAAAAACCGCGAGTTGGGAAAATTTATGCCTGAAGAAAAATTATTAACAAATGACAGCTAGGGAATATTATAAATTGCCCAACTTGTAAGATTACATTTAAATTATACCTCGGAACGGACACTGCATTGGGATATGGACGCAACAAATCAATGCTTGTGGGATAATTGTTTAATATTACCTAAAATATTTATTTAAAAAAAAAGGTGAAAAATGTCGATAAGTTGGAACTGGGAATTTTCAGCACTGTTGAGTTGTGAATTTCGAATAATTGAGTTGAGAATTTCGAGTCGCTAAGTTGGGAAATTTCTTGTTTCACCCCCAATAAAAATACTCTGCTAAAATATTTTCCGAATCTAAAGCATAGGGATATCTCTTAAAACCACCATCTCTATTAAATAATTTTTTAAAAACGAGTTTCAATATTTCGTTTGGCGCTCAAAGGGTGAATTAAGTAACTATTTATTGATGCAAATTTGGAAATATTGGCGCACAGCCCTTTACCAATAATCACACAACAGGCACAAGTTCTTAAAAGTTTGTCGGAATATTTTCTAATCGCCTTGTATATTGAGACAATCTTACATCACCCATAAAAAGAAGAAAATATTTATTGCATACAACTAAAAGAAAGGGATTTTTTTTAAAAAATTTCAAATTTAAAGCAAATTTATTGATTTCATACAGTAATAAACTAAAAAGCATTCTAGTGCTAAATATTAATGTTGAACTTTGGTTGTAAAATTATATGTAACAAAAATTCTGTCGAATTTTTACTATTTTCAGATTAACGTAAATATAATTTGGGAATTAACATTTCGATGTTAGCGAGTGCTAAAATCTTTCTGTCATCACATGCCTGTCATTTCACGTTTATCATCACGTCGATATAGCTAATGCCATAAGATTATATTGCAATAGCAATTTAACTTTTTCGCGGTTAAAGCAGATGGAAGACTTTTTAATAAAGTTTCAAATATAAATTAAAGTTTTGAGGCTTATTAATGATATTAGCAATATGGCCCGCCGTTGCTCGTGGTCAATTTGCGAAGAGCTGCGCGATTTTTTTTTGTTAGCGTAGCCAGCGTACATCCCCCTTTGTGCACTGAAAAATAAACTTTATTTAAACCTACATTTATTCAATTACTTTGAGTAGTTTTCGAGATGCCTAAACTTAGCATTTTTAAAATTTTTATGTTTACGACTTTACACGATATTACGACTACTATTTAAACCAATATTTTTTGTAAAATGTTTATTTCTTGTTATATAAAAATTCCTGAAAATTAATGATTAAAAAAGCGTTTCGAATAATTAGCCTTGTAATATAATGTCGATAAAAATAATGTATTCTTCAAAAATAAAGGAAAAACACTTAATAATGTTACTTCAATGAAAATTTGTGTTGAAAAATTATATTATTTTAAAAGTTCTATATTTCTTTTGCATAAAATAGTAGTAATGTAGTAAACAACACATTCATTAGTTTTAATTCTGAAGAAAAATAAATTATAAATTATTTTTATTTATAACTGTTCACACTGCAATTTCATAGAATTGTAAAATATAATCTTAAATATGCCTGCGTCAATATTTACTGACGATTTCCTTTTAAAAATTAATTTTCAAATATTCATTTTTGAATTTCAATAAACGTTTTTGAGGTGAAATCTTTAAAATAAACTACATGAAGGTATAAATATAGAAACCCTAAGTTAAACTTTTAGGGTAATCCATTGCGACACTATATCACTCAGTAACAAATAGCACTATTGGCATAACTGTAATAACGTTGGATAGGAATTAGGTACCGACGCGCTTAAGATCTTGAAAGAAAGCAAAGTATGGTCGGGGCATGAATGGATACCCATGGCGTCAGACGAAACAGCTGGTTTATCTTCCTTCTTCGGTTGGCGAGGTTTTTGTTAACAACATATTCCTAAATTTGCCGTTTAATATATTTTTCAAAGAAAAATCGCAATAGTTGAAGGAAGCCAATATTGTCGAAAAATATTTTTAGTCGTCAAGGCGGTTTTTAACACTGTTATGACGGGAAGATCTATACAATGTAAATTTACAATAGGAATAATGTGTGAGAAAATGGTTTGGTTAATTAACGTCGCACTAGAGCTACACAGTGGGCTATTTGCGACGTTTCGGGGTCTATCTCGAAGGAAAGACCCTGGAACACATACACACACATTTATACATGCACCTCGTTATTTTAGAACCATGGTCAGATGACGAGGAAACACCTGAACTGGCACCCAACGCCTTCAATAGACGCCGGGACTTTGGACCCCGATCAGATTTATCGTGCACCCGTCCCGTATACACGCCGTCAATTTTTGTAGATATTCTGGACGACTTTTCTGGTATTTTGTAGCGAAGCTGGCAACCCTCCGATCACAAGATTACTACTTTTTTTACTTTTCTTTGTTAAGTCCATCGCCTAAGATCGAACCAGGGGAGAGAAAATGGAAAAAAGTTCAATAACTTTTGAACGGTTGCAGATATCCACATGAAATAAAGTAAAATGACGCAAGTTTCATAGAAATCCGTTCAATCGTTTTTTAGTTAAAACCGCACAAACAAACACACATCCATATATGGTCACTGGAATGAGAGCAAACTTTCTCTTTCGATAGAAACTTTTCTTGAGCAGTCCCGCCAATTTGCATTCCTAACCTAACCAGCATTTATGTAGAGGGTGTCTCTGCGTCCTAGCCGCTATCCGCAACAGAATAAACTATTTTGAAAACTAATACGGGTCCTGAATTTTATCATATAATTCTTTATACAAGATATTTTATAAATAGTCTCCCCACTATAAAATTATACCATGACTTTAACTTCCTTTAACTTTGTATATCGCCCCTTTTCCCAGTACCAAAGCACCCAACATATTTAATCTCAAGAGGCAAGATCCCACACTTAGATTTCGTATGAGTCACCATTACACATGTGACTAATTTCCCTCCCAAGCCACTTCAAAACCTAAACCTAAAAATGTGAACTAAAAGTAGAGGAGCCAATCAGGTATCCAGGGTGAATTCTCCTTCTCATAATCTCCATCTTGATAGAGATTCACGATGTAACCTCGAAGCTGAAAGAGGTCTTGCTATGAAGTCCTGAACAATAAAGGATTTGAACTTAATCTTTCGGCCATTACTTATACCTTCAGAACTGAACCTATCTAATAACTACAACGACTGCACATCTAAATTAATAAACATTACACACATTATATATATATATATATATATATATATATATATATATATATTGGGAGGGGTTCTTTACTCCCCTCCCCCCACGCCACTGTTCGCAAACGCCAAACATACACCCACACTCATCGAACTGTGTCACCAAACAGATTGAACTCGTGGTGACACAGGGGAAGGGAGGGTTAACGAGGCACGGACGACACTGGTTAAAAAAACTAAAATAAATCACATACAAGTCATTAAGTAGTTCAGTAAAAATTACGCCTATTGAATGTACAAACGACTATAGTTTTCTCCGTGCAGTATTTGGTTTCGGTGTCCTCAAGGGCACCGCCTCAGGGCGCCACTGATTAATTACACAAATTCTGTTTTTCTATTGAGGAGGTATTTATCCTTCTCAGTGGCCTAGTAGGGGAGCCACCGTGCTCAACTCCCCTCCGAACATACACTTATAAGGTATGCTATAACGGAGTTCTCCCTTATTGTATATTTTATGGACATTTTATCGAATCTTTTATGGACATTTTATATAATATTTTATAGACATTTTATCGAATACTTTTTAGACATTTTATCGAATATTTTAGACATTTTATCGAATATTTTATAGACATCTTATCGAATATTTTATGGACATTTTATATAATATTTTATAGACATTTTATGGACATTTTATCGAATATTTTATAGACATTTTATCGAATATTTTATAGACATTATATAATATTTTAAAGACATTTTATCGAATATTTTATAGACATTTTATCGAATATTTTATAGACATTTTATCAAATATTTTATACATTTTATCGTATATATTATAGACATTTTATCGAATATTTTAAAGACATTTTATCGAATATTTTAAAGACATTTTATCGAATATTTTAAAGACATTTTATCGAATATTTTAAAGACATTTTATCGAATATTTTATAGACATTTTATCGAATATTTTATAGACATTTTATCGAATATTTTATAGACATTTTATCGAATATTTTATAGACATTTTATCGAATATTTTATTTTATTGGTTTGATTAACTAACGTCGCACCGCACTGGAGCGGCACAGTGGCCTATTGGCGACGGTTCGGGGTCTTTCTCGAAGGAAGGACCCGGGAACGATGCCTCGTATTTTTGAACCATGGTCAGGACAACACCTGAGCTGGCACCCGACTAGACTCTGATGAGATTTATCGTGCACCAGTTTCGTATACATGCCAGTGTAATTTGTTGGATGTTCTGGACGACTTTTCAGTATTTTTGTAACGAAGCTGGCAACCCTCTGATCGCAAGATCACTACTTTTTACTTTTCTTTGTCATGTTAATCGCACGGATTCGAACTAGCAATCCCCTGATTACTAGCTGAACGCCTTTATCCACTGGAGGCCCGTATTTTATTTGGAATTTTATCCAGATGTTAAATCCCAAAATACATTTATTTTCAAATTCTTTTACATTACATTCAATTACAAATTCTTTTACAAATTCTTTTACATTCTTTTTCATGGGAAAACATTGCATTAAATTAGATTTCAAGAAAAACGCAATTAAAAGGATACAAATAAATAGAAAGACGCTATTTTTCTAAGCATTAAAATCTACTTTATTTTTAAAATAGTAGTTCTGCGAACAGTTGACCTTGCAACAAAAAATAATAAAAAACATACATCGATTTTAACGGCTTCAAACAACATTCATGTCAAATTTGAAGAAAAATCGAACAACGCGTTTGGTCGTGAACGCGTAACAAACAAATTTACAGACAAACAGGCGAAGTGAAAGATCTAGTTAAAACAGGAAACTCATTAACTGTCAATAATCACTACCAAGTTATTTTTTACTAGTTAAAATAAGCCCATGTCAATGGGGTATTGGCGACGGTTCGGGGAGGGGTCTATCCCGAAAGCAGAGGTGGCGCCACTGGGGGTGCAGGGGGGGGGCTGTAGCCCCCCGTCGGGCAAGCCAAGCCCCCCTGTCGGGCAGAATTATGAAGTTCGTCGGGGAAGAAGTGTTAATTTAATTGTTAAAAACAAGTTTTTTGTGAAACATTAAATAATTTTTTTTTAATAAAATGGATCTGTGTCATTTCGACAGGCAGAATTCCAACAATCTTAAGTTCATTGAAATCCCGACTTTTATGTCCGAATAAGGGGCTCGGACAAGCATCCGATGGGCGCGAGTTCAATCCTCAGCATGTGTGTAACGATTTAGTAAACGGATGGTTGTCAAATTCGACCTTTTCCCGACCAAGATACTATATTCTCAGTGTATGAGCTTGCTGGGAGGGCTGGATGTAACGTAAGGGTATTTAACGAAGTTAATTGAAAAGTAATAGTCAGTAAATTTAAGAACTTTTGGGGGGTTGTGGCGTTTTATTTCAAGATTGGTTTGTCGGGCTTGACATCTCATCGTAATTTTGATCCTGTCTATATTTTTACGTTTAGGAACTTTAATTAACCTTTTTATACAGTAATTTCAACAAACAAACAAAAAAAATTAGTAATAAAAAATTAGGTAGGAAGTGTCTCTCTCAAAACGACCGCGGAGTTTAAGGCGGGAGCCGGTAAATTTGGCGGAATCTTTCGAGGGGTCGTCCATATATTGCATACACACATATAAGCTAGAAATTTTCTGTTCTTCCTGGTTTTATGTTGCTTTTAGTGGATTGTGGATGTATATTGATCGCACGGGACATGAGGGGGGGGGGGGGGGGGTTGAGAATAGCGTGCAGGATGGAAGGAAAGCGGGGGGAGGGGGAATGGCATGTAACGTCAAACTAAACTCAAGCACTTTTTGGGTTCCGATAAAAACTCTGCATGCTCTCAGACGAGTACGAGTTAGATGATAATGCAATTACGCCAACGCTGTTCAAGGCTTATGATTTCGTTATGTTCATGTTTTTTTTAAAGTTCACTTCGCCCACGCCTTGCATGCACCCTTTACAGAGATACGATTTTAAAAACATTACATGTAAAGAAAAAGATTTTTACTCTTATAAAATACAGTCTCTCGTTTGTACAATTGATCATGGATACTGAGCAAAATACGTATCTCCGGTATTACCGTCTGTAAAATTATTTCAATAAACGTGTATTGACTCATCCATTTTACTGGTCATAAAAAAAGCAAGTATATGACTCTAAGGCCCATTTTACACAATTCTACATTTTATGTCAACGAGTAAAACGCGCGTGAGCTTCTCGGTGATTCGAAAATTCATACGGTATGGGTTCTCGAATCACCGAGAAGCTCACGCGCGTTTTACTTGTTCGTGTAGAATGGACCTGCCTTACCTTAAATTGTACCTATTATAAAAACAAAAAATAAAACAGATTTTTTATTATACAACTGCAAGTCAAAAAATAGGAAAAAAAACTCCGTTTTGAACTATTTTTTGTACATTGTCTTTACGAAACAAATTTGGCATGACGCAAAAAAAAACATTTAATCCAACATTGATTACTTCAATAATACAGAAAAAAAACAATAGTCATTTAATTGCTGTCTCAGTTTACCATGTTTTATGTTCATGTAGTTTCATTTTAACGAATGTGGACAAATATATCGGATTTTGCGCAGTCTAGTTCCAAACCTAAAATTTATTTTACTTTTTGTCGAGGCAACCATTGTCACTTGACCATAGAAGAACAATTTAGCCGTCCACGGCAGTCTGAGAGTCGCTTTATTTCCTAGACCAGACAGATGCCTCCAAAAGATAAAATCAGTTTCATCGAGTGAGAACATTGGTCCCTCTTCTATGTTTCTCGACCCCCTTGTGTTTCTTGACAAAGGGACGGCAAGACGCCCCTCTCGACTCGGATCCAGTTCAGCCTTAGGGGGCATACTAAACTGAGTATCCCCCCTAAAGCTGAACCGAGGCGGCCACCGAGGTATTGGGAGCAATGCCGCTAAAGGGCAATTAAGGTGGTAAAAATGTCATCTGTCACTTGTTATCTTCATCTTCAAAGGAAAAGCACTAAAGGCAAAATATTTTCATTCAAGAACACCCTTTTCCATTTTATAGTTTTTTTTGTTCTTTTAGCTGGCTTTTCACTGGCAAGCTCTCTTTGAATTTGGGGGTCACGCATCTGCATAGGATAGGACACAGAGAGGACTGCTGACTGGTGTTGGTACACTAGTATTTAAGGTTTCTAAGAAAAAGGAGGTCCAGTAAACGAACCGATCACTTGTATTGTACGAAGCAGTAGAACAGTCTGAGTTCCGTTCTTTATGAAAGGTTTAAAAAACTTGATAAAGTTTGCTGTTTTTAATTTTTAAAAGAGTAAAAATGCAGTAAAGTAGGCAATGCATTGAGATTAGTGAGTGTCCGATCAGCGAGGATCTATTATCATATAGTGGATTTGGGAACTACAGTACCGTCAAACTTTGATGCAATTCGTATAAGGTGAGATGTCTTAAAAATTATTGTGATTTTTTTTTCTTAATTATTTGAACATGACAATTTAATAATATTTTATTTATTTTGTTAAGAACGGAGTCCTATCGTTTGTTGATTTTTATGTTTTCTGCATTTCGAAGAACTATTGCAATTTTTATATTGCCTATTTAATTTATTTAGTATGGTACTTTTTTCTAACAATACATTTTTTATATGAAGTTTAAAAAATACCTTTATTTTTATTAGAATTTTTATTACTGTACATTTTGTGAAATTTAAATTTATTTGTAATTTAATAATAAAATATCAATATGGAATAAGTTTTTCATGTGGGATCGTTAAAATTAATATATTGAGAAATATTTGTTCTAAAAATATTAGTTCAGAAGAAATCAGATCCTATTTTAAAGGACAATCATGGTTCAATTAGGTAGTCAGAAATAGTTTTCCATTAAATGGACAGTCGTTAAATCCATTAAATTTTTAATTAGTCCTGCTAGGTAATTTAAACATGTTAGTGTAAGTAAAATGAAAATATAAGACTGAATTGATTAAAGAAATTTGAATTTTTAACAAATATATATTTCCTAAATTATTATTAGGTTAAACAAAAGTCAAAATATGAGATTTCTATGTATTAGACACAGGCGATTCCATTGTCAATTCAGCTTTAATTTTTCAGGCTGACTAAAAAATTAAAAACGACATTTTTTCTTATGTAACAAACATTTAATTTTATATGTTCACTGTTTCATACGACATTAAAATTTATAGAAAATTTAGATTACTTCTAAAATTAAACGAAATCGCTTCAAAGTTTAAAAAAAAAAAAACGATATCATGGTGAAAGTGAAATGTTACGGATAACAGATTGGATTGATTTTAAGATACACAGAAAATTAAGTATTAAAAAAAATCTTTTTAATATAATTTTTTCAAAAATAGTACAAATCCAAAATGTCTTCGAAAAATTAAAATATTTCTTTAAAAAATATGTCACACTTCCTATTTTTTTGTGGGCTTTTAAATTTGTTATCTCAGTCGTAAATATATTGTTTGGAAAAAGTCGTGGAAGAAATAAACGAATGCTTAAAATTTTTTAAAAAACTTTTTCATATTCAACCATGATTGACCTACAGCTCAATGTTATGAAAAGAATTTCATAAGAAATAACTCATCGCTCATTTCCGTTGCCTTTTATAAATATAAATGTTTTATCATTGTTTTTAAATAAAAAAAACACCACTTAATTAAATGACAAAGCGGTATGATTTGTACATTTTTTTTTACTTATCTTTTCCCCACTATACTTTAGGTTTGCGAAAACTGTAAACGAGTTAAATAGTAATTATGCCAACATAAAAATGATCAGGCACGTAGGTATAGATTTTTCATGGGGGGGGGGGGGGGGGTTCAGTGACTGAGCTACGGATTTCTTTACTTATCTTCTCCCCCTTCCCGACGGGGGGGGGGGAAGGTACCTAAAGAAATCCTTTTTTTTTTGGGGGGGGGGTCCATCTTAGAGGGGGAATCCTTAACCCCCCCCCCCCCCAAAAAAAAAAATATTTTTATGATTTTTACAGTAATTCGGTTTTTAATTTTTTTATTTGACTTACAATGGGAGGGGTTTGAACCCCCTAAACCCCTCCCTTACCTACGTGCCTGAAAATGATACTTGTTGATTGCAGTCGTCAGAATATTTGAAACTCTGCAATTCTTTAGTAATAATCCATTAAATATTACAAGCATTTAGTTATAATCATTTAGTTACGCAATATTTATCCTCGACATGTTATTTAGGAAAATTTTATACGTGTATTTTACGTCGGGAATATTAGCCCCCCCGTCGGGCAATTCCTAGCGCCACTACTGCCCGAAAGAAAGACCCGGGAACACTGCTTCATAATTTTGAATCATAGTCAGATGACGAGGACAGCACAAGAGCTGGCACACCACACAACCTTACATGGGCATGAGGACATTCAACCACAACGGATTTGAATTTAACGTGCACCAGTCTCATCTAAACGGCTGATTTTTTGTTTGGCTAGTGAAAAGGAAAGAATCTGAAAACCCTTTTAATAACCAGATCGCTACACACCACATCCTGGGAATCGAACCCGCGGCCCCACCCACCAGTGCTAACCGAATGCTCTCCCCCTTCGCAGCAGAGCATATTTTAAGGAATTTTAACTGGTGGGGCAAAATTAACGTCATTCTTTCCTATGCCCCAGACTAAAGTTTATGTTTTTACTATGGAAAATTGATTAAACAAAAAAAAATTACGGTGGGGCAAATCTGAATGACTGGTGGGGCATTTCTACACACTGGTAGGGAAAAATCCCCACCAACTCTATGTTAAAATATGCCCCGCTTCGCAGTGGTGCCGGGATCTGACAGGAATGGTAACTGCCATACCTATTTACATACAAATAGTGTGTTGTGAAAAAGATTGTTTTTAAATGCTAAAAAGAAAAAACGTATTTTCCCCACTGTCATGCTTCTTAAAAATAACTTCCACTGCGCCCACCGGCCTTTTGGCAAGTCCTCCACGATTTCACAATTTTAGGAAGACCTTTGGAAATAACTGTTTTGTAATTTCATATAGTGGTTCTCGCAGAACATTTATAAATTAAAAAATAAAATTAAAAACGAGTTCTTGTTCTTAAAAAAGCAGAATGCGAGTAAAACAAATAATTTTACAGAAGAGTACTTCAAATTTTATATTTATGTTTTCTGCATATACTAGCTCGATTAAAAAAATTAACTTGGAACAAGCTCCAACTTATCATAACTTTAAAAATAAGGTTCCAAAATATTTAATAATTGTTGTTCTTTAATAAACACAAAAATGGATTATTATTAATTATTAGGATTTTTTGTTGAAGTTATTACCCGATTAATTATCAGATCAAGAACGAAAAAAAAAATATTAATTTTACAATCTCAAACACCAAAAAAACATAGCCCCTTCAGTATGGTGGATCATTGAACAAAAATCTTGACTCACCCTGCTTAGCCGGCGCGGAATCAACTCAATGAACAGCTTAGTCGATCGTCCTGCAACCGCCAATTCAAGAATTCGAATGCAATTTGCGTTCGAATCGACTTAATATTACAACAGAGCACGCGAGACGGAAAGCAAGCGCGGGAAATGACGTACGGCCACGGCTGAGTCAGTCGCCGAAAAGCAGCTTCTGTCCAGAGGAAATTTCCGAGAAAATGTGCTACCACCAAAGAAACAAACCGGCTTACCTGATTGGCCTTGGAAGAACCCAGCAGGTGGGCAGGTTGCGGCCAATTGCCCACGCTAAAGGGGCCCGCGTAAGGGAGAACTGTTACTTTTAGTACATAGGCGCAGTGACGGTCCTAGTACATTTTCTAAGTGGTTTCAGAGACTGATGTACGGCAGGGCATTCGGAGCACTTGCCCAGGGCCCCCATTTTAAAGGGGCCCCCAAAAAAATTATTATAAAACTAACAAAATGTGAAAAAGTTAAATATAAATTTTAAAACTCATTATTTTTTTTAATTTAATTTAATCAAAAAAAAATTTAATAATTTTAAATCAATTGTTAATTTTTTGTAAAACTTCTATTTTATCTAATTGATTTCACTTTTCCTGCACGTTCATGATGTCCTTTGGAACACTTGCAAAGTTCAATTCATGGCCAGGACCGTAAATAAACTAGCTTTACGAATTGCACGTGGATTTATCGTTTACTGATACTTTCAACCTATTCCAAATTTTCTGATATTATAATCGTTAGGGATTTGATAACTAAAAAAATGGATAGAACATACGAATCTGGCTCAACTAAAATAAAGCTAAAAGGGAAGAACAGAACCAGAAACGTATGAAGAAACTGTTGAAGTACTGAAAGAAACCATATATCAAAGTTAATTCGAATTCTCGGGTTTTTTTTTTAAATAATTTTTTGCAGTATTTACACTTTCATTAAAGTTGATTCATTACCTTATTTTGTAAACTTATACATAAATTTAGCAATTTTATTTTGAGGTACATCGAGGGGCCCCCTAATGTTCTTTTGCCCTGGGCCCCTAAGCTTGTATGCCGGTCCCTGAGTGGTTCTAATAAATTTCAGAGCATCCCAGGCAGAGCATATTTTAAGAAATTTTAACTGGTGGGGCAATTAAATTCTGCAGAAAGCAGAACCCCAAATGTTAATGAAAACTTTGTACTTAAAATAGCAAATTTTAAACTAATTTAATAAACTTAGTTTAAAATTATATATTTCATAAAAAGTTTATTAAAAAGAAATGATCGAATTCATGAAAT
The DNA here is from genome assembly GCA_963932185.1 of Troglohyphantes excavatus. Classification (NCBI taxonomy): domain Eukaryota; kingdom Metazoa; phylum Arthropoda; class Arachnida; order Araneae; family Linyphiidae; genus Troglohyphantes; species Troglohyphantes excavatus. The sequence continues at coordinate 9,839,758 of OZ010676.1, read as the reverse complement.
TTTCTAACGATTCATAAAAGTATGTTTTAATTGTTTTCATAATGCAATTTTTTTTTTAAATATTCTTTTTTTAAAAACCCTAATGTTTTGTATTTTAAAATATATATTTCCTACATTTCCGCCATTTTACTTCACACAAATGTAAAGTTTTAAATCTACAGTGTATACTTAGGTAAATTTTAGACTAGTACCCGAGCATATTACAAACAAAATGTGCATTAATAAGTAGCATTTACTTTATAAGATGAACAATAATATTCTATTTATTTGTATTCGAAAAATATTTAATTTTACAGCACAAAAATGTAGAAAAATAAGTAGTTTTAAATTTTTAAAACACATAATACTTTCTTAAAATGTGTTATCATTTCTAAAAAATGTTTTTATATAATCTCTGTTTTTGTAAATTGCTGCTCCGACAACTTTTATCGCCGTTCTTTCAGCTGCAGAAATTTTAGCACTGAAGGGCTATGGACTATGATGATTCTCTTATTGTTTCGAGATTATCTTACTGCCTATGATCTGACATCAACATGTTGTAGCAGGAAATTACCCTTTCCACTTACATGGAATGTGGTGCGACCAAGAGTTAAAATTACATGAATGGAACTTTTCTCTCAAACTCCCCTTCCCTTAAAGCCTACATTTTTTGAAAATATTAAATACTTCTTTTTTAAGACTAAAACAAATTAATTATTCTGGTGGGGAAATAGAAGTTTATTGTGAGTCAGACTTATTTGAGATTTTTAATAGTATTATTAAAAAGAAAAGTATTGGAAGCATTGCCGTTTCCACCGAAGCATGCACATATAAAATATAAATCTAAGATAAGTAGTACTCTTTTCGGTCGTACGTAAGAAACGAAAAAAAAATATATTTTTCAATTAAATTATTTTAAACTTATTCTTGCTGTCGTTTCACTCTAGACATTTAGTACAAATAACATAAATATGCTAATTTTGGTTACCATAGAATTATACATTCATGATATATTTTGTTCATATAAAAAACTACCAATCAAAATTTAAAAAAGAAACTAAAACATATTTAAGCATAATCTTGTATAATCTTTTGAAAGACTGGCTATACTTTCATATAGTTTATGCATTTTATTAAAAATTAGAGCTACCCCTCTCCAATAATTTTTAAAAATTTAGGCCTCTATTTATATGTATTAACATTTGTAAATAATGATCCCTTCAAAATGTTATTAACATCGGGAAATATATTTTCCCCCAAAAGTAAAAATTATAAATCTCTTAACTATACAAATAACATTTAGTTAAACTACACACCGTAAAATAAATCTACATAAAAAATAAATGTAATTTACTTACTTTTTGTAGCTGTTGAATGCAGGTAAAAATATCTTTTAAAATTGAAGTGAAAAATCGGCCTAAAGAATGATACTGGAGCGTCTAGTTTCTGAACAGGTGTTTTTTGTACTGGAACCATACCAAAAGGATCCATTGAAACACTTTTCCACCCCTTATGACACCCCCATACCACTAGGCCATATATTTCTGCCCTAATCCCTTCAAACAAATACATGCCAAGAGTTTTCCCGACTATAAAAAAAACAGCTGGTGTCCACTTAAGAGATCCTGCGTAGATAAGGAAGGGTGCAATACAACGATTTTGAACAGTAGGCAATCCGAAATATATTGTCAACTGCTCGACCACTCAGTTCTGAACAAAAGGATTTTTGTGGATGGGAAATAGCTAGACGCGGGAGGGGCAGGGGAAGGGTGTGAAAGCTTTTTTCCCTCGTTAGGAGATTGAGTATCGAAATCGGGCCTTTTCACAGGAATGGGGATCTGTCTCTGTCTAACGTCATTCTTTCCTATGCCACAGATTCAAGTTTATGTTTTTACTGTGGAAAATTGATTAAACAAAACAAAACTACGTTGGGGCAAATCTGCATGACTGGTGGGGCATTTCTACACACTGGTAGGGAAAAATCCCCACCAACTCTATGTTAAAATAGGCTCTGATCCCATGGCATATTTTAACAGAGTTGGTGGGGCATTTTCCCCCACCAGTGCTAAGAAAAGCTCCACTACTCACGTGGATTTGAAAGCAAATTTTTTTATTAGTGTCCTGCATATTTTATATAGGGAAAAACATCGATCATTTTTGTTAAATTAAGTAAATTAGTTTGAATTGACAAACAAATAATTTTTAGCAGTTTTTGCACAAAGCTTTTGTTATACGTGTAGGCTGGGATAACGTATGTCCCATAGAGATCTAGTGGTGGGCTTTGGACACTTTCGAACCATAGTAAGGGGAAGAATTTTTAAAACGCATATGGTCTGAAATACGTTGTTTGCGGCATAACAGGTAATTACACCTTTTCGGACAGGTGACGTTTCGATAATGGTTTATAATTTTATACAGATCGTCTTAGATTGCGCTTTACAGTATTTCGCACCTGAATGACCCTTCCCGGAATTTGCGTGCTTTGAGGAAGGATTGTTACCGACCCCTCGGTCAGACAGTTACACGCCTCTTATTGTAAGGCAAGTTATCTTTCCACAAAGCTTTGAGAGCTGCTTTTCCTGCTTTCCAAATCGAAATCTCTCTCACCTCCCCCCCGGTTTAGGAATTAGCCCACAGCCAGTGCACCTTTTCTGTTACGGAGACCTCGCGAAAAGGTTAACATAAGCATCTTATCAGGATCTGTCAGCATCCTATTTTTGACCATAGAAAAGCATTTGTCCCCACCAGTGAAAATTCCTTAAAATATGCTCTGGAGCTTTTCTTTCTATGAAAGTAGACTAACCGATTAATTAAGCGATGTATAGGGAACATTTTGTTTATTAGTAGGAATTATGATAGAGTTTTGGTTAAAAGAAGCATTTATTCTATAAGTAGATTTTTATTAAACATCAGATCTCAATTACATAAAAAAATCAACATACTCTAAGAGAACTTTTCTAGATTTAACACTTGCAAATTTTTAATTAGGACGGAATAATTTATACTTTTTGCAATATCGTTTTCAATTTATATAAGATCCGAAAGCCTTTCCCAACACATAATTGAACTGAAATAAGTTTTGATAAGTTTTAATATACTAAAACTTCGTTCACCTTTGCTGACAGTAACATGTATAGTTAGCCAATCTCGAAGAAACGTTAAAAGTTAAACTATTTTTAAAATCTCCATTTTGTCCGCCGACTATTTGTTGTCAGTACTATTCGATTAAATAACAATATGCTTATATACTAACAAGGAAAAAAAAATAGTTCTCTAGTACGTACTTAATGAAAAATAACATTATAGAAAAGGCGAGTTCTAAAGCTTGCCATTGGCGAATAGCTCAACTTTGAAGAATTTATTTAAAAATGTTGTAGTAATCAGATAACTTCAAAATTAAATAAGGAAAATTATCTGAAGATTTCCCACTGTAATAACAACAAAAACACATTTTTTCAAACCATTTTGAGACAGTTTTTCCCCTTTTAGTATTGAATACAAAAAATAATGAATTAATACTCTATTTAGAATCCATCACAGAAACTAGAACCCAATACTAAACATGACATCTTGCACGCGAGCTTAATGCATTTCCGGAAATTTATAGAAGTTTGTGACTATTATCGAGTGTGACAATATGCTTTATTTATGAAAGTCAATAGAAAAAAGAGGTTATGGATATTCAGTTTTTCTCTCTTTAGAAATTTAAATGGTCAACGACCTCGCGTTATTGATTCCTTTTATAAGCCGAAGGTATCAAATATCATGCAAAATGAACATAATTTTCACGGAAATCACTACTATAACTGTATTATTATTATTATAAGTAAAATTTGTACTTTCTTATATGTACGTCCCAGCTAGAAATTTTCTACAAAAAATCTACAGATCAATAAAAATCTGCACATTTTCTGCAAAAATCTACAAAAAAAATCTCCAGATTTGAAATGCGAGTTTTGACTTTTTAAGTAATCTGCAAATTTTTACAGATTTTTTGCAGAAGTTTGAAGATTCATGACTTAGAGTTTCTTCAACATACAATATTCTTTTAATTCTGCAGATTATCTACAGATTTCTTAACTTTGAAATATCGGATTGAATTTTTTTTTGTGTGTGTTTGAGAAATCTGATATGAACTTCAAAACCATATAAGTGATTTGATCTTTACAATCCGTGAGGTCCGGTTTGAAAAAAAGATTATCTGGTGAACTATTGTAGGAAATGTTAGTAAAATATTTGTACTTCCTTAAAAGTTTCAATAAAATATTTTGTATTTTATATGAGTCTTTAATAAAAATCAAGCATACTTTATTGCATTGCAAGCCCCCATCTGAACACGGAGGCAAGACATTGACACATTCACTGCCATACGAGTTGCATTTAACTCGCGTCTTAATTATCCAAGAGGTTCCGTGAGTTAAATACAACTCGTATCACAGAGTACGGTATTCGTGCTGTGAATGGTGTACACTTCATCATATAAATCATGCAATCCTAATAATGTAGGCACATTCTTCATGGCCTCCCAGACCCAAACCAATCTTGGTTTGGATTTGTCCTTGAAAGGCAAATTTTTGTATGCGAGTGATATTTTACTCTGGTCTGCCACGCCCTTATCGGATTTGATGCTGCGTGAATTATACAACTCACGCACGAATATCATAGAATTTTTGCCTTCAAAATTTCCATACATGTTGATAGATTTGAATCATTTTAAAAAGCAAATCAAGAATAAAAAAATGTGGCACTTTGGGCACCATTTTTTTTCTATTGTGGCAGTGAATATGTTAACAAACATTCATATAATCTAAGGCAGTGGTTTCCAACCTTTAATTGAACGACAGAGTTATAAGTTAGACAAAGGGCGAACCACCTCCAATTTTCATAACAATGAATAAAATACAGTTGTTGAATATTATTTTGGTGCTAAATATAATTCAAGTATTAAATACTGTATTCTCGAAAAATGAAATTATTAATTACGCAGAAGTAGCTTATACGTATTTTTCACATAATAAAGGGATTATGAAGGCATGCGTTTACACTTGTTTTACCAACAGCCAACTCTGATATTTTTTTTTAATGCAAATGCTAGAGTAGAAATGAGAATTACACTCATTCAAATATGCAAGTGGAAGAATTCCATGCAAATTTTTCACGGTCCACCAGTGGTCCGCGCATCAACGAGTTGAGAACCAATGGTCGAAAGGAATAATTGCATTATTGTAATGTTTCCACAGAAGCTCCTGTTAATGTCAAAATACCAACAAGTAGAGAGACATTTTCTGATATCCATTAAACGTGGATTTTCATGTAAACTTTCAAATGTATAACGTGAAGGAACCATGTTTGAATATATAATTGTTTGGTTGTTAGATCACGGTACCGGAAGCCATGTTATTAGATCATAATTTTTTCGCTTAGTCCGATCCGACATTGTACACCGTGACATTGCATCCGGCGCCGGTGTCATCACCGGGAAAACCGGAAACGGTCACGCACGTGGGCCAAAGGCAATGTTATATAATTAGAACTTTTCACGTAGTCCGACACATTGCATCCGGTGTCGACACCGGTTTCCTCGATGTGCGAAAAAGCAGCCTTAAGCATACAAGGTAGCTAGCACTAACTGTTATATTTCAAAACAAACGCACAGTGATCAAATTTGATAAGTTTCATTTAGATAAAGATCCGTTGTCTAGGAATCATTTCATTTCTGGGAGTGCAATGGAATTTGTAAGAGAAATTCGAAAGTCTGAATGAACACATTGAATTTGATTTTTAAATAAAAACTCAATGAACCATACGATATCCAGAATACAAGTTTAACCTTCCGAACTTTCTGGATGAGCACGATCTCTTTTGTCGGATCACAATCCATTTAGACCATCTCGCTGAAAGTGCAAAGATCCCAGCCGTGGCCTGGTTATGTTATCGTATTAAATCGCCGATCACTTGGACTTAACAAAACAGAACTTGATTCGTCTCCCATTGTTTTGTTTTGTAGAAATAAGCGTTCTACAAATTGGGTATTGTTGCATTCATTCTGTTCTTCGACCTTCGTACACTCATATCGCATGGAACGAGGCGTGATCTAAGACAAGAATGGACAACCGATCACAATTGAAGGAAACCAGTTCCAAATCTAAACATCGAAGGCCGCCCATGACCCCTTTGGGTTTTCTAAAAAAACATTCTTCCTGGTTAGAAGTGAAGGCGTGTTAATTTCGACCTTTATTACACGTTCCGAAAAAACGTTTTCTGTTATTACATCTGTATGCAAAATATGCTACGGGTATTGGGCAATAAAGTGTGCTATACTAGATCATCACGTGTAGAGTTTTAACAAGGGCCCGATTAAGACATTGAAGCAAGGGAAGCCCGCTTTTTAAATGGAGCCCCCCCCCCCCCCCCCCAATGCTTTCAAATAGACTCTGGAACATCAAAGCGAACTTTTACGTGCACTACAATCCTTGCCCCTGAATGGCATTGAAATTAAGCATATTAAAACGCATTAATAAGTAATGTTTATTCCTATAATATTATATACGTTTTGATTTTTCTCCCCAATATTTGAACAAATTTAACAAAACAAGTGACAGTTTTGTTTACTTAAGTTTCTATTGCAATTTTTTAAAGGTAAATTTAGTAGCAAACTAGGTTAAGGGTGTTAAATATTTTTATAAAATGTGTGATTTGGGGGCCCCTCAAAAATATAAAGTGTAAGCCTGGGCTTTACGGGCAAATTCGGTAATCAGGCCCTGGTTTTAACCCTCTAGTACATCAGTTCATATTTTAAGGAATTTTCACCGATGGGGCAAATGCTGTTCTATGGTCCCTAATAAGATAGTTGAACCTCGATATTAATAATAACTTTGTGCTGTTAGTGCCAAAAACAATTACTTTGTCTCAATTCAAACTAAATATATGTACTTCAGTTAACAAAAATTAATGATTTTCCCTCTAGAAAATATTTAGGACAGAAATAAAAAAAAATTGTGTCAAATCCACATGAGTAGTGGTAATTTTCTTGGCACTGGTGGGGAAATTGCCCCACTAACCCTATGTTAAAATATGCCCTGTGTGTAGCATATATGCTACACAACTTTAAAATGACCGCTAGTTGTATCTATTGAGTTTATGTTAACTATTATAGTATTGTCATGAAGGGAACCAGTTCTTATAACCGCCACTAGGTCCCTTTTCTTTATAAAAAATGATTGTGATAAAGGCAATCAGTTGCTTCGAGGTCTGTTGTTCTAAAACTGGCCCGTGAAGGTGAAGTTTTCGAAGATTGTTTTTTTACTTACAAGTATAATCTGGCTCTACAAAAAATCCTAGCTAATACCAGACGTATGTAGATTGTATTGTAATTTTTTTAAATAATTAAAAAAAAAATAACATTTAAAGGCACTTGAATGGGTTTTAGCTTTTGGTTATCTAAATGTGGCCTCTAATTTGAATGTCATAGGTCCGCCACTATTTTATTCATTTGTGTTCAACTTATTGTTATTAAAACATCGACAGTAAACTGAAAGGCATAATAGTGCTTTCATATAAAAAAAGTAGACCATATTTGGGTAGGCAAAACGCAAAGGATGAGTGAATATCATAATTCATGGTCACAATACAAATGTCAACATTAAGTTCAATCCATTAACTTCAAGTGCTATTTACTAGTATAATCCTATAGGTTTTTATTCACTACCAAATATTTCGTTACTAATATTATTTATACGACGTGTACACATATAAATACATCCAATGTCCATATCGAGATTGGACCCTCCTATTGAAAGTCAAAAGAAAAAAACTGAATTACTTTTTAAATCATGAAAATACTTTACAAAAAAAAAATGAGGAACTTGAATTTCTTGTATAATACTGCTTGTTGAGTTGTACGAGTGAAAACCTAGTATTTCTCGGGGTACTTACCCTGGAAAATAGTTTTCAAAAGGCTTCAACAACATGTTTTGAGATCATTTTTATCTCAAAAGTCTAACACGGCGTCATCGTTTTTCATTATCTAGCATTTAGATTTCGGCGATTAAGGGAAAAGATCGCCAAACGGGACCGTATAAGCAAGATTCTCCAAAACCATATTATTCTTAAGAAGGTTTCTGAAGATTTGTTCTCTAAATTTATTTCTTAATTAGGGAGTGATATTTACTAATTTAAAAAAAATAGTTAATGTCTTATATTGGTAACGGTTTCATGAAAAATAAATGATAACTGCTACTGTTTCGATATTTAGCTACCAACGTATTCATGTTTACTTGAATGAAAATTAATAAGTTTAACAACAATGGGCCAAACAAACAATGGGTACAAACAATAACAAAGGGAGACGGATCAAGTTCTGTTTTGTTAAGTCCAAGTGATTGGCGATTAATACGATAAGAAAAAAAATTATTGGGGAGGGGGGAGAAGTTTTAGAAATTTTAGTCTGGGGGGGTTTGTTGATTTTGGGTTAGTAATTCCCCCCCCCCCCATCCCCCTGTCGGGGGGGGGGGGGGAGAGGGAGATAATTTACCTAAAGAAGTCAGTTGCTCAGTCACTGAACCTTAATGACAAATCTATATCTACACGGAATTAAATATCTTGAAATACTTATCGACGCAATTGAAGCCAAAACACAAAAATCAGATCGATCTTTACGGGCCAGTTTCCGCCATCTCTAGGTTAGCTAAAAAGAAAGACAAAAACTAAAGGGAGCAAGTTTCACTTCAGATTAAATGAATACGTTGTCAGAGCGATTTCGTGCTCCACCCTAACCTATTTAGATCAAGGTAAGCTGACCACATATTCATTCCTAGATGTGAATACTGGAGTTGGCTGAAAATGCACAAGGGAATTTTAATACATAGAAGTTATTGACCTTCCCAATTCTGCTACGGAAACGGATTTCTTGGAAATTACGCTGACTCAGGAAAACGTACACGTTTCATGTCCTGTTATTGGATTTCATTTAATGCAAGGTCGTATGGCAAAATTATATTTATACGAATAATAAAATAAAATTATATATTTTAATAAAAATTATTAGTTTAGAGGTGAAGTAAAATGGGAGAATAGTAAAAAATGTCGAATTGTAGAATCAGTCACTTTTTCAAATTTAAAAACGTAGTTTTCATATTAAATTTTTAAAAGTACCCGGAAAAATTATAATGAATTGTTGTACTATATTTAAAAGGTATGCGATAATTTATATTGAAGTAAGAATGGAAATGCAGTAGAACTTCAAATATCCGGATCAATTGGGACTAGATCCCATCCGGATAATCGAATACCCGGATAATTCACGAAAAAAGGTTATTTCTTAGTAAAAAAAATACTAATTTTGTTCTACTAATTTGTAAAATACTTATATATACATATATATACATATATATATATATATATATATATAAAAACCATATACTTTAGGATACCTCGTCAACTATAAAATACAATTATTTGTACAACACAAATTTCAGAAATAAATGTATAGTGACCCGATTGCCGACCATGGAAGATTGAGGGATTGTGGAAAAAGTATTTTTTGAACTTTTATTTAGCTAGATTCGCAAAAGGACATATTTAGTGGTACCTAGTCTTGGGAGATGATTCGATATATATATCGAAATTCCGGAAGTAAAATATAATCGCGATTTCGGATTTCACGATTAATCGATTTCACGATTAATCGATTTCACGATTAATCGATTTCACGATTAATCGATTTCACGATTAATCGATTTCACGATTAATCGATTTCACGATTAATCGATTTCACGATTAATCAATTTCACGATTAATCGAAAGTACACCCAGAATTATGGATAAACTCACATCCGGAAGAATAACTCCAGAAGAATTAAATTTGTTTATCAACAAACTTAAGAGCAGTAATGCTTTGACAAAAGTGGCAAAGTAAATTTTTAATAACATGCGACACAACAAAATTGTGCTTTTCTTTGATTTAAAAACAATCCAGTTCCGAAACGTAAGTTTAAGATTGTGTTTATTTTGCTAATGTACTTATTTTAATAATAAAAAAATTATTTAAAAAAACAATTAATAAAATATTGATTCATCAACAATATGTATGACAATACGATAATTTCGAAAATTTAAACGTGTTACACCTATTCTATAAGTATAGTAAGCAGGGCCTGATTAAACAAAAACGTAATACTATAGGCGCCATACCACTGATTGAACCCCTCTTGTATATAATAGTCTCAAAGAAAAAAAAAAGCAACGCATATTAAGTTCACTACACATCCTCAAAACCAAGAAATTTTAACGGTTTGGGGAAAATTGCAGAAAATTTATGAAAAATTGTCGTATTTATAACAAATTTTTCAAAGCATAGGCAGCTTTTAAACAATTTTGTGTAATGTAATTAATTAAAAGTTAGGGCCCCTAGCCCCGGCCTAACGTTAAATCATTTCGAAAATATCAATTAATCGGAAAACATCCATTATTGACTGGCAGTTAATTGCGATGGCCAAACACCATCATTGCCCAAGCCTAATGTCCAGTGGTGCCTGCCTCCATCTCCAATCTATTAAAGGTTGTCCGCCACAAGAAAAACCAAGACGTTTCTCTCAGACATAATAAAGGGCGTGCGATGGAAAGTGAAAGGCCGGTGCGATGCAACAGAGCTTGAAGTAGGGCATTGCAGCAAGAGTCTCGCCTTCGGCTACGAGTTGAGGATCACTGACCTGGTTTCGGGGCTGCAAGGAGGGGCACCCGCAGCAGAAAAGCACTCGTAGTAGTGAAGAGAGGGGGATGCGGGAGATTGGAATGGGCAGGATACAAATTGGGGCCACTTTTCAGATTTCTTTCGGGAGACACTTGTATGAAAAGGGTGCTCAACGTTTTGGTTAATTAACGTCGCACTAGAGCTGAACAGTGGGCTATTGGCGACGGGCTCAACGTTTGATGGTTGGTCAAAAACATCGTTGAACTACAGCTGCACAGTAGGCTATTGGCGGCGGTTCGATGTCTATCTCGAAGGAAAGACTCGAGAACACCGACTCGTATTTTTCGTATTTTTGAACCAAGGTCAGATGCAGTGCCGTCACACAAAAATTTAGGAGGGGGGGGGGGGGGGGGGGGTTGAAACAAAAAAAATTTCAACTTAACGAATCGAAATTTCCAACTTAACTATTTGAAATTCCCCAACGTAACGATTCGAAATTTCTAACTTGAGTTTTCAAAATTCTCAATTTTATTGAACTGTGCCGAAAATTTCCAGTTCCAACTCATCAACATTTTTCATGTTTGTTTTATATATATTAGGTAATATCAAACAGTTCTCACAAGCATTGATTTTTTGCACGCATGTTTCAATGCAGTGTTCGCTTTGAAGTGTAATTTAAATGTAATCTTACAAGTTGGACAATTTCCAATCTTACCTAGCTTTCACTTGCTAATAATATTAATTTTTTTCAGTCATAAATTTTCCCAACTCGGGGATTTTTAAAAGTTGAAATTCACAATTTTTAGGGTTTCCAGATTATTGGGGGAGGGGGGGGGGGGCATCCTCCCCCACCCCAAACCTTCCGGTGCGACGGGCCTGATTAAATGAAGACCACACCCGATCTGGCGTCCGACATAACCTTAATAGGCGTCAGGACAGTGGATTCCGATCAAATTTAACGCGAATCAATCCCTTATACACTGCGGTTGAATTTGTGGATATTATAGGAACGAATCTGGCTACCCACAGATCACAAGCTCGCTAGTAGATTATAAAGTCCACGTAGATATTCGAGCTCACACTTTTCCGATTACGATCCCGATACTTTACCACTGAGCAACGCGGCTCCAGTGCAGTGTTATCTCAAACAAAACAGCTGTTTTTTTATTACTACATTTTTTTTATATATAATTTATTCTGTTGTTGTATCATTTAATCTTGAAATTCAACTTTAAACCCCTTTCAAATGTCATATTGACTTCAAACTTCACATCCCCGCGTAATTCTGATGACAATACGATAGTTTCGAAAAATTAAATCACACCCATTCTACAAGTATATTAAGCAGGGCCTGATTTAGAAAAGTAATACTATAGGCAATGTATAGCACTAATGGGGCCCCTCTCGTAAAAAAAATTAGTCCCGAAGAATGAAAAACAATGCATATTAAGTTCACTACACATCTTTAAAACAAGAAATTTTAACAGTTTGGGGAAAATTGCAGAATTGTGAAAAATTTCCGTATTTATAACGAATTTTTCAAAGTATAGCCAACTTTTAACTAATTGTGAGATGTTCAGCAACATGCAGTTAGTTCACCTTTCTTTATCTACCAAGCAATTCCAGGAAAGAATTTCCACTTGAACAGTGTATATGTCAAAGAGCCAATCGCATAGCTCCAACACATGAGGACCACGCAGGAGACTGCCGAATGCGATAAACACTGACTTATAGGAACTCATTCCATCCAATGTAACTACACGCTCTTTCAGCGTGCTATCATCCTAATTGTAACGCCATAGACTTAACCTTTAAATGTAAATCCTTAATTGTTAAACTTGCATAATTAAATATAATTTATTTTCTAAATACTACGGCATTCATCAAATTATTTATTATCACTTAATTAAACAGTCTGAATCTTAAATGGAGTCTACAATAGCGTGGCCGTACAACCAAACTACGGCCGCTGCAAATGTAATTAAGTAAAATTTGGGAATTCTAAACACATGGGGCGGACCCTAGGACCGGCCTAACGGTGAATCAGTCACTCACAGTAAAACCCCTTTGACACGAAAGATATAAACAATCGCGAGCTTTTTCGAACGGCTGTAATTCGATAATACATAAACCAGATGCTTTGCATTCTCGGATCACAGAGCTACCTGAAAAAGCTTGCGCGCGTTTTTCTCGCCCCCAAAGGGACTCATTTTATCACACGCGCGTGGCTGCATATGTTATTCTGATTTTAGCTAAAGCCCTTGAACACAAGCTTATAACCTGATTAGGCACCTGGAAAAAAAAATTCGTGAATAATGTTCGTATAAATGTTATTCTCTATGTTAATAATATCATTTCACAAAATATAGTTAAACTTTTTCGAGTTAGAACTCTAGGACAGTACTCAAATGGTGGTTTTGCGGGTCAATATTAAGGGTTTCCTCGGGGTCCAAAGAACAAAAAATTAAAAGGTATTTATCGGTCGCATTTAGTGACTTTTCTGAAAAAAGTTTATTTTAAAAAATGAACTAAGTGAATTTTGGTTAACTGTCCAAAGAGATCAAAAACAACTTGCTGAGAATTCTTTAAGTTGTTTGAACCCTTGTTGCGTAATTTATAGATGTAAAAAAAACTTTTCTACCAACTGTTATACGAGTAGGTGAGCGCAAGAACGGCCCTACCCCCAAATATACTTTACAAAGAAAATAAAGCTTGAATATTTTTGAAAATTTGATTGTTTTTTTTACTTAAAATAATTGTGGCACTGAGTTAATATGTGGAGAACATATGAAATCAGTTATTGTTATCCATTAAAACCGCCAGTACTGTGGGATTACTGGATATTTTTATTTTGAATAGCTTTCAAGTCAAAAATGAACTATAAACGCTTTCTAGCGGAAATTACGGGGAAATGGGTTAGACCGATATTGCTTCAGTAAATTCGTATTCTGTAAGAAAGTTTAGTATCATAAAATGAGTTTTAAAAAAAATGTGGGTTGGGCTTTTTTGCGCTCATCTACTCATATAAAAAAACTGATATCGTATCAGAATATTCACGTTGATTTAAGAGGGAAAATATCAGGCTTGAGCAACCAAATTTGGACGAAATGATACAATAAAATAATCTTTCTAAAAAAAAGGAAAACAGACGTTAAGAAAATGCGCTAAAAAGTAAAAAATAATTTTTAAATTTTACGACCGAGTTGAAAAAATTAAAATTATTTAATATGAATTTTATACCTCTTACAACTTTTGTAAATTGGCACAAACTTCAAAAAGTGTTATTAAGTATAAAATTGATATTAAATAATTCAATTTTTTCAACTCGTTCGTAAAATTAAAAATTATTTTTTACTTTTTAGCGCATTTTTTTAACATCGGTTTTCCTTTTTTTTGAAAGATTATTTTAATTTTCCCTTTTTAGTTTTTAATTGAGCTTTGCCCCTGCTATTCTTCACCAAGAAATTCAAGTAACAACATTTTGTCTCAACAATATATATCGTAAAACATTCCCTATCCATGGCAATAAATGCTGGGTAAACGAAATGTCATTGTTGTACAACTTCTGTTAAACAATGAAAACATTTTGAAACAGATAAATTGTTTAAAAAAACTCCGGTTAATCGACATTTCCGGATATATAACAGCCGGATAACCGATTAGTTTTTGCAGATTTTGCTTAAGTGGATTTTTCTCTATCCAACAAAAAAAGAATTTTCGAAATCGGACAGTATCTTTTTTCAAACGGTCCGGTTAATTGAGAATTCCGGATAGTTAAATGCCGGATAACCGAATATTTTTTTTCAAATTGCTCTCAAGTGAAACATCCCCTATCCAACCAAAAAAATTTTTTTCCAAATATAGAACCGAAATTCCGCGCGAACATACATAAAAAAAATACATAACAGACGAATTGATAACCTCTCGACTTGGCGCACATTGTCGGTTTTAATTTAAAGTTTATGGCGGTTTTATTTTGAATTTTTGGTGGGCAGTTGGTTTAAAAGAAAGATTTCACCCAACCTATACGGTTCGAAAATCATAACTAACTTTAGCGACTATCACAATATTTTTATGTATAATATGTTAAATGCACAAGAGACTAAAAGTAATTATATTTCTGATTGTTGGGTTATATTTTCTATGTATTTGTCCGTATTCTTGGTTAAAAACTGGAACATATTAAAAAGACATAAAATTAAATTCAGAATTTTTTTTCTTCTATTCATTTTCATGTTCAAACAAAATTGAAAAATATACATCCCCCGAAATCAAGGGGACTTTCCACGAGCAAATACGAAGGAGTTCCCGGTCCTAGTTAAATAATTCTAGGTGGGGGGGGGGGGGGTGGGGGGGGGGGGGGAGTCCGTGGCTTAATGCTAATTGGGAACCGCTGATCTAGGACAGTGGTCAGCAAAAATTAGTCAACAGAGCCAAATATCAACAGTACAACGATTGAAATTTCTTTTGAGCCAATTTTTTTTTAAATATAAACTATATCGGTAGGCACATTGTCATTAACTTAATTATGGTACTCCTAAGCTGTTATTAACTTAATTAGGGTATTCCTAAGCTGGACTTTGCTAGAAACGTCCTCAATCTGAGAGGTCGACCTCTAACAATTCTCCCATCCCATCGTCTTCATACTTATACGTCTTTCGTCTCCTTTGGTTCATCCTCTATATGTCCAAACCATCTCAACATACATTTATCAATCCTTGACACTACATCTTCTTACACTCCTCATCGCTCCCTAAAATTAACTTCATAAACTTTACTTAAAGTTTTAAGTCATACTTAAACTTTAGGTACGTTGTATAAAACTTGATATCATATACTTAACAACGATATTATTTATTGAAAAATTAAATTGCAAGGTATCCATAAAATTAAATAATAACAATGACTGACAAACACTAATGTGAACAATTGAATTGCATGCTCGTGGAAAGTTTGGGTAAGTCAAGTTGTATGTTGTTGTTTTCAATTTTGGGCAACGAAGTTTCAATTGCACTGTACTTGCACGCCGGCACATGGTATTTTGAGGAAGAGCCACATTCAAGGAGCCAAAGAGCCGCATGTGGCTCTCGAGCCGTGGTTTGCCGACCACTGGTCTAGGGTTAAGGTGAACTTAATTGTATAGAATATGAAAAGAGGGATATTGAAGGTAAATTAAGGTAAAGTCATAGAATTTTCAAGTAACTTTTACCTAAAGAAGTACATCGGTTTTAATTTGCATAACTTCTTTACCGTATCTAAATGGAATAAAGTCTTTCAGAAAAACCTATAAAACCTTACAAACAGCAATGAAAACTGCATTTCATACGAGTATTACACATCGGGAAATGTTTCAACTATCCTGGTATTTTATGTTTCACAATTTCCAGCAAACAATATTTCATGAAAATCGTAAAAATTTTGACTGTCATTCTTAACCGATGTTATTACAAAATCAGTCACTATAAATTCCTAGAACTACCTGGTATACTGAATATTACAAGAATTTAACAAAATGGTGACCATATTTAAATCGTTTAATTCAGAAACTTAGCTAAGTGTACTTTTTCAAATTTTCGAGGGAAAAAGTATTCTATCTTCGATATTAATATAGATTTTTACTTAAAAATAGAGTATTAATTAACATCTTCCCGATGTGATGTTGCCTATATTTGAATTATATTATTTATTTCTTATTTTTGATAATTTTTTTTAAATTTTCAGTTAGCTAGTTTTTGTAATAAAATACAAGCAACATCACATAGCGTGTTGCGGGCATATAGTGCGAATGCAAAATTGAAACGTCTGGTGATGGGTTTCCGAATTTTTTTAATACAGAATCAGAATCTCATATGGTAAACAGACATTTTTGTGCGCAATTCCATCAACTGTTATTCTGTCAGCCGCCAAAATAACTTTATAAATGCATTTTTTTTACAGTAAAAACTTATTTTATTGCAGAAACCCGCTAATTGCATTTTTATTTTAAAGTAAGGAATAAATATTACAATTTAATTATTATTAATTATAAATTTTATTAATTATTACAATTCGTCTGGCGACGGGTTTCTGAATTTTTTTTAATACATAATCAATATCTCATATTGTAAACAAATATTTTTGTTCACAATTTCATCATGTTATTCTGTCAGCCGCCAAAATAATTTAAAAGTACATTTTTTTACAGTAAAAACGTATTTCATTGCAGAGACCCGCTCATTGCATTTTGTTTTAAATGGAATATAGTAAGGAATAAATATTACAATTTAATTACACTCAACATCCATTTCGACAACCATCTACATTAATATCAAAGGTATATTTTCATTGTTCCCCAAAATCAGAAAAGTACATTTAGGCCCATTTTACACGAACGGCAAAATGCGCGTGAGCTTCTCGGTGAATTCATATCACGTGGTATGAATCACCGAAAAGCTCACGCGCGTTTTTCTCGCTCCCGTAGAATGAGCCTTAGCGGGGTTTCTGAATAAACTATTCGAATATGATCCGGAGAATACTTACATCATCGTTTAACAAAGGCATTTCATCATGTGTATCGCAAACTGCATTCCGAAGGAATGAGAGGGTAAAAGGAAAGAGAATTGACATTACGACATTGATCTAGATTATTTGACATAAATCTGTAGCATAAAATCTCTATGATAAAGTGGATATTTCTTTACGAACTTCGAAAAATTATTTAAGTAGAAGTTTAATAGTGGACCTTGGATGAATTTTTATTTGTTCAAAGGCTTTGAGTGCTTCCGGTCAATTTTAGTAAATTGCTTTGTTTTTTTATAGGTTCTTTAATGTCCAAATCGCAATGATCCGTATCCAAATTATAAGCAACGCTTTTAAAGAATAACAGCTTTTATTTTCAAAGGCCGACCAGCATACAATTGGCTAGTGAAGTATTTTTGGGGTTAGTGATATTAGCTTCTTAAACTTAAAAAAAAAATATGCACGAGTTAAAAATGTTATTTATCCAATTAAAACAAATTTCTGCAGACTTTTGTTTAAAATTACTATTCAATTACAAATCGTTTACACTTCCATCGGAAGTGAAACACGAATAGCAATTATATTTTGAAATTTGGGTTTTGCTTCGATGCACGAATTAATTAGAAATTAGTTAGCAATATATAATTTTTAATGTTAGCTTAATTAATTAGATTGAATAATGTTATAAATGCTTCTGTCCATATCAATTCTAAATTGTAATTTGATTACAAGGACTCACAACAAGTGAGTTCTCAATTAGTATTCAACATGTTTCTTTTAAAGGACACGGGCGATGAATAATGGAATCTTTCTATAGATTATGCTGTTTCGGCTAGATTTGTTTGGTATGCGAAACATATAATAAAAATATTTCATACGTACGAGCCGCTGTTAGGGTTTAGCGACAGGTGTTGTAAAGGTAATTTTGCAGCGAAATAGATTATGTAGTTCGAGTCTATGGCAAAGATGTTGATTGTTGAGTTATATTTTCTATGTATTTTATTGGGTAAATTTGCGATCATATTCTTGTTAAAAACTCCTATTTAAATTTTAGCAAAGGGTCTGTGGTGTAATGTTAATTGAGAATCGCGGGTTTAGGGTTTGGTTTATACGTTTTTCGGCTGCCTATTTCTGTCTTTGTATTAAGACTTATTACAGCCACATATAGTCACATACACATTCATACTTGCACCTCGTTATTTTAGAACCAAGGTCAGATGACGAGGTAACACCTGAGCCGGCACCACCTCAATAGGCGTCTGGACCCCGAATAGATTTATCGTGCAGCAGTCCCGTATACATGCCAGTGTAATTTGTTGGATATTCTGGACGACTTTCTAGTATATTTGTAGCGAAGCTAGCAACCCTCCGATCACAAGATCACTACTTTAAAAAAAAAAAAAATTCTTTGTTAAGTCCATCGCACGGATTCGAACCAGCAATCCTCTGATTACTAGCTGAACGCCTTTATCCACTGGAGGCTCGCCATCTCGTTGGAATGTTCATGCGTGGGAGTTTAGACCATATACTTTTCCCACACAAAGTGTTAAAGATATATTAAACGAACTCTGCACGAGATAAGATGGTTAAAAAATACGAGGCCTCGTTCCCGGGTCTTTCCTTCGAGATATGCCCCGAACCGTCGGCAATAGCCCACTGTGCACCTCTAGTGCGACGTTAATTAAACATACCAAACCAAACCTGCACGAGATAACTTTTTGGGTAATTTAAAAAGTTTGAAATGCTTTAAATGTACATATAGAAAATATATTTGAAAGTAAAAACTATTTTAGCCATCTAAAAGATAAGGTAGTTGCGTATGCAAAAAGAATAGCTAAATTAAGGTTAAGGATTTTTTGTTCGAAATTAGGATTTTTCTAACGTTATATATAAATAAAAAATTAACTAATTATATTAATTTCAAATGGATATGCAGTGGCGGATTTAAGAGGAAGGCAAAACTTTCAACGGGCCTAATTTTAAATTATTACGTCACATATCCTTAGGGGAAGAGGGGGGTCTGAGGATTTGTGTGAGGTAGTAAAACTTAGTAACTTTTTTTTAGATTTCTTTCAGAAATTTTAATACTAGTCGCTTTTATTGAAATCACTATCTTTATAATCGACCAATTTTCGAGTGTCATTGTCTAGCCCCTCCCCAAAATAATAATAATCTCAAAATCTATTAAAAATATTATAAATCTTAAACCTATATTATAGTTCGTGGTGTCCCTCTGCTACATTTGAAAAGGGCCATATGCGTCTGCTAAGGGTCCAGACGCATGTCCCGCATCTGTTTGTAAAGAATTTGGGGGCTTTTCAAAAATTAGAAGTGTAAGTTCTATCTGCACAGGCCTTTCTGGAAATTGGGTCATGTACTTTAACAAGGAGTGGGTCCGGGACAGTCAAAGAAGGGCACTTATCTACATATATGAGAAAAGGCAAGGTAATCCAGAGAGAAGACTGCACTGAAATATGTTAAAAAATATAAATAATTATTTATCTTCCTGTTCCTTTTTAATTTCTGGAGTCAAGGGGTCCCAAATGGATCCAAGGTAAAGGGGTCCAGGTGGCAACTGTCCATTTACCGTCTGTTAAATCCGCCACTGTGGATAAGGCTTACTTAAATGTTGGTAATAGTGTTATTGATTTTACAATAACCTTATTATGACAGTGTTTTCCCCATTTTCTTTTATTTGATCTATGGTAATATCACAAAAACTTTCACCTAGATATTATTCTGTTTGTAGACAGTTACCATGGCAATGTCATTAGAACGTGCTTCCGCGTTACTAGATGCGACGGTAAAGAAAGTTCCGGGAAATAAAAGTAAAAATAGAAGACTTTTTGTTTGCGGGAATCATCCAATATTCATTATCGAATATCAGTTAGCATCAAAAGTAGTTTATGGGACAATCCAATATTATTCATCAAAATAAACTGGATGTTAGAAGTAATTACTAGTGATGAAAATGTCCATTCAAGGAACTTTTGTTATTCTACCTTTATGGCATTTACTTTCCAATATTAGTTAATGGAGATCCCAAATGTGTTTGATATGATTGCAAAGTGTGGTACAGTTTAATCATAAATGTGAGCGATGTCGGTTGCGTGTCAATTTCAATAATAAAATAAATGACTTAGTTTGAGCTTCACATACGAGAGTTTTACATCAGTTTTATAAGCTACTAAAGTAAAATTAGTATTTAGTACGAAACTAATTGATCGAAGTGTTTACTTAGTATCCAACTAATTATCCATTTACGAATATTCGCCACATATATTATAGTTCTTTAAATTTATCTCGAAAACTATCTGAAATAACTACTGAAAAGTAATTAGCAAAAACAATGGAATTTCCGACTTATTTTATAGGTTAGTTTTGAAAATAAAATAGCATGAGAAAGAAGTAATAAAATGAAATAGTGATGATAGAGTGAAAATAGTATATTTAGTCACAGTAATTACTAATTAGTACCATTAGTAATTAGCACCATCTCAGTAATGACTATATAATGAATTTCATTTTATTTTAAAATATGAATGTTGAATGAAAATGAATTTTATTATGAATTTTAAAAAGATTTTGAATTTCATTAAGTTTTCCGCAAATGTCAAAATCATTTTTATTCGAAAAAAATAAATAAAGGTAATTATTAAAAAAAGTTCTTTTGCAGGGTTATTTTATGGTTTTATTTTTTAGATCTCTACGAATCCGACGAATTACTTCAAATTTTAAAATTTATTTGAATATGTTCCAATTATCAAAATTTTCTTTGAAAAAAAGATTTTTTAAGATTGAATAGCAGTACAGTAGAATAATTATCCGGATCAATTGGGACCAGATTCTATCCGGATAATCGAATATCCGGATAAATGGACACTCCACGAAAAAAAGGTTATTTCTTAGTAAAAAATACTAATTTTCGTTTTAGTATGTAATTTAATTTAATGACTATTAAAAGCAATATCTTTCAACGATATGAAATATTAAAAATGTGGATTTTGCCGATTTCTTTTTTTCTCTCAAACCAATCCGGATAATTGGTGATCCGCTTTGTTTGATCCGGATAACTGGAATTGGGATAATTGGAATTCTACTGTACTTAATTTTTAAGTAGAGTATGGTTTCAAATTGAAAATAAGCTTGATGTTCTTTCATAAATATTTCAACTGTCGATGTCTACTGAAATGTGATTTTTTTTTGTTGTTTGATACATTGTGTGTAACTTTGTTTTCCCATTTTCAATATTTTCTTTTTTTGGTCTGTTGGATTTGAAGGATATATCCTCGAATGTTTTCATTATAGTTTTCGTTTGTTTTACACTACTTTGAACAAGGACAAATATTTTTTCCCAAAAAGATCATAATTTTTTTTTTTAATAAAACAATTTATTCTTTGTATGCAAGTTCAGATATTTTAACAGTAGCTTGGGTGTTAAAATTGTTTTGAAATGGTGCTAAAAGTACGTAATTTTTCTCTTCCGAACAGAACGTCTTTCATAAAGTGTTCCCTTTTATACTAAACACCCCCCCCTCCCCCCCCCCAAAAAAAAAAAAATCGGGATATTTGTTATGTAGAAATGCACCCACAATATTTTTCTTTAAAAATTAGTATAGTAGGATACATCATTTGACCAGAAATAAAGAAAACAGTTCCAAACAGAATACACAAGTTTTTGCAATGAATAAACTCGTCAACACGTCGTGAAGGTTTTAAACAAAATAAAACCAAATCCCAACTACGGTCTTATAACCGATTTACATAATACTTGATGCTTATATATTCAAACAATGAACCTTTTTAGTAATTGCACAACATTATCTTAAACATCCGGAAACAGACCCCACCCATTTTCATTAAGTAAAGTAAAGGACAGCAATTTATGGTACGCCCCTTTAATTGCGAGCGTGGGATCAATTTATTCAGCCATACAGATAGGTTACTGACACCATTTATGGTAGTAAAACTCAATGTATTCCCGTTGTCAGGATATAGCCTCTATTCAAACAACGGGAGCCGGGGAGTCAATTCTAAATAATATATATTAAAAATATGTAACATGTATTAAGTAAAAAAAAAAAAACGTAGTTTTATTTTGAAGAAATGCATGGTATATTTTGGTCATTTTAGGAAAATTTTACATAGCATATTAGTGTCCATTTCTTCAAACAAAAGTAACGCTAACAATAAAAATCTTATTGTTTTGAAAAATGTTTAGTTCCCTGGAAGTATTATTTATTATCGACAGTTTTGTACTTGGTAGGTAAAAAAAAAACCTCAAAAATTCAGACATGTAAGAGTTTTTCTTGAAAACGGCTGAACCATAGGCGTAAACTTGTATTGGGCCCGAGTCCCCCTAATATTTTGAAAAACTGGCCCAATTTCTCTAAATTTAATTCGTTTTAGTAAAAATTAGAGCCATGAGACCCCAATAATTTTGAAAACTTTATGCCTCTGGGTTGAACAATTAAGTTTAAGTTAGAATACTGGTTCCCAAAAGATGGTCCACGGTGGCACAAAGTCAAAATGGTTCAAATGCACTGATTTAAGAGTGAAAATATCAAGTTTTCAGCCAAAATTGAACAAGATCATGAACTAAAAAATAAAGATTTAACTTATGTCATTATACAGTTCGAAAAACATTGCGCTAACTATCGTAACTGACTATTTCAATGTTTTATGAGTCTAAATGAGTGTTAAATGCACAGTAAGAGACTAAAAGTAATTAAACTTCTGATTGTGGTGTTATCTTTATCTATGCATTTGAGTAAATTTGTGTCCATATTCTTAGTAAAATTTGTGTAAAAGGAAAATACACTAATACACTATAAAATTTATTACAGAATAATCCGGGGGGGCTACCATGAGCATATGAAAAAAGGGGTCCCCGGTCCTATTTTAACTTTAGCTAGGAATCCGTGGCTTCATGCTAATTGAGGACTGTTGAAAGTTTCATTTATGTATTAATAACTCCTCTGCGTTGTTATAGATATACCGGATGACAACTGTTATATTAGTTGATTGAATTTTCATTCATCATACGCTTTTATATGGATGATGCATATATTGAAATCCATCTTTGGGCTGAATATATTCTGAAGAAATATTAATTTAGAAAATTTATAAGAAAAAAATTCTACCAGTTGGACGATTTCAATGTGTTGTTTTTAAAGGAGGGTCAAAAAGTTTGACCCCAAATGTAAGCGCCTAATAACTTCCTCGATCCATTCTTTAGCCATTCAATTTTGCATTCCACGTCCCATTGACTCCTTTTCTTTTACAACGGTGACTATTAACTACCAAAACAGCTGTGGTCACTTCTTTGGTATGTAGAACAGACATTGGCCAAGAGTTGATGGAGATGAAGGTCGTTATCTAATGAAATACTCGATCCATTCATTTTAGTCTAATTTATTCTCTTACAAATGCATAAAATAGCAGTGAAAAGAATTATTCAACGTTATGAAGTTATTTACATCTTGTTATATCTTACATGTGAAGTCATTTAAATTTTATGTATATAGTTTTTTTTAAGTAATAAGAGTGAATTTTGTTGTAGTTGCCGCAGTAGGATCGATTTTGTTTCAAGTTATTCTATAGCACATTGGATTTTAAAAAATAAAAATTATTAAAATTTTATTGTATTTAAATGTATGCATGTTTTAACGCGTTCACTACCAGTGCCTAAAAGGATGCAAGTCGACTATTGACCTTTACGAGTTATTTTGAAGAGCGTGTCAGGCGCTTGTGTGTGGCTGGCAGCGAACGCGTTAAAAGCTACCGAAATTTATTAACTGCGAACAAATCCCTAAACACTTTATATCTCGGGAAGGACTGTAGCTAGCAAATATTTCAATAGGCAAAATATTTCCAGGGTGGGAAAAGAGTAAATATATATGAACCGTCTATTTTCAAAATCAGATATAGAACCACATTTTTGCAAATTCGTTCACTCACTCTGCCTACTTTATAATTTTTTCCTTATGTTTATAAATGTTTCATGTGAAGCTAAATAAGTTAATAATCATAGTATTCTCTAAAAAAGTTGCTTATAAAATGTTTGCATTGGGCAAATTTTTCGAGGCGGTGGAAGGAAGCAATGCCCGTCCTGTCCCTTGCCTTGCTACAAGCCTGAAATAAGGTTTTCAAATATTGATTGTTATTTAATAAGGTTATGTATATGTAGATTGTACTATTCCTTTATATCAAAGTTAGATTAATAGAAGTTTTTAAATATAGAAAAAAAAGCACAAGGAAACGGATTAACCAACTTCCAGTAAAGTACCAATAATATTACAAATTTGTCGGGAATATTAAAGATGGAAGTTACCAAGAGAGGAAGAGAAAACAAGCACATCCTTGTTTACGCCGGAAAACAATGCCAACGGAAGTGAAATAAAGTTTGTATGAAAAAATATTTCCTCCGACAAAAATTTCTTCAGATTTTACATTTTTATATTTCCCCTGGGAATATAATATATAAAATCCGGGAGATAAATCTAGAGCCCTATACCCCACGTTCTTAACAGTTTCCAAACGTTTTAAACCATAACTTTTTACACATAAAAAAAAATCAGTATCGATCTCGCCCGTATAGTGTGAAAACCATACGAGCCCATACGCAAGGCCGTACGGGCCCGAAAACGCCGAACGTACGACATGCGACAACGACCAAGAATGGGGTTAAAATTTATAACCGTTAACCTTCTAGTGCATGATTTTTTAATGAAATAATTTTTTTTTTCTTTTTGCTCCTGGACCGCTGAAAAAATACAAAAAAATATTAAGTGTATATTTAATTAAATAATTATTTGCAACATCATGTGTAATTACTAAAATAATTTTTAAAAAGTATGAAAATATAGTAGTTAAATACAATCTACATTCCGCTGCTATTATCTAGGATTGTTTGTAGACCCAGATTATACTTATAAATAAAACAATCTTCGAAAACAACACCTTTTTAGAACGATAGACCACCAAGAAACTGATTGCCTTTATCTCAATCCTTTTTATAAAGATAAGGGACATAGCGGCTGTTAAAAGAACTAGGCACGTGGTTCTCTACGTTACATTACTATAATAGTTAACATGAAACTCAATAAATGCAACTAGCGATCATTTTAAAGTTGTGTAGCATATATGCTACACTATGCATTATAGGCTTAAGAACATTTAATAATCCCCAATATTGACATTTTGAACTTCTACTTCAAATTCATTATTCTATTAACCCTTTGGGTACATTTAACGAGTGAGACTCGTCATCTGCTAACTTGGGCGAAGTTACGGCGGACGAGTCTAGCTCGTCATCTGAATTCAAGAAGCAGGCGTTGATGTTTACGGCACCCCCGCCAGTGGGCGTTGATCGCCAACAATTTGTTGTAGGGTCGGTCAAGAATGGGATCAATTGAACCTCACCAAATCCGTCCCATGGGCATAAAAATCTTCAAATAATTCAGTACTCAAAGGGTTAATATATGTAAATACACGTTTCAAGACTAGTTAACTTTTTCGGAAAAGCGAAATATTGATTTGCCGACTTGGAATATAAATAATTATGTAAGGCGTTGAATATTATTAAATTACAGATTCAGAAGAATTCTTAGTATTATAATCGGTTTATTAAATAACATTTTTGTCTGTGCTATTCAAAGCAATAGCAATAAATTTGAAATCCTTGCCGTCGGACGTTTCGACAGTCTCATTGAAGCAATGCTACTTAATAAGAATATGCCGCGAATTTCAATCTTATCTGATAATAAATCAATAAAACCCAGCGATTGCAATAATTTAATCAGCTTTTCTCGTTCGGCGTTACAATTTTCTCACGTGTTCGTGTTGATCCCTCAGTAATCCATTGAAATGGATTGCTTTTAAGCTTTCAGCTGTGTAATTCTTTTCAACTGAGACGTCTATGGCGTAACGATTAATGACTACACAACGAAAATAAAACTACATCAAGCTCACAGCGTAATAGGTCATTTAAAAAAAAATCACGTAACGATTTAGTCAATTAAAGTTAAAAAATATAGACTATGATCAGACATGGTAGTTACGAACTTTATTTTTTTTAACCCATAAGTCGGAATTTTGAAATATTTAAAAAATAAAATCTCCTTTAAAATCTGATGTATATGGTAATAAAGATGAATGAAATTTTAGAAAATTTGAATCAAAATTCAAATTTAAAAAAAATCTCAATTTTTTTTTAATTTTACGTTTAATTTAATTATTCAAAATGCTCTGTAAAAATTACGAAAAAACCAAAAATATCAATGATTATAGATACAATTTTGTAGTTATATATATATATATATATATATATATATATATATATATATATATATATATATATATATATATTTGATCTTATTATAGTAATTTTAATAAATTTAATAAATTAATAAATTATAATTTTAATAAATTATATATTAAATATAAATATTATTTTCTTTTATTACATTATTTTTTATATATATTATTTTATAGATGATTCGCCCTAACTTTGAAATTAGTTACCTTAGTGACACAAATGCAGGCTTTTTAGTTGACAAAGTTATAAAATTTTAATGTTAAAAAAGTACGCTGGTCGGAGAGTTGCCTGAAAAAAAAATCAATTATGCGAATTGAAATATTTTATGCTCAATGAATCAGTTTTAATTGGACAAATTAGTTTTTGATGCCATACCTTAATACCTAAATAACAGATTTGCTTTGCCTTTCAATTTAATTATTTTGTGAAAAGCTGTTTTTAGTATCGATATTCTTAATTAAAAGAAACAAAAAAGAAAACAGCGTAATTCTAAAACTGTTACTCAAGTGCTTTAGAATTTCATGAAATTGAATGTTCTACTTTCATTTTTAGCTTTACACGTACATTTAGGTGGCTTGGCAGCCAAGTTGTATAAGTCACAAAAATCCGAAAGTGAACTAGCACCATTTTCCATGACTAGGCAGCTAGACCTTCATTTTGACATGTGGTGCGAGTCATAGTTCAATAGTTTGTCAATAGTTGTTCAATGGTTGTTTGAATTGATTATCTTTGCGTGAGAAATTCGCCTGTGTAAACGTCTTATTGCTCGTAAAACCAAATAACTGTTATGTAATCCTCTTTGATGGTTTGATTTGCAAACCTTTTCTTGTTGTTTAAAAGGCATTGCATTTTTATGTATAAAGTATATGTAATCTAGAATAAGAGAATTTGAAAGATTGTTTGATCTATGCCTCTCAGTGGCATAGGAACTTCTTTTTTTCAGGGGGGGCTGATTTTTTTTTAAATATATTGTTATACAATATAAAATAGTACGAGCTATTAAACAATTAAAAAACAATCAATGTTTTAAATTTTTACAAACAAGTGTTTAACTTGTTAAATGTTTTAACTTGTATCCGTTTTTGTTTGGACAGCTTTAGAACATAAAGTAACCAGGAAAGGGTTAATAGTAATTTCAAATGTCCGTATTGTACGCTAAAATATGATTTTTTTCAGATTTGAGGAATTCGTCTCTATTTAACTTTCTTTAACAAAATCTTAATTTTCTAAAAGAAGAAATTTTAACTATATAAGCTGTTTAGAAAATAGTGCATGAATCTGATGGTTTATTATTTTAAAGGGAATAAATTACGGGATATACGATTATAATTTATGAAATGTCCACAAATAATATTTTTTTTATTTAGAAGCGTATTTTTTGCATTATTCTTAAAATTACTCTTTAAAGCTTTAGCGTTGTAGCTTTCAAAGCAAATTCCCCCCATTTTAAAGCACGTTTAGAATAAATAAGGGACGCTTCGTTTCGAATGCCTCTTTGTAGGAATTCTGTATTTCTACAATTTATTTTTTAAGTATTTAAAAAAAAAATAGTATAATATTAGGGGGGGGGGGGGGGCTGAGCCCCTTCAAAATAATTCCTGGGGGGGGCTCGAGCACCCCCAGCCCCCCTACTTCCTACGCCTATGATGCCTCTAATAACAACCCTTATATTTCAACTATTCTCGTACATTATTAATATTTATTAAATAAGGTTAGGGCCGGCCCCCAGTGGATAAAGGCGTTCGGCTAGTAATCAGAGGATTGCTAGTTCGAACCCGTGCGATGGGGTTGCCAACAAAAGTTAAGAAGCAGTGATCTTGCGATCGGAGGGTTTCCAGCTTCGCTACAAAAATACTAGAAAGTCGTTCAGAACATCCAACAAATTATACTGGCGTGTACACGGGACTGGTGCACGATAAATCTGATCGGGGTCATATGTCCTGACGCCTATTGAAGTTACATTGGGTGCCAGATAAGGTGTTGTCTTCATCTGACCATGGTTCAAAAATACGACGCATCGTTCCCGGTTCTTTCCTGCGAGATAGGCCCGGAACCGTCGCCAATAGCCCCGCTGTGTAGCTCTAGGTTTTGGTTTAGTTTTGTTAATTAACGTCGCACTAGAGCTGCACAGTGGGCTATTGGCGACGGTTTGGGACTATCGCTAAGGAAATTTCGATTTTTCATTGTTCCCGAAAATTAGAAAAAGTACACTTAGGCTGATTTTACACGAATGGCAAAATGCGCGTGAGCTTCTCGGTGAATTCATATCACGTGGTATGAATCACCGAGAAGCTCACGTGCGTTTTTCCCGTTCGCGTAAAATGAGCCTTAGCTGGTTTCTGAATAAACTATTAGATTGGTTTTGGTTAATTAACGTTGCACTACAGCTGCACAGGGGGCTATTGCGACGGTTCGGGGCCTATCTCGAAGGAAAGACCAAAGAACAATACCCCGTATTTTGAACGTCAGATGACGAGGAAACACCTGAACTGGCACCCAACGCCTTCATAGACGTCGAGGTTTTGGACTCCGATCAGATTTATCGTGCACCAGTCCCGTATACACGCCGATAATTTTTATGGATGTTCTGGAGTATTCCTAGTATTTTGTAGTGAAGCTGGCAACCCTCCGATCACAAGATCGCTACTGTTTTACTTTTCCTTGTCAAGTCCGTCGCACAGGATCGAACCAGGAATCCTCTGATTCCCAGCTGACACCTTTAACCGCTCGGCCACGGAGGCCTGGCCGGCAGTGAAAAGAATCGACACAAAAAAATTATTGGGACTTAAGAGTTAGCCACACCCCTTCGATCTGTTGGCATAAATTATAATAATAAATCTTGAGCGTAAAGTGTTAAAAGACACAATTAGTACTAGAATAAAGTATTGAAATGAAGATAATGTGTCATTGCTAAGTATTCTGTCGCATGTTGCAATCAAAAGACAAGCGAAATTTTATTAAACAAACATTACGCAAAACAGTTTCCAGAAATATATTAAAATAGTTAAAAACACAAAACTTTATTTGTTGCTTTAAGATCAATATTATACAAAAATATTTTTTAAATTGAATCAGATGTTTTGAAAACAGCGTGACTAACCGGTTTATCCAAAATGAGTTAAGAGTTGTATTTATCATTTTGCTTTGCTTAAAAAAGCATTAGTCAATTGCTGAAGTCACTGAAAACTCTGCCTAAATCATATAAATACTGCAATTTAATAATAACACTTATTAACATACTCCGGCCATGAGACACGTTAAAACAGGTGGCAGGTCGCAAATACTTTTCGAATATTATTATCAATAGTTTTGAATATTATTATCAATAGTTTTGAATATTATTATCAATAGTTTTGAATATTATTATCAATAGTTTTGAATATTATTATCAATAGTTTTGAATATTATTATCAATAGTTTTGAATATTATTATCAATAGTTTTGAATATTATTATCAATAGTTTTGAATATTATTATCAATAGTTTTGAATATTATTATCAACAGTTTTGAATATTATTATCAATAGTTACTTATTTATTTTTAAAAATATATCTTAAAGCCGGGTTTACACTATGTAGCAAAACAGCAATATAGCCGAATTATATAGTTGTGTTACAACTTTTTGAAAACGGCACCCGAAAACAGCTATATAGACCAGAACAAGAACTACATAGCTGAAAATGAGCTACCGGTAAGATCAAAGTCACTTAATCAAGTAGCACTTAATCTACACAATGGGTTATTAGCGATCGGCAAAAGATTAGAAATTTCAGCATTAGGTCATACAGACATCGCGAGACTAATTGAGGTTTAACTAGGTTAATTAACTCCTTAATATAAACAAAATATTATAAGATGTGTTTGACTCTTATTTCAATGGACTCAGCCATTTCAAGTATTAGTGAATAAAATCTATTTTAACTGGTATTTTTTGAAAAACCACGCGCGTTTTCAAGGTCCCGACTTGTGCAACCGGAAATGCATACTAAGGTATTACAACAAATATATCTATTACCTGTAACTAACCTTGAAGAAACCATTTTGTTTAAGATAACTCATCAACGGAATGTTGTCGTTGATTTGCGAAATCATGTTGCAAAACATTGAGTAAGGAAAATAATTAAGAATTTTCTATCTCACTATGGTTATATTCTTATCAAATGTAAGTTTTAAACTGACGTTTTCAATATGATTATTTCATTTCCATTCATACAAATATGGTTATTTTATTTTTGACCCGACACGTTAATATCCCGAAACGTTAATAAAACAAACATTTAAGAAAACCGACCAACAAAAATTTTACTCGAGTGTTGAGTGCCTTATTACATCAATCTGTTTTTCTGCATTTTACCACAATGTTTTGCTACATCGCGCAACCACTCTGACCAGTGCCGTTACACAAACAATATTTTGGAGGGGTTGAAACAAGAAGTTTCCCAACTTAACGATTCAAAATTCTCAACTCAACAGTGCTGATAATTCCTAGTTCCAACTTATCGACATTTTTCATATTTTTATATATATTTTAGGTAATATTAAACAGTTCTCTCACAAGCATTGATATTCCAATGCAGTGTCCGTTCCGAGGTCTAATTTAAATGTAATCTTACAACTTGGGCAATTTTTAATCTTCCCTAGCTTTTATTCGTTAATAATATTAATTTTCGGAATTCATAAATTTTCTCCAACTCACGGTTTTTAGAAGTTGAAATTCCCAACTTTCAGGGTTTCCAGATTATTTGGGGGGGGGGGGCTCTCCTGGACGGGCCTGTCTGTGACCCCCCCCCCCCATTCACGCCGATGCCACGCATGATAGATCCCTTCCCTCCTAAGCAGTGGCGTAGCCAGCATTGGGTTACTTTGGGTCAGAACCCCCCCCATAGCCAGTTCAAAATCGCAATTATTTTTTTGAAAAATAACAAGTGCAAAAAAAAAATTTAAAAAGATCTCTGATTTCAATAGAGAAAACTCACGTCGCATTTCTTGGTCTACAACACATGTATCTCCTGCTCCCTTCCGTTCTGTCTCCTGAAGGGATGGTTTTAAGGAGAACAGTGGTCAAACAGCCTTGAAGACAGAAAATTCGACATTTTGTGGGGGGACGATGGAGTGCAGTGGCGGCGATTGGGTGCCAAAAGTGCGGGGGAAAGATCAAGAGGACCCAAGAAGTGTGTGAGGGGTGGGGGGGAGAAAAAATTTGAGCATTGACGGTCTGTAGAAGTGGTTGGGGTTATGTTTTATTTTTAAAAAGTGCAAAATTAAAAAAGTGAGGGGGCAACATCCAAAAAAAGTGCGGGGTTACCGCCGCCCCCCCCCCGAATCGCCGCAACTGGGTAGTAGGTCTGTATGATTGTATTGGTTGTTTGTACATGTAAAGGGTTAGTTTTCTTAACATTTGAAATGGTGCGGCAGTTGAGCCGAAATTCACAATGCATCAATCTAGAAATTGCTTTGCTTTTCCCTGAAAAGACCCATTAATCCCCTACGTGCTTTAAGAAAGGATTGTAAATGACTATTGTAAAAAAAATAACGCCCCTAATTGTGATCCTCTTCACTCGCTCACAATGTCGGTGGAACTTTTTCCCCTTCTCAAAAATCAGTTTTCTTAGAGGTTGTATGTCTCTCATTTGCCATTTGAATTTGAAAATCACTCCAGTATTGCATGTGCTTGCTAAGATTATCTGAATTACGCATTTTCACGGTATGCCGTCATCAAAACATAAACTATTGGAAGATTCAAGACAAAAGAAAGGAGCACCGTGCAAAAAAAAAATTCAGATATGTTTAAAGTATGTGCTCCTTTTCTTATTCAAATATTTTTTGTTTATTGAGATTATCGTTGAAAATACCCAAAACTAACTAATATTTACATTTAAAAATTATTTTTCTGTCACTCAGACGTGTTAATTTTCGCGCGGAAACGCGGTTTTCTGATTTTTTTTTATTTGGGTTTTGATTATTCCCAAGATTGATGCACATTCGTTTGAAACATTTTATGGGGGATTTTTAAAAAGTTATATTCAACTATTATAAATACGAAGGGCACATAATGGAAAAGTTGGCTCAATTTAAGAAGGGTGGGGTCAACAGATTCTAGTTTAAAACTGTGTTCATAACCTTTTTCTGGATTTTTTTTCTGCGGCGCTGCATCTCGTGCTGATGTTTAGGCAAGCATTTTTCCATTGTCTAGCTTTACAAATTCTACAAATCAATGTTTTTTTTATAGTACTGTATTTTTTATTCAGTTATTTGATTTTTTTTACAAGCAACGCCAATTTCCGTTATGATTTTGCCGCAATGCGCCGTTTTGCCGCGTCACGCAACCAATGAAACCTCCTCTCCCATGTCGCGCCACAGTCATGCATGATAAAATTATCCGGAAAATAATGATTATTATTCTGTTATTTTTAATTATATAATAAATAATTATTTACAAATTTAAAATTACTACTTAAAAGTTATAAATATTAATTTAAATTACAAATTTAAAATTGCTTCAGTCCGGACCCCCTATCAATATCTAGCTACAGACTTAAATCCCAGTAAAACGTCAGCCAGGTTTGTTAGTAATTTAAATTAGGAAATGACTGAAGATTAACCTGCGAAAATTAAGCTTTAAATTTACATCTAATTTATAATTTATATATATATATATATATATTTAATTAATTACAATTATTAATTAGAATTTTAATTTAAAACTACTGCTTAAATTAAAAAATATAATGAATTAAATTTACTAATTTAAAATTACTACTTAAAAATTACTATTATGATTAATTAAAATTTTAATTTAAAACTACTGCTTAAATTAAAAAAATAAAATTTAAATTTACTAATTTAAAACTACTACTTATAAATTATTATGATTAATTAAAATTACTAATTTAAAATTATTAATTAAAATTAATTTAAACTTATGAATTAAAATTAATTTAAAATTATTAATTAAAATTAATTTAAAATTATTAATTAAAATTAATTTAAATTTATTAATTAAACTTAATTATTAAAATAATTTAAAATTGTTAATTAAAATTAATTTAAAATTATTAATTAAATTTCATTAAAATTATTAATTACGTATAATTAAAATTATTAATTAAGTATAATTAAAATTATTAATTACGTATAATTAAAATTATTAATTACGTATAATTAAAATTATTAATTACGTATAATTAAAATTATTAATTACGTATAATTAAAATTATTAATTACGTATAATTAAAATTATTAATTACGTATAATTAAAATTATTAATTACGTATAATTAAAATTATTAATTAAAAATTGCTCAAATCAGTTATTAATAAAAATATTACTTGGTTTTGGTCGGACCAAAAATAATTTATGAACCCCCCCCTTTGGACAATCCTGGCTACGCCACTGCTCCTAAGGGTGTGCTAGTGATAACACATGAACGGCCCTTAGCCGGGGCCATCTTGAAAACATTCCTCTGATAGAGAAGGAGGAATGTTTTTCACGATGGCCCCGCTTAAGCCCACTTCATGCAAAACATAACGGATGCTACTCGATTTTTGTAGTTAGATCCTTAGATGTTTAAAAGTCAACAAATTTTAACTAACATGAATAAAATGCGATAAAAATGTTAACTTGAATATTTAAAATTTTGACACATTAATAAATGAACCTTAAAAATATAGATTTAATTATATTTAAGCGATGAAATTACAATAGATTTCAATGTTATTTTCATGAAACGAAAGAGAAAAATACTAATAAACTCTTAATATAAAATATAACACGTGCTCAATTTACTTTTCTCAGAGAGTTATAACTGAATTTTTTTTTTGACTTATTGCAACAAGATGCGATAAAAAAAATTAGAAATTTGTGCAATAGTTTAAAAATTCAAACACATAGCTCTCAATGAACCTTGAAAAATAAATTAAGTACAGTCGGAATCCATTTATTCGGATCAATTGGGACCAGATACCATCCGGATAATCGAATATCCGGATAATTGGACAATTCACGGGAAAAGGTTACTTCTTAGTAAAAAAAAACACAGAATTTTGCTTTAATATGTAATGCAATTTCATGACTACTAAAAACTATACCATTCACCTATAAGAAACTTTTAAAATGTAGAATTTACCGGTTACTTTTTTTTTAAGCGATCCGGATAATTGGTGATCAACTTTGTTTGATCCGGATAACTGGAGTTCGGATAATTGGAGTGTTACTGTATATGAATTAATTGTATACCGCTCCAAGAAAAAATTCAATTATTGTCAGTCTTTGATAGTATAAAAGTACAAATTTAAAAAAATATATTACAAGTTTTTTTAGCAGCACATAGCAATAACCTCAGTTGTCCATTAATCTAAAAAAGCGAAATCCAAGCTTATAGTAATCAAAAGACTTACCAAAAAGTTGATCCTCTGTCAACAAGATTATCCGCGCCAGTCATTTTCTTTGAACTTTTTTTCTTACTTCGGTTTTAATGCTGGCCTTGCCGCTGCGCCCTTTACCTGACGCACCTGAGAACGGAATAATCAGGTGTGTGTGTGGGAACAAACTTCCTATTTCGCCCGCTCAACGAGTAGGTCGGTCACGTGACGCGGCGTGACGTCACAACTGCCAGTTGGCCCACGTGCTTGTATTTACCTGGCGAGAACAAAGAACGGCAAAAAAGCTATTTGTTGTTACAATGGGGACTGGTCATTGAAAAAATTAATGTCCTCTTGCTGAGTTCGGGGAAATATTTCGACATGGTGTTTTTCGGATAGTTAGTGTCAGGCTAAAGATAGGGACTTCCGTTTGTTCCGTCTATTATAAGGTCAAGTGACCCTGAAAAAATGTTTTGTCATTGAAACAATAAAGAAAGAAATAAAGAAATGGAAACATGTATTGTTTCTTTTTATTAGCATGTAACAAGTGTAGGAATGTGTGTGTTAGTTTATTCGAATTCAAATAGAATAAAGCGCATTTGGGATTCAGTTAATTCTTACAATTTAGTTTGGTTGGTTTGGTTAATTAACGTCGCACAAGAGCTGCACAGTGGGCTATTGGCGACGGTTGAAGCGATTTAGGTTAATGCCCTTTAACAAATCATTGGCCGAGCGGATAAAGGCGTCAGCTGGGAATACGAAGGTTCCTGGTTCGATGCCAGGCGATGGTTTGGTTTTGGTTCGGTTTGGTTAATTAATGTCGCACTAGAGCTGCACAGTGGGCTATTGGCGACGGTTTGGGGTCTATCTCGAAGGAAAGACCCGGGAACACATACACATTCACACACACATTCATGCATGCACCTCGTTATTTTAGAACCATGGTCAGATGACGAGGAAACACCTGAACTGGCACCCAACGCCTTCAATAGACGTCGGGACTTTGGACCCCGATCAGTGCACCAGTCCCGTATACACGCCGTTAATTTTTGCGGATACTCTGGACGACTTTTCTAGTATTTTTGTAGCGAAGCTGGCAACCCTCCGATCACAATATAACTACTTTTTTACTTTTCTTTGTCAAGTCCATCGCACGGGTTCGAACCACCAATCCTCGGATTAGTAGCTGAACGCCTTAACCGCTCAGCACGGGCCAGACGATGGACTTGACAAAGAAAAGTACAAAGTAGTGATCTTGTTATCGGAGGGTTGCCAACTTCCCTACAAAATTCTAGAAAAGTCGTCCAGAACATCCGCAAAAATTAACGGCGTGTATACGGGGCTTGTGCACGATAAATCTGATCGGGGTCTAAAGTCCCGACGTCTATTGAAGGCGTTGGGTGTCAGCTTAGGTATTGTCCTCGTCATCTGACCATGGTTCAAAAATACGAGGCATCGTTCCCGGGCCTTTCTTTCGAGATTGGCCCAGAACCGTCGCCAATAGCCCAACGTGCAGCTTTAGTGCGACGTTAATTAACCAAACCAACCTGTAACAAGACTCCCCTCTCTCCCCCAACTACATTGAAGACAGCATTTACATTCAGCGCACAAATAACTACATATAGAAATTATTCTAACTACCCACAGAAACTGTCACTAACTATCTATAGAAACTATCACTAACTACCTATAGAAACTATAACTACCTACCTATAGAAACTATCACTAACTACCTATAGAAACTATCACTAACTACCTATAGAAACTATCACTAACTACCTATAGAAACTATCACTACCTATAGAAACTATCACTAACTACCTATAGAAAATATCACTAACTACCTATAGAAAATATCACTAACTACCTATAGAAACTATCACTACCTATAGAAAATATCACTAACTACCTATAGAAAATATCCCTAACTACCTATAGAAAATATCACTAACTACCTATAGAAAATATCACTAACTACCTATAGAAAATATCACTTTCAGACAAATTTGCCTGAAAAAAGTTTAGAGCGCGAGAATCGAGGCAAAAATGAGGGAAAAAAGTGTTTCTCTTGACCTGTTTCTTTAGAAAAGATCGTTATTACTTGACTGAGAAATCTCTCGATATAATGATTGATCGTTCGATTTTTTTTTGTGGACTTAATGTAGTGTATAATTTGCGATAAAGAAACATTATTGACACGCAAATCTCCTATTAATGTTATTTTATAAATAGTTCGTAAATATGAAAACGGTCCGCGAGGTGTCCAGAAGTGGTCGGTTAAGTTTTTCCAAACCTACAAAATGTATTTTTCTTTTTTTTTTCTTAAGGTAGGCTTGTCCAATATGTATTTTTTTTGTAAAAAACAAGCCAACAAACAAACAAATAATAATTTAATAAGCAATTAAAAATTTTTTTTGTTATGAAACAAAATTCACTTACGTTATCTTTTCATACTTTTGCTTCATTTAATCGATTACCTGGAATCGCTTTATTTATATTTTGTTGAAGAAATTCTGATATATTCTTTCTTATGTTGTCAGTCTGCTTATATATTGTGTGATTTAAAAGTGTTTTTGGAAAATTTTAGTTTGAATCCTTAATTTTGATGATTTGGAACCGTGTTACTTTTTTTGCCATTTTTTATCAATGCTAAAAACGACTGAATTATTGAAATGTTGCTTTAAATAAATAAAGTAAAAATCCGGTAGATCTTTTTACCTAGCGCATTTCTTTTGTAAATACATTTGTGATTTCATACCTGAACTATATTTTTTTACTCATGGCTCCAACTTTTAATAAAAAGCATAAACTTTAAGGATGTTGAGCCAGTTTTTCAAAAAAATATTTGGGGGGGGGGGGGGGGGGCATTGGCCCAATATGATATACGAAAAAGCCCGTCAGCATCTTTCTTGGGCCGGTAGAATTTTTTTTATAGTAACATAGTCATTGTGTGTTAGAGCCTTTGGTTTAAATTTTAAGTATAAAATACGTTACAGCAGAAAAAATTGATTTTTTGTTGTTGCCATAAATAGAAACTGCTACAGGAAATTCTGTCAAAAACTGTTTTTGTTGTTGTTTTTTTTAAGTATTTTCAGGTAACAAATAACTTTTTACTTTTTATTATATTGATTTTATTATAAGTATTTGTAAATTATCAAATAAAAAATTCTTAATGAAATGAGTCCATAAGAAATTTTGCAAGAAAATTATTTCGAGGAAAGTTGTAAACCAAGTTCAATTTCGCCAAAATAATTTTTTTCCCCTTTTCTACCAACAGCAAGGCGGACTAATATTGTAATTATTTAATTAACTAAAATAAACTAACTAAAATAAATATTTTTATACAGATGATCGTGATATCTATCTAGTAAGGGTTTATTTATTTTATTGACTTAAAACTATAATGCATTATAATGGCTTCCAATTACTAATTTGGTTCGGAAAGTTTGTTGATAATTTTGTAATTGGATTGACGGTTTCGAACAACAATCAAGAGAAGAATGACTTTCAACAGGAATAATAATTTGCATCGAAAATGGCTCCAAAACAATTTACTCTGTTTTTTTGCACTCAATTCAATCCAAAGTTCTTTCGAAGTGTTTGGCGTTTGGCCATGACACCAAAAAGAGGTTTCAGTGACCACTCTTGAGCTGATAGCACGAATTGAAATTGACCACTTTCTTTCTAATTTTCTTCCCGAAGTAACTCATTGTTACTGACCCAGATGAAAATTAGTATCTCCATCAAAAGAAATCAATTTCGCTACATTATAAGGCTGCGCCAGTCAAGATCAAAATAAATTGTGCGGAACGCAAAAGGAATTGCAACACTTCCCACGAAGGAATTGAGAGATTAACTTGTAAAAAATTCTCACTTTCTGTGAAATCTAAA
Organism: Troglohyphantes excavatus; assembly: GCA_963932185.1. Lineage (NCBI taxonomy): Eukaryota > Metazoa > Arthropoda > Arachnida > Araneae > Linyphiidae > Troglohyphantes > Troglohyphantes excavatus. The sequence continues at coordinate 9,801,020 of OZ010676.1, read as the reverse complement.
ACAAGGCGTATAGAACGCAAAGAATCTGAGAAATGTTCTAGAACAGCGGTTCTAAACCTGTGGTACCCGTACCCCTGGGAGTACGTACCCCCGCACTTTTTTGGATGTTGCCCCGCACTTTTTTCAAATGTTGCTCCAGTACTTTTTTAAAATTGCACTTTTTAAAAAGTAATTATAAGTAAAATTTTTTACTGCATTGTCAAAACATGGAAAAATTTCGTACCCCAACCCCCTCCATGCCAAAATGAACCTATATCCCTGTATGTACTGAATTTGATTTAGACAATGCAGTACAATTTCTGAGGAAACCGAGGATAGTTTGAAAATGAAGGTTTAGCTGTAGACCCAAACTACGCAAAAGTTTTTAAACGCAATAGTAAGTTGAGTAATAATCTCAGATTTTCTTATTTATCCAGATTTTTCTTATGTAATCTAAATTTTTATAAAAAAATAAGTAAATTTTATTACAAAATTTAACAATAAAAACAAAATTGCGGGAATTTTTTTAAAACTTTAACAGATGATACCTATTATTATTTTTAAAAAAAAATTAAATCAGCAGGAAAAAAAATTGACCCTTGAATATTTAGAAATAACGTTTGTAACCTTGATTGCTAATTACGCATAGAAAATTTTTCAAAACAAAAAAATTCTTCTAGTTAAAAAATGTTCTTCCCTTTGACCTTGCCCCCCTCACTTTTAGCACCCAATCGCCGCCACTGGTTGTGGGTACGCGAAGGCGAAAATAATAATAGTAATGACGAGAAACACGTGAAATAATAATAAAAAAAATAATAAATACACTGTTAAAAATAGGTCTTCAAAAATACGTAAAATGTACTCATTTTTGATTACATTCGATGCTTATCATGTCTCCGAATACATAAGTTTCCTTTTTGAAAAAGACATGTACTAAAAAATGAGTAAAAATAGCAGTAGCTTGCCTACATAGGCTGTCCTCATAAACAATTACAAGTTAAACTTACCGGGAATCGAACGCAGGTCTGCAGCACCGCTGTCCACAGTCTTAACCGTTAAGCTATCAGGGCGACGCGACGAAGTTATAAACAGAAGTAATGTTAAAAAGGCGTGCCAAAAGAAATAGGAATTAAGATAATTGAATTGTAATAACCAAGTTTAAATTTAAGCAATGAGACATTAAATAATGTGGAAAACAATCTTCTGAACAACTATTTTAAGTTTGTCAGGTCGCTTTGATAAGATGGCTTGAACATAAGCTAAGATTAGCGATATTAAATCACACTGTTAATTTTTGCGAAAGTACGATTGCTTAAATTTGAGTACGTCATTGCTCATTTACGATGCGATTGTACTTAAAAAAGCAAGTACGTTCATATACTCATTTTTGAGCACTTTTTTTTACAGTGTAATATCTAAAATAAAGCCTTTAAGTGTCATCCATTTGAATTGTTTAATTAATTCACCAGCTAACCCTTCGAGCATGAATGGTTCAGAGAATATGACGTCATAATCATGAAGCCCACATCTCGGAGCGAAAGGCCCATATCACGTGCCATCTCTTCAAAATTGTGAAATAAAAAATACTCGCGATTGGCTGATGAATTTAGAAATGTGTAACAGTGAAAATTTATGAATGGAATGACGTAATTAACCACGTGTCTGAGGCCATACATGTTGGCTTCACTTTGATGTTAGCGAGAGTGACGTCATAGCTCCTCTACTACAAAGAATCCATGCTCGAAGAGCTAATCTAAGAACATTGCCGAATGCTGCCTAACAAAAACTAACTTTTTTACTTAGAGATGGTTAAGACAAGGGGGTACTCAAAAACGAAAAGGTTTATCAAGGACTACGCGAAAGGACAAACGTTGTGAACCACTATACTAGAAGATAGACCTAATAGGTATGTATATAGAGGGGTTGGCGGTTTATATATAAAATAATGGTGCTTATATATAAACTAATAGAGTTTATATATAAACTAATGGTGATTATATATAAACTAATTTAATTTATAGTTAATTTGAGTTAATTTATATATATAAACTAATTTAATTTATAGTTAATTTATATATATATATAAACTAATTTAATTTATAGTTAATTTTAGTTAATTTATATATATAAACTAATTTGATTTATAGTTAATTTTAGTTAGTTTATATATATAAACTAATTTAATTTATAGTTAATTTTAGTTAATTTATATATATAAATTAATTTCATGTATAGTTAATTTTAGTTAATTTATATATATAAACTAATTTAACTTATAGTTAATTTGAGTTAATTTATACATATAAACTAATTTAATTTATGGTTAATTTATATATATATATATATATAAACTAATTTAATTTATAGTTAATTTTAGTTAATTTATATATATAAACTAATTTGATTTATAGTTAATTTTAGTTAGTTTATATATATAAACTAATTTAATTTATAGTTAATTTTAGTTAATTTATATACTAATTTAACTTATAGTTAATTTGAGTTAATTTATACATATAAACTAATTTAATTTATAGTTAATTTATATATATATAAATAAACTAATTTAATTTATAGTTAATTTTAGTTAATTTATAGTTAATTTATATATATATATATAAACTAATTTAATTTATAGTTAATTTTAGTTAATTTATAGTTAATTTATATATATATATATAAACTAATTTAATTTATAGTTAATTTTAGTTAATTTATAGTTAATTTTAGTTAATTTATGGTTAATTTTAGTTAATTTATATACATAAACTAATTTAATTTATAGTTAATTTTAGTTAATTTACATATATATAAACTAATTTAATTTATAGTTAATTTTAGTTAATTTATATATATATATATAAACTAATTTAATTTATAGTTAATTTTAGTTAATTTATATAAACTAATTTAATTTATAGTTAATTTTAGTTAATTTATATAAACTAATTTAATTTATAGTTAATTTTAGTTAATTTATATAAACTAATTTAATTTATAGTTAATTTGAGTTAATTTATATGTATAAACTAATTTAATTTAAAGTTAATTTATATATATAAACTAATTTAATTTAAAGTTAATTTATATATATAAACTAATTTAATGTAAAGTTAATTTATATATATATATACTAATTTAATTTAAAGTTAATTTATATATATAAACTAATTTAATGTAAAGTTAATTTATATATATATATATACTAATTTAATTTATAGTTAATTTCAGTTAATTTATATAAACTAATGCAATTTATATATAAACTGAAAACATATTTAAAATAGCATTAGTTTATGAGTTTTTAGGACGTAGAAATAATTTTCATTCAAAACAAAATTGCTAGTCGAACAGTGTACAACGTAATAAAAAGTTTACATGTTAAGTTATAGTTATATATAAATGTATAAGTTGTATTTAAAAAGTTAACTTAAAAAATATTTCCTTAATTCTCTGCCAGTGTGACACTTAAATTTGTCACTGTTATTTACAAATTAACCTACAATTTCCGCTATGCGCCAAGATATTGCGCTCTACGCTGCCTATTCACACACCTTGGGAACCACTGGGTCTCATCCTACAAATTTGTAAATACCGCTGTAATATGAAACCACTGGGAGCGGAAAGGGTTAACATTTTCTCCTTCGGTGTGACACTTTTTCTTTCCTCCAACAGTCGTTTCTAGAAATATAGGTGGTGTGTTATGAAATTTTTGCACCTGTTTCTGTTTGTCGCATGGTCGATAGATGGCCGATGGAGATAAATGATCAGGCCGGTACGACGTAGCGGCCATAATCGGAAAGGCTTGCTTAAATTGCTTGATTAAATTTGGATATTTATTAGTTCAATATTTTAAAGTAATTAACTAATATTATAATTTAGATATTTATTACAATGTTTTCTTAGGTCAACATTCACAGTTTAGGAATTCTAAAATAGACATCAGTTAATGAGGTAATTATTTTTTAAAAAATTCTTCATTAAGTACCACTAATACTAATAAGAGAATTTTCTTATTTTAAAATTGGTAATGATATAAATACATGTAAAGAGGTAAATTCTTAAATTCCAAAATAACAAATACAAAGTTCTTTAATGGTTTTGAAAATCTAGTTTCACTGACTCAAAGAATAAACGAAAAGTACATTTCAATACACCATCGCAGTTCATCCGTTGAATTGAGGCAATGTTCCGCAAAAGTTAAGTAACTAAATTCTATTAATTTAGCCAAGTGGTTCGCCTAATCCTTGGCCGCATTTTTGCATAGAGGGATTGTCTGGTAATTACCTCCACCTTTCAAATAATGTAAGGCTCATAAGTTATAATTATTAACATCTCTAGTTCATAAGTGTAGCCAGAACTTCACAATCGGGGTGCGTTTCAAAGTTTAAAAAAAAGGCCATTTTTTTTTTTAATTTCAATAATTTTTTTTTCATAATGGTTGATTAAAATTTGGTTTTCTTTTATTAGACAAATTAATAAAAATAAGAACAATGAAGAGCACATCTGAGTAAAAAAAGAGTGTGGAAATTATTATTATGAGGCGCTGAAGCACCCTTTGCAACCACTTAAAATTGTATATGCTATAGTTACAGTGATTGGTTTATTGACCACGATCAACCAACCAATGACCTGCTGTGGTTAGAGAATGTTTTTATTCAAACATGAAAATAAAATACAAGCCATATGTCTTCTATAAAATAATACACAAAAAGAAATTAATTAATTTTAATGCAATATATAATTTAATTAAAAATCTAAAAGCAGAAAAATGTCAAATGCCCACTCAAATTTTTACACATTTCCCCCCTTTTTCATGAAAATTCGGCGCTTTGATACGGCTAAGCAACGTTCTGGACCTTAAAACGCCCCTGCACTTATAATATATAAATTTTAAAACTCCCTCGTAAACATAAAAATGACAAAAATATTATAAAGTCCAGTAGCATAAAACTAAAACACTCAAAATACAGGTGACGTCGGTTTTTCGATAAGCTATATTACGAGGATTTTCAAAATACCGTCAACGAGGGTTACTTTACTCCTTACAGGGTAACTTTCTTCTATCTGTTGGAAAAAGTTTCACATTTGAAAAAAAGTGGGACATTCAGTGAAATAAGTAAACAATATATTTTTCCTGTGAAGTTCTGGAGTTCGGTGATTTTCCATCTTTACTTGGGCGATTTCGAAATATAAAACGTGGTAGTCCTGAGTCAAATGCAATTAAAAAAAATCGCCGGAGTGATTTTTTAGTCAGTCAGTTGATTATCGCTGAGCGATAGTTGCAGTGCAATTATCGCTCGTGCGCGGATAGCCTAAAGTATAAACTATTTGTTTAATAATAGCGTTTTAAGAATCTTTAAAAGCCTAAGTATTTTTGTAGATATAGTTTTTAAAATCTTGAGAGCAAACAATTTGAAACATTTTAGCAATTTCAATAAAACAAAGGGTCTGTGAACGTGATATTCGATTGGTTAGAATGTGTGGATTTAGCACGTTTTGCTTCTTGAACAAAAAGATGGCAACGCTTGCGTTTTTAAAACCAATTAAATCCTTTATCCAGTTACCAGTTTCAAAACAAGTTGTGTGAAAATTACAAGTTCAATTGTAACTTGTTCAGTAATCCGAAATTTTTAAAGGAAAAAAAATTGTTTTATTAATTATTCATCTTTACAATTTATTTTATTAACAATAGTTGAGTTGTAATAGTTTTCTGCGATTCCAAAACAAAGTTTAACTCTCCCAGCGGCCAGCAAATTACTGAAATTGTAAATTTGTTTTCTCTGCAGGAGAGTTTAAACTAAACGTTTAGAAAAATTAAAAAAAAAATCTTGATAATTTTATAGGTATATTTAATAATTAATACACAAATTAAGCAGATTTGAAAAATATTGAAAAGTAAAGTATTTAATTTAAAAATGTATATAGATCATTTTGCATATGGGCTACTCAATTAATACCAACCATTATTTTTAGCAATGATCATAATGAAATAAAAACTAAATTTGAAGGTATAATGTGTTTTGAAAAAAGGAAGAACAATAAACACATTTTCCAAAGATTTATTTAAAATATTGCTTGTTTCATTGAACATCTACACACAAAATCCGATAATAATGGCCACTTAAAAACACAATTTTTTTTTAACCGACACCAGTAACAATGCAAAACATAGAATTTTTTCTAATACAGTTAACATCAACATTAAAAATTTTGTAAACTTACTAATACATCTTTTCAACGACATAAATTCAAACAATACAATCAATAATCAAACAAAAATATGGCGATTAACACAATGAGATGGCTTTTAACCAAACATCAAGAATTGACTAAAATGTTTTACTGTACAAATGCAAAAGCACATGGAAATGCAAGAAAAAGCCACAAATATTAGTTACAAATGACAACTTATCATATAAATGATTTTAAAAAGAATATGTAAAAATTATTAATCCTTAAAATTAAATACTATTATTCAAATGAATGTGTGGTCAACTTTACTGTAAAATTACATACAAGAAAAATTCTTTCACTTTAAATGAATAATCTTATGCAAAAAATAAGGAAATGCATTTTCAGATAACTTAAATAGTTATAAAAATATCCTTTTAAAAATCTAGAAATGTACATATAGGCAATGATAGTAATGCAATAAAAGGTATGAGGAAAATATATAAAAGCCAACAAAAGTGAAAATGTTTATTTTCAGTTTAAAGTTTAGTATGACATTTATTTAGCTAAAAGAAAATGACCACATGGAAAAATTGAAGAAACACACACTGTTCTACAAAATAACAAGCTTTAAAATTAAATTATATGTGCATATATGGAACGTTTGTGTTCGAAATGCACCAGATCCATCATAGTTCAACTAGTCCAAATACCACATATATATTTGATATTATAATACATGGCAACTCATAATTTAAAACATTATAACAGGAGATATGACCAAATTGAAAATTTAAAGTGGTCAGCACATTGAAGTGGAGGGCACATTGGAGTCACCCTCTAGCATTACAAAACAAAACTTTTAACATTTTCAAATGAAACTACACAAATGTAGAGAGCAGTTTCAAAATATCTTGTGTTCATATTTTTTGGAAATTTAGATATTAGTATTTTTGTATGTGCAAATTATTATATAATGTACCTTAATAAACACACTGCATACAAAGGTATGTTTGTTTTTCCCCTTTTCTCATAAGTTTAGAAAAGTGGGAACTTTGAAACTGAGCTCAACATACATAATTTCATTTACGAAATTATTGCATCTCATGGATTGACACAATTTTCTATGATTTTAAATTGAATAACAACAAAACATTATAGCAAAATAACATGGGACAAAAAAAATGCTACAACTTTCTAAAATTTGAATGTTATTTTCATTATTTAAGTTAAATGCTTTATAAAAAAAATGTGTGACTAAAAAGGAATAAAATATATTTAAATATGAAAATCATTTTATGTATAGGCCAACAAGGAAAGAAAGAAATTTTTGCAATAAAAAAATTCAAAGACCAAAAGTTACACTGTCATTAAAAAAATTGCAGCACAAAGTATAAGAAAAAAAAATTAAATCAATTTTGAATAATTTTGTTTTTACTATTTGACTTTTTTTATTTTATATCTGTTGAAGCATATTGTAGTAAAAATCTGGTTTTAGCCTAACATCATAAGAAAGCATTATTATTTTGGTTTCAACAGATGTTGAAAGAAATAACTAACATACTTTAAATATACTTTGTCCTAAAGTGAAATTTATGAAATTAAAACCTTAGATATGTTGGCGTCAAAAAATGAATCACGATATGCTTATGTTTTACATTTAATGCATATTCACAAATATTTATTAGATTCAATATGGTACTGGTGGAAAGTTGTAGCTCTTTAATATTGAAACAAAGAAAACTCTTAACACATAGACTTTTAGACAAACATATATCTATTTTGTATTGACAGATTACACATAAGATTTTTATTTAAATTAAATTGCATACGTGAAGATTAAAATTGAAACTTGTCTACATTTTTCATTCACTAATTGGCGGCAACAACTATCAGAGGAATAGGGAAATAATGACATCTTTTTATTATATTAGTAGTCAATTTTCTAGTTTTCACTTGGTATGATTTGCATATTAGAAGGGGGGACAATACAACATAAAGCTTTTATGTTTCTTAATGATTTATTATCTCCAAGTAATCTTAACACGACAAAATTATTTTCCGCAATATCTTTTTAATTAACCAGATGCGTAACAGGGTATTTAAAAAATGCATAGTCAATGCAGGGTATTTGAAAAATGCAAATGGCAGAACGTTTCTTTTCTGAAAAATTTCTACTTGTGCTATTTATTCCCTTCTTGGTTTGATTTTTTTTTAGCTTCTGGATTGAAAATAGACTTTTTATAATTCTGAATTCGAAATATTAAAATATTTTATGTTAGAAAATTATTTTTTTGCAAATAACTTTATTGTTTTACTAAAATCACTGCAAAATTGATGAAAATAGTATTGTCTTCGATTATAAATATTCTAAAGAGAAAATACCATTGTAAATATGATAAGACTTATGAGTGTGATTAAATTCATCATATGGCGATTTTTTTTCTATGTTGCATGAGATGCAATGCAAACACACCAATGCCTATTGTATAACATGTGACACTTCTTAGGGAGGACATACATAAAGCTTTTTTATCAGACATCAGCCAGACTTGTTGAATTATATTGAGATTTTTTCCCCATCTCACGGTGGTAATTTCAACAACAATGATAGTATTACAAATAACTCAGCAGTACTAACACATCCACATTGCTACAAACAATTAATATTTACATGACCTGTTGCAGGATTTCTACAGACTTACAAGGAGAAATGGGACTTCCGAAACTACTCAGTGGAAAATGTTAGTTTGGAAACTACACCACATACTGGTTAATATAGGATATTGATTTGACATAAAAGTGTGGTTACATGCATACATAAAGACAAATAACTGAAACCCTTTTTATTGAACTTCAGTGGAAAATATGAGTTTTGCAGTTTAACACTTCATATGTGTATGCAAATAAATTCCATTCACCTATTTTGCTGTTAACTTTGCAATAACATGGTAATTGAAAAAAATAATAATGATAAAGTAATATAATACTTTTTAAAGTTTTATTTTATGGATGAAATTGTTATGGGGATATTTTTCAGAAAAAAATCAACAAGGCAATCTATTTTATCCTACATAAAAAGTTTAGGTGAATGAAAATACTATTATCCAACCCTTTGCACTCGGGAATGTTTGATATTTCTTTCTTTTTACGGAACAGTTACATACTGTGCCTGTACTTTTTAAAGAGGCATTCTTTATCATGTTTTTTTACGTTTATGGTGGAAATTGTTGAAACGACTTTAGATAAATTTGTTTGGTGTGTTGGGAGTTGAAATTTCCCTCTACTGGTAGTATTTCTAAGTGAATTTTTTCAGATTGTCTTCAAATAAAGATATTTAAAACTAATTGATCATGCTACTTTTTCAGTCACACTACATCACACAGTGTACCAACATGTGTGCACTCTTACAGAAACAAATATATATTTTGATTTTGCTCTCAAAGACGAAATTTAAACACACAATCATCCAATCATGAGTTTGCTGCAGTTTCAAAGTCAATATTCGAAACCACAACCCTCCGATAATGAGCTCATTGCACTCTTAAAATAAAGATTCGAACCCAACAACCCCTCAATCATAAACTCATAGCACTCTCTCAGTCGAGATTCGAACCCACAGCTGATTATGAGCTTGCTACTCTAATTGCCACCCTGGTCCTCTATGGAAATTAAGATAAAGAACAAGTTAATGAAAAAGAGCGTTCTTTATATTCTAGAACATGCAGTTCTCGTTCAATTTGAAGAATAGGGAAAAATAATAGGTCACTATTCATGTAACTGAGACATATCCCAAGTGCAAAGGGTTAACTTTTTAATTGAATGGAGCTTCAGAACTTTCTCTTTCTCAAAAAGTTTATTTTTTTCTATGTAACACCGTTATTCTCTCAAACTCTTATTTGTCATTTTTATTCAAAAATGTTGTTGAATATATATAATTATTGTGTCATTTAGAATTTAAAGGGTTCAATAAGATAATTCAGATATAATGTACAATAAACTGTCATGTTACAGGATGAAACATACAATATTCAATTCAAGGCAATAGCCCTTTGCCAAAACTGTATTTGAAAGTTACAAAACAATTTATATATTTTTTTATGATAAACTACTTTAGATTAAAAATATTTTAATTTTATTTCCCAATATAATATACTTCTTGGTTACTTACTATTTTATATATAATTTTTTCTATAATGCCGCACTTTGAATGCATATATATCACGTTGAAAAATACATTGTTAAGATATTATAAATTTCAAGGTAAGAAAACCCAGCAACAACCTATACTCTCTACTCAAATTAAGTAGTTATATATAACTAAGCAATAGAAAAAAAATTAAGCATATATTCAGTACATAAAATATCAGTACTTTAAACAGTGTAACAAAGTGAACTCCACTTTTATGAATAAAAGTTAATGTTTTCATATACATAGCTAATATAAATCTTTAATTAAGTTAACATTCAGTGATGAGATTTAATAAAAAAGGATTTAAAATTAATGAATTTCGCACAAATGAAAAATATTTACAAACTGGCAAATATATATATAAAAGTATGCAAGATGCAAAAACAAACATTTTTATAACAAAGAAATAATTAAGACAAATTTAGAAAAACAATAAATATTCTCTTGAATAATTTTTTATCACAAAATAAAATTAATGTCATAAAATAACAGACAATTTATGTATTGTATAAATTTTTCAATGAAAGAAACTTATTATATAACATATTCAAAGAAAACAAACAAAGAAGAAAAATTGCAATGAACAAAAAAAAATTAATTTATCTTTTTAATGAGCTCATTCGAAAACTTCAAAGTATCTAACATTTGTTTGGTACAACAAATATATAATTTTACCATTTCATTAACAATCTCCAAAGATAAGCTGCATATCTACTTTCATATACGTACAAAGCCAAATTTTATATTATAAATTTTAGCAGCAAAAATTTCTAAAATCTTAAACAGCAGATATACACTTCATCTATAAAAATAGATCGTAGTCCACCAAAATGGTAGCAAACTACCATACATACTAGGATGTTTTACCTTCTTTTTAATATTCAACTAAACCAATCTATCACTCAACTTTACAAAATATCCACTGCATTTCAAATTGCAGTTTTAAATTTGCTTAAAGTAATTATTTTTGGAGAGGAAAATATGTCTCGGACAATAAGTGTGATTTGTGAGAATTTTAGAATAGATTTGAAACCCATTATATTTTATAAAAATATTAAATTAAATATTAAAATATAATAATGCTTATGATAGTGCTATATATCTGCATTTTAATTTATCAAATATTAGTTATTGGAAGTTTACAAGCACACATTTTTAAATACAGAAATTGGTGTGCACTACCATTGGTCCCTATGACCTTCTTTGTTGGAGCAAAAATGCATGTTGTTATAATTTTATATTGGAAAAATGCACAATTTGCTTTTCCATTTACCTTACTTTTTCAACAACAAAAGCTTATTTGTTACTGTATACAGCATCAAATTTAGGACCTTTTGTAATAATCAGGTCTCCAAAAGTAGATTCTTGTTGAAGTTCAACAGCCTGTTGCTTCTTTAGAACCAAAAATGTGTAAAACTTCTGTGCCACCTAAAAACAGATAAAAATATAAACAAAATTTCTTCATAACCAAAGATATATAAATTCGATCCATATAAAGCAAAAAAACTTACATGTTTTCGCTTTTGATTTTTCACAAGACTTCCAAAACTTACAGACTTGTTAGTATCGAATTTATTAGACATGGTATGGAGCATATGCACAGTTCTCTTTGACAATATTCGTTCCTCAAATTGCTCATACGTTTCATCTTCCATTTGTTCTTCCGGAAGTATCTATGTAAATTAAAATAAAGTATTAAATAAGAAATGAACCACTTTATGAACTCTATAGTAATACTACAAATGAAGAGAGAAAATACAAAGATATATAAAACAGTTAACATTCAATAATCATCTTTGAATTTCCTGATATTTGTATATATGGAGCTTCATGCAAAACCAAACATGTTAAAAATATAACATACAAGATAAGTGTTGAATTTTATATTAAAAAAAAAGATTATCTCTATAAGTTTTTGCAATTTACTTTTTAATTTCCAAAAATATCACTTATTTTAAAACTGGAAAATCTGAAAGTCCATAAAAATGCAAGCATCTACGAAATGTTTTTGTGGTTTTCCTTGATATGTTTGTATTGGATGCACACTCCTCATATCTGTTGTCTTATGCAATGAACGAAAGAATCTCAGTATTCTATATAATTTTTTATTTCTTAGGTCAAACTACCCGGTAGACATGTTGAAAATGGAGCCCACATAAGGCAGCTAAAAAATCAGGAATTTTCACGAAAAATCAGGAAATAGAGCATTTTTATTAAACCATATATGACAGAGAACAATTTATATACATTTCAGTTAGACAATTTTGTGTAAATACAATGCAATAATTATTTTGATAATAGGGGAAAAGCATAGCCAAATTCTGAGGATTTTTTCTTTAGCCTTTGATTTCTTACATAAAAACTGCTTGCATGAAACCCTGATAATTTTTTCCTATTGTGTAAAAGCATTTTTCATAAGTATTACTGATTTTTAATGAAGTGGAATATGGGTTGCCCAGATGCAAAAGCATCTGCAGTTAAACTTTTTTGAGTGAATCGTGAAAATCTAGTTATAATCTAAATTTTAATTTTCACATAACATAGTCTGTATGAATAAGACTGGTGTGGATCGGGACTAATAATGTCGACAAATGTGTAGAGTTGCTCTGTAGCTGGTTTAGTTTCATTTGGACAATCAATGTGTTAAGTTTCGTTAGTCGAGAGGGAGTTTGAGCTAGTTTTAGTAAAGAAAATTTAGTCATGTCGCAGTTGAAGAAACTCATGTGTTTATCTGTTGAGGTAAAAGAGAAAATTTTAAAAGAAGTAGACAAGAAAATCATAAGTAAGACAGAAATCTCTAAGAAATACGGAATTCCACACAATAGCTTATCGACAATTTTAAAAGCAAGAGAATAAATTGTTGGACATGCAAACAAGACCAGCAAGAGTGCGCCCTCTCGAAAATATTTTAGAGAAGCAAAATATCCTGAACTGGAAAAAGCTTTGTTTGCTTGAATGAGGAAAATGATAGGAATGAACATTCTGAATGCTGGCAATGTGCTTAAGAAAAAATAGAGCTGCTTTGTTTTAAAGCTCAACATCAAAGACTTCAAGGCATCGGATGGTTGGCTGCAAAAATTGAAATCCAGACACGGTTTGAGCTTCAGGAAACTGTGTGGTAGAAGTGGAGCAGTAAACAAGACATTGGCAAATGAATGGAGAGAAGGAGAGTTAAAATCATTAATTTCCGAGTATTTTCCAGAGGATGTTTTTAACGCAGACCAGACAGGTTTGTTTTATAAGATCTTACCTAAAAGAACACTTGTCGTCAAAGGAGAAAAAGCTAAGGAGATAATCAAAGTGTTGTTCACATCCAACATGAATGGAACTCCAAATCTCGCTGTGCTTTTCATTGGGAAATATTTGAAGCCTACATGCTAACAAATGCGTGGACATTTATGTATTTTATGAAAAATGGCTGGGAGACTTGAATCGCTGTTTCTTATCAGAGAAATATAAAGTTCTTTTAATTCTAAATATCTGTACAGCTCATGTTGCAGTCTCAGAACTTGAAGCAATCTGTGTGGAGTTTCTTCCGCCAAGTGTAACCTCAATTTTACAGCCAATAATCAGGGTATGATGAACAGTTTTAAATGCAGATATTGCAGAGTGCTTTTGCAAAGAGTAATCACAGGCTTGGAGTTGGAAGGGCCTTACGAAATTGATATTCTAGGCGCAATGCATTTGCTTGCCAATTTGTGCTTGGAATGATGTTGAACAAAAGACAATATCTGGAGTACTTCGACATGCAGGCTTTATTAAAGAAACCACTGTAAATGAAGAAATCCAAGAAAATGTACCCAACGACTTGAGTGAGGATGAGTTACTCATAAATGAACTACGCTAAAGAAATCCACTGCTGCCTGAACCTATATTCCAGGACTTTTTGAATGTCAAATTGGATGTGATTTGTACAGAAGAAATATTGGATGATGAAATTGTTGAAAACATAATCAACAAGAATGAAAAAGAACTTTCAGATATAGAACAAGAAAATGAACACAATGACTGTCTGCAAAACAGAAAAAAATAAGCGATTATTTTGTTGCTTGATTTTTCTTAAGCAACAAAAGTGTATATAGTGAGCATGTAGTGAGTAGACTCAAAATATAGTGATTATTTTTTTATTTAACTATTTTATTTTCGAATTGTCTCTTATATAGTATAACTAAATATAACTTTACTTCCTAATATAATCTTGAAATACTCCTTTATTTATAAAGAGAAGACAATTTAATAAAAATAAGCATACAATTATCTACTGCTAATGATTTTCTATTTTACGAACAATTTGGTTGTTCCTTACCAGTTCATAAAAATGAGCATATACTGTAAATAAAAAAACTCTTAGATAATGATGGAAACTTTTTTTTGTTTTCGTTATTATAAAAATGTCTGAATTCCTTAGCAATTGCCAAGAAGTGCAGTTTGATATCACACCAAAATAAAAAATTAAATAAGATGTACACTTACTGGCCCAATAAAAGCAGGAGCAACACAATCATCCTCATCAGAAGTGTGCAATTCCTTATTTTTGTTATGTAAATTGCCAGCATCATTTGGTTTAGTATTTACTTCCCTATTACCAAAGGATTTGAATAAATTGGATTCTGATCGGAGCTCAGGGACTTGCTGGTTATTATCAGTTTGTAAAAGTGTGTTTGGCAATGCATTAGCATCCATGTTTTCAAAAGACGCTACATTTATAGCATCATCATGTGACAATGCTGCAGCCATGTTGGACAGTGAATTTGCCTCTATGTCAATATTAGACTGAATAAAGTCTTCATCCAGACAAGGTTGTGTTAGTTCATCATCTACCATATCTTCCAAAACCTGGTTATCAATATGGGATTGCATCATTTGGCTATCGGAGCAAGAATGCAAGTTATTTTCTACACAAGCCATGTGGTTCATGGAATTTTGTGAGAGTGGGGTTTGAAGTGTGGGTTGATTAATATGTGAATCTAATGAAAGGCCAGTCATTTGCTTATTAATAGATGACTGTTGCATGCGGTTTACCAAGAGCGGATTAGAATTTTGAATCAAATTTTGAGAGGCAGGTTGAATTACAGAGTGATGTACTGCCTGGTTATAAGCTTCTGATACAGCGGGTGAAGAAACAGTGTGAATACTAGGTGTAATAGATTGCAGCGATGGTCCTTGATCCATCTAGAAAAATAAATATAATTTATTATGCTGGTGTTGAAAATATAGGCTTAGACATAAATTTCATAGTTATTTGAAACATATGGTAAATCTAAACTACTATTTCAAAACATTGCATTATTAAAAAAAATATTACTATATTATTATTTGTTATAACATATGTACAAATGATAATGCAATGTACATTAAAATTCTTGAAAGCTGAAACTGATGCTATGGCTTTGCACATAATCTGGGCAAATTTGTATTTTTTAAACTTTAGTTCCTTTCCAAATTAAAAAAATTCCTTTTCAGAGTTTTGATTTTACTTTTTGAAAAAAGGAAAAATAAGTCAAACTATTATCACACGAAAGTTCAAAAACTATGAAAGATTAGTTAATGCTTAATGACCTTGCACACAATATTTCTACATACATAAAAAATAGGTTATTTCTTTACAAAAATTTACATATATCAAATTGATTTTGTTCTGATTTTTTTAATGAAACATGTGATGTGCTTATATTTTAAAAAAAAAAAAATCTTTTAACTTTTAGCCTTTTAATCCATGCTCCTACGGATGTAAAGCCTAACACTAGAGTTTCACAGATAGGCTATTGACGACAGTTCAGCAATTATCCCAAAGGAAAGCCTCAGGAATAGACTAGCATATAGTGCTAAATACACCAAACCTTTGATTATGAGTATACAGTTTGACCTTTCTAACTTTTAATAAAGAGTTCTATCTATAAGTCTTTACGACCACTTTTTTGGAAATTTTTCAAGAAGTGCATACTTTTATAAGCACTGTTTTGTTTGGGCCCATGCTTAGTTTTCTAAGAGCCAGACATGTAGAACCATGTCACTAACAAAATATAAATTAATAAAAATGTGAAATAAAAATTCTATTTCAAAACTATACAGAAGAAAAAAAAAAGTAAGATTTAAATGGTCAATAAGTATAAGTTGAGTGAAAATTTGAACTGTCTAGTTTCAAAACCAGATAGATCTACAATTTTCACAAAATTGTTTTTTTATATATTTCACAAGTTCTTGATGCACTGTGTCACATTGCACAGCGGTATTGAACAAAAGTGTCTGAAATCAGTCTAAAAAATGCATTAAAAGTCATGGGATTAGATACAAAAGTACATGGCTGTCAATCGTTTTTGGCGTTTCTTGTAAAATTTATGAAAATTGATCTATCCGGTTTTGAAACTACACAGCTCATATATGGTAATTTGCAACATTACTTTTCGGACATAAGACTATAAAAACAAAAAAATTGCTGAAAATTTATTTTTATGGTGACTGATAAGTGCATTTAGTTGAAACCAGTCATTTAACAAAATGAAATTCCCAGAATTTTTGATAATCATGAGTAAAATCATGTGTCTAGATTTTACTTATAATTTATATTTTAAATAACAAGCATTCCAGTCCTATAAATATAACATAACTTTCGATTTACAATATACAAAAGAAGTTAATTGCTTATGTGTAAAAATTATTAATTGGGTATGTGTGAAAATGAGTTTATTGATTAAAATTTTATATATTGGCCTATTTGTTATATTTTGGCTTTATTTTTCAGAAGATTTTTGTGTTTATTTACTTTTTATATTTGATAAATTTTCTTTTAAAGAGTGAAAACATTTACACATTTTGGAGGTACTGGGTGCGAAAGCATCAGAAGGTTGTTAAAAGTATTGTCATAGCCCATAAAGATAACATTAACCCTCCAGTTCCCAAATAGGACCTAGCAGTGATTTTTTAATTAAAAAAGCTGTTTAGTTTCTTAGGGCTTCTAAATAAAACAGAACAACCCATGCAATTTTTTGTACAAATTTACAATTTTTGCACAAACTGTTGATTATAAAGGTTTTCAAGAAGTCCCTAGATAGCTGAAAAGCTGACTGTTAGCATTATTTTAAATATTAGAGCTTGATATTAGGCACACTGGAAGGGTAAATTGGTGACTAGGTGTTATTCAACTTAACTATCTTCTTAAATTTTATTAAAACTATTATTGAGTTAATAAAAACAATATTGTAATAAAAAAAAGTTATAAAGTTATGATCGGAATTGATTACAACAGCTATCGAAAAACATGTTTTGAAATTATCCTAATCATTTATATACAACATTCTCAACTGCTTTCATTAAAAAATTATAGCTAAATCAAAGTACAAGCTATCTTAATTAATAAAATTCAAACTTTTGTTTTAATTCATAGAAAGTAAATGCTCACATTCAAATAGTACACATTTGAAAAATACATTACATACCATTGTTGTATATAAATAAGTATTTATCGAATCACAATGTTTAATAAGTTATGTATAACTAAGGGGTTGTCCATAAATGATGATACACCTTTTCTTCATATTTTTGACCCCTCCTCTATGCTCTAATATTTAAATAATCCCCCATTCTCCTACAAAGGATCTCCTACGTAGGACTGAAATAAAGTTTGAAAAAGCCTATCTTTATCCATCGTGAATTCACATGTTTTTCAATTGCAACTATAACTCGGTATATTTCTTTACATTATCAATTCAGTTTACTTCATAATCGATTCAAACTGGCAGCCAAATGATTTTCCTAAAAAATATTTGTTTGTTGTTTCGGTTTTCTGTTGATTTGCAATGTATTTTAGGCGATGTGTGTTATGTCACACTTCTTGTAACCCCCATGTCACAGCTTCATGAACCTCCTCCTCATGCAAGCATGACATCATTTGTGGACAGCTCCTAAAGTTTTTTAACTTTAGTTTTAAAAAATATATAAACGACACCAACAAATACAAAAGTCCATTTCATTTGATACTTAATAATGGCAAATTATTGGTTTCATGTTAATGAAAGTTCCTTTTTTAAACAATTCTCTTTCTTGTTTCATGACTTAAAATAAGTGAATTTTGATAGACATTTTTAAAAATAGTTTCTACATTTGGAAAAGTTATTCTTAACAGAAGGGTTGGAGAAGAATGATGATGATTCATCTAGAGTGATTGCGCAGAAAAACAAAAACAAAGTTTCATGTCTACTGGACATTTAATAAGAAATATTAATTAACATATGTATGATTAAGGTTCTTACCATTTGGTGCATCATCTGTGGAAGATGAGTCATGGGATTCACCTCATTTTGCAACATCTGCTGTATCATACGGCCAGGAGGATGAGGCATAACTGAAGATATCATTTGCTGTTGTGACTGATCTGGCATTTGGCGAGTAGGCATAGAAGGAAACATATGATGTTGTGGCTGCATGAAATTGGGTACCTCAAGTGTCGGATGAGATATTACATGATTTACAGCATAAGGGGATTGGGGTACTTCGTTATGAAAGGTGGATCGAGAATTTTCGCCATGGAATTGTGGCCTAGGAGTTTCACTGTGAAACTGCAAACGAGAAATTTCACTATGAAACTGTGGTCGAGGGGTTCCACTATGAAATTGAGGCCGAGGGGTTTCGCTACGAAACTGAGATTGGGAAGTTTCACTATGGAACTGGGTGCGAGAAGCTTGATTATGAAATTGGGATTGCGAGATTTCATCATGAAACTGTGATCGAGAAGTTTCAGTATGAAATGGTAATCGTGTTGCTTCAGGAAAAGACGGCCGTGAAGTTTCACCATGGAAAGCCGTAGATGTTTCATTGTGAAAAGAGGGTCTTGGAGTATCATTGGGAAAAGGCGACTGGCATATTTCACTGGTGTAAGTTGATCGAGAAGTATCATTTAAAAATGGGGTTCGGGAAGATTCCAGACGAGATACATCATGTGGAAGTGTAGGCTCCATTTCTTGTCTTGTTTGCGCTGTTTAAAAAAAATAAATTAAAATATAAACAATTTTGAAATTATTATATAGTATTTATGTAATCAATCATACATATAAAAAATATGACACAAATCTAAAAATATCAAATTAGAACTAAATTTCTAAATTTTCTAGTTATTATATTCTTTTTGAAAAGTGAGCCTACAAGGAGTGCAGGGCATTCATAACTTAGACTGTGTTTGAGAAATTTTAGGAGGGTGATAAAAATGGCAAATAGGGTGGTAAAAAAAGGAAAGGTTAAGAAAAGAATGGAAAGAAAATGAAAAGAAAATTAAAGGCGGATAACATCCTTATGAACAATGCCATGTGTTGTTGAAAGAAAATAAAGATAGGTCATGCATTAAAATAACAGATACTAAATAAATACCCCCCCCCCAACCAAATAAAATAAAATTAATGCATAAGTTTTAGAGAAAATCGTACGCAGTTCAAGTGGAAAGTTATTGCTCTGTTATCAAAATAAAGTAACTTTACTCTGACACGAACTGACTTTTTCTGCTAAATAAACCTGTTACAGAGTAAAATTAAATCTTTAACCATAACTTTAATTTAGAAATAAAATTATGACTGTAGAAGTAACTGAATATTTTTAATTGTCCTTGTGAAATGTTCGTCAGCTGCTACTCAAATCTAAAACAAATATTCAATTCAAATTTTTCAAATTGTTCATTCCATTTTCATAGTAAACAGCCATAGCGTACAGCCAATGGCATATTAGCATAATTAGC
Organism: Troglohyphantes excavatus; assembly: GCA_963932185.1. Taxonomy (NCBI): domain Eukaryota; kingdom Metazoa; phylum Arthropoda; class Arachnida; order Araneae; family Linyphiidae; genus Troglohyphantes; species Troglohyphantes excavatus. The sequence continues at coordinate 9,780,954 of OZ010676.1, read as the reverse complement.
CAAAACCCTAATTAATAATTTAAAGAAATTAATTTTATTTTGTTAACACATGAAATTTTTAATATCATAAACTGCTTCATATTAAGACATTAATTGTATTTTGTTACAATGAATTACACAAGTAAGTTGCATATATAAGTGCACAGGGCCCGATTAAGACAATAAAGCAAGGGAAGCTCAACTTTAAATGGGGGCCGTATTGCTGTCAAAGAGACCCTGGACTATCTAATCAAGGTTTTAATGCACTAAAATCCTTGCACCGTAATGGCATTAAAATGAAACACACTTTAAATAATATAATAAAATATATTAATAAGTAATTAGTATTCCTAATATTCTGTATGTGTTGATTTTTTGTCCCAATATTCGAACAAATTTAACACAAGTAGCAAGTTTTTTTTTACTAAAGTTTGTAATGCAATTTTTTTAAGGTACTATATCAAATTATTTAGGGATATTAAATATTTGTATAAAATATGTGATTTGGGGGCCCCTCAAAAATATTAAGTGTAGGCCTGGGCTTTACGGGTATATTCGGTAATCAGGCCCTGTGTGTGAATCACATTTTGTCGGAATGAAATTTAAAAAGTTTTACTATACTTTGAAATTGTTAAGCAAGATTTAGCAAAATGTATTGAAAGGGTACAAAAATAATATGTTACTTCTTTCTTGTTCAACTTCTGTCGCTGGATTAACAGCCATTTCCTCAGCACCAAATACTTCATCATCAACACATTTGGTATTCAAATGCCTTCCATATGTCTAAATAAAAGTTCCATTTATTACATAATAATACATGTATTTATATTTTATTTATGAAAAAAATATAAAAAGTATATAATACAAATTTAAAATTACATCAGAGAGAGTAGTCGAGAGAATAGGATTGCTAGGAAGAACAAATAGCTTTTCAACTCCGCCAACTTCTTTCCAGTGCATTAAACGTTTTGAAGGAGGAGCCAAGTCAAGGGATGAAACAATATCGCCAGTATTAGACAGTTGCTCTTTCATGTCTTCTCCAGAAATATTTTTTACTTCATCAATAATTAGCTTCCTTTTCCTTTTATTTCTTCCAGCTAAAAGAAAATAAGGTCCTATAGAACTCAAGTAGCTATTGTTAGAAAAAAATTACTTTATACACTCAATTAGAAATTATAGCTTTAGAAATATTTTGAAATTTTCAAGCAAAAACAAACAACATAGTTAAATAAATAATGCAATTTACATTATAATATTTAAACAAGCTTCCATGTGTTGGTTTTTTTAAAAGATATTTTCATCTTTTTTAAGGATGTTTACAAAACATTTATTATTTATGATATAATTTTTTAAATATATGCTATGGCTAAAAATTATCAATAATGGTAATTGAAAGATTTACATGCAAAAACATATTTGTTATGTTTTCTTTTTTCCTTCTCTAACTATACTTCCAAATATATTTTCCCATTAATGCACAAAGTTAGTATAAGGTAAAATCATCTAAACCTGACATGTATTGTTTAATTGATTTGAAATAAGGAAGTACCATAATTTAGATGCCTAAGATTGGTAACACTTCTTGTAACAGGTTATACTGAGCTAGTTTTCAAGTAAACAAATGATTGCTATAGTTATTATCAGTTTAAAGGGAAAGTTTCATGGTGGACATTCTGTTGTCACTGAGCTGTTGTGCCTTTCTTAATGGAATCATTAGGAGGTGAGTGTGTTTTTATTAAGGTTTAGATTGTACAGTTAATGTGTTATAGAAACAACTAACATTGATATTTATTTTTGCAGTGAAATAACTTTTGGTATTGTCATTTAGACACATAACTTCAAAAACTAGGTTCTAGAAGGAGTGTCAGATTTAAGATACAATCCCTTACCTTTGCTTCTTATCATGACATCCTTATGTCAGGTTATGGAGCAATATGTTTTTCAGTCTTCTAAACCAACACACTTTTAAAAATGTTAAGTTTAAGGCTATATTTAATAAATTATAGAAGCTAATTTATAATAATTTTAGACTAAATCCAACCATAAAAAGAAGAACGTTGGATCCTGCCTAACCCAGTTCTTTTGTGATCAGACTGTAAACAGTAAGTCTAAAATTATTATAAATTAGCTTCAGCATTTTTAAAATGTGTCAGGTTTAGAAGGGTGGAAAACATCCCACACAACACAACTGCTCTATTTTACGTATATAATACGTCGAAACAGCTCCATGACATCCTCGACGTTCATAAGTTAGCCATAAGCCCACAAAAAAACACGTCTTATGTACATACTTTTGTTGTACTTCTATAAGATGTCTAATATGCACTATAGATGTTTTATAGATATCTATGAAAGTACCTCTGATGGAGGTGCTTTTTTTACGTCTTATAGATATCTATTCATGGATGTTTTCTGGTATATTCATCTATACAATGTCTAAAGTAGCGCTTACAGACGTCCACGGAATAAGCAAGCCTGATTGGCTGAATAGTCTCGGCGACCGCATGATCTTTGGCGGGATGCCGCGAGAAATTCGTTGAGAAGCGTCATGGCGGAAAATTCGTAAATAGGCGTCTGTAGCGGGATGAAGAATGCTTTCATTTCTATTAAATAAAGGTAAGATATATAATTATGATGTCTTGATGCGTACTGCGGCGTATTTTTCATGTAGAGTTTATTAATGTATTTTAAGATTTACAAACTCAAAGCTTGTTGATGAACTTCCGTTAAATGTTTGTGTTGAAACACGGCCGAACTGGACTATGTGTAGCTATGTAATTTTATTTGGGAAATATTCCATTATAAATACTCTGAAACATATTTGTAAATATTGACTTTTTATTACTAATTGAAAATAAAAAAATAACTTGCTAACCGTATTTTGCGTTGAAATAATAGTAATACACTAAATTGTTTTGTTGAATATCAGATTATTACAATAATGTTTTTCCGATTAATTCCCAACTTTATGATATTTATAGATGAATATAAATTCTCATTTAAAATAGTAAAATTGTTAATTTCTTCAGAAATGTATGCAATTAACTAGGTAATTACTAATTTATTGATAAATAATTAACCCTAGAATACTAACAATGTGTTTACCTTGCCAATGGATACTTATAATAGACGTATGGTTAGTATTGTAAAATTAATAACTAATTGCTAATTATTGTCATATTAGCGTATGTTACATTGGTAAATATCTTGGGAATGGAACTAGTTAAGCAAATTTTAATCTACATATACCTTAATTGAATATCTATACATTGATATTCAATTAAAGTTTATCAATATTTGTTGAATTAAATAGTGTTTAAAATGATTTGTCATAAACAATTTTTAATAGCAATGCAATATTGAAATACATAAACAAACAAAAACGTTAACAATGCACTTATCTTATGCATTGCATAAGATATGAGACTAATTGCTTATGTAGTTCAGTATGAAATATATTAAATTAAAAAGATTTTGAAACGTATATATTAATATTGATTTTTACTACTAATCAATGAAATATAAGCTAGCTTTCTTTTGCCAGTATAAGTGGATAAATAAGACTATTGACACAATACACTAAATTGCTATGTAAATATTAAGCACTACTTTTCGTGATAGAAAATAACAGATTATTTATAGGTAGAATGATATTCCGTTAAAAGGTATTTTTAGTTTTATTCTTAATGCCCTTTTAATGTTTTAGATCCTCAACGACAATGGAACCAGAGTGAAATCCTGCAAATCTTGTTACCAGAGGGTGAATTTGCACCCCAGATGTTGCAGCTGTTGATCGATACGCTTGACACATGAGCTGATGTGAGCAGAAGTAATAGGATAATAAGTTGCTATACAGTAAGATTTTTTTATATAATGGATCTTGGTACCTCACATAATTAAATTTTTCCTTTTGACACAATACTAAGGAAACCGGTAGCACATAACAACTATATTTATGTTTATTATTATTAGTAGTAGTAGAAATGTTTAATTATAATGTTTCCTGATGTATTTATTGACAGCCTATGTATTTTACAAATGGGGGAAACACTTAAATATGGAAAGGGGTAAATGTTGAACTTTTAAGTATGCATATCACAAGATTTACAATCTTGAACTAAGAATGAAGGTTTTTTAAATATTTTTAAAAAAATGAATATTTCCTTATGTTTTTGGGACATTTTATTACTATTTTTAGAAAAATTAATTTTTGCATGCTCAATTGAATATTTTGAGTGTCCGATGGGTAATTGATTTTTCTAGTTTTTGAATTTATCGGCAACAAAATATCGTTAAATAAATTACTTAATCCCTGTACTTCTAATGTTTCAGTGAGTTTTAAAATTATGAAGAATTTTTCACTTAATGACAGATTAATTAATTATTTAGTAAAAAAAATATTAATAATTCTTTTGTAGCAAATATTTTTTTTATTTTTTTTCCCTCCAACTATTAGGTTTTTAAATTCTTGTAAAATGAAGTATCTCTCAATATCGGGTGATAAGCAGGAATATCTGAAGATCCTAGACTGTGATACAACATACATGAGTTGTGAAATGAATAATTTTAAACTTTTTTTGTATTAATATGAACATATATATCACATATTCGTATATAATTTTAAGCCATTCTTTATTTTTGTTAATTCATTAAATGAGTTATACAAAATAATATATGCATGATGAGGTGTGTTTGAGATTTATAAGTAAGATTTAAGGATTATTTTTCTGTAGATTAAATCAATCACATGTCATCTATTGTACTACATTTCAAGGCTTGAAATAAGCTCCAGCAATGCCGCAAGTTACTGTAAAATTGACGCAAAGATTATTGCTTCTCACAGCAAACATTGCTGTAAATATTTAACCTGATTTTTTTTTTCTAATCCAAAAGCCGTAATTTTCAAAATGCAGTAGCGGAGTTTGTTTCCTTCAAATTATATATTTCACAAACTAAGTTAGTCAATTTTTTTTCTTTATTTATAGTTGCGCAATTGCTTTAAAATTCGGTTGGAATTTCTAATTGACAGCGGGTACTTCTTGACGAGTTTTTCGGGCGATTCACTTCTCAATGCGAGACTGGGACAATTGATAACAAATATGAAATGATAGGAATTTTCATGATTGGTTTAAAGAGTTGCATGATATTACACATACATCGTAAAATAGTTTTTTTAAAGTATGCACTTGTATTTTTCGTATGATTTTTATTCTTTTTTAAAGGGTATAACAGAATTTATAGTTATATAATAAATTGACATTCAGAGTTATTCTTTTCGAATAGAATTACTTTAAAGTACACACTCGCATTTTTCTAGTATACAGCAACATATAAATGTTGTTATATGTAAGTACCCTTTATTGCTGTTGGTAGGCTGCTAGCAAATGTGGTTTGGTTGAAAGATTTTTTTTTTATGAGATGTATGTTGATAGTTTGAAAGATGTTAGTAATATGAATGCAAGTATGAGGAAGGGTATATGGTCTGAAAACAGTAGGTTGAGCTTGTCTGAAATTCTTTTGTATACTAGTTTTTGGGTAAATTAATGCAACCAAAAGGGTGTGATAGAGGATATTGATTGCATTTCTAGAACTGTGTTTGACATTGCCCAGTGCCAAAAGTAATGTGCCGGTGCCTCAAACGAATGCTCGTTTTTTTTAAGGCAATGTGCCTAGTAATGTAATCGGGATCCAATGTACTGACGCCTATTAAAGTTGTGTCAGGTGCCAACTCAGATGATGTCCTCGTCATCTGACCATGGTTTAAAAATACGAAGCATTGCTCCCTGTTCTTTCCTTTGGGATAAGTGTTAAACTGTTGCAAGTAGTCGAATGTGCAGCTCTAGTGCGATGTTACCATCCATCGTGCAAACCAAATAGAAATGCTTCGAAATGAATTTGCAACTGTCACTGATAGCCTGTTATGCAATAAACGTCATCCGATCGTAAATCAATCTTGTCATCTGACCATGACAAGTAAGTAAGATTTAAGGATTATTTTTCTGTAGATTAAATCAATCACATGTCATCTATTGTACTACATTTCAAGGCTTGAAATAAGCTCCAGCAATGCCGCAAGTTACTGTAAAATTGACGCAAAGATTATTGCTTCTCACAGCAAACATTGCTGTAAATATTTAACCTGATTTTTTTTTTCTAATCCAAAAGCCGTAATTTTCAAAATGCAGTAGCGGAGTTTGTTTCCTTCAAATTATATATTTCACAAACTAAGTTAGTCAATTTTTTTTCTTTATTTATAGTTGCGCAATTGCTTTAAAATTCGGTTGGAATTTCTAATTGACAGCGGGTACTTCTTGACGAGTTTTTCGGGCGATTCACTTCTCAATGCGAGACTGGGACAATTGATAACAAATATGAAATGATAGGAATTTTCATGATTGGTTTAAAGAGTTGCATGATATTACACATACATCGTAAAATAGTTTTTTTAAAGTATGCACTTGTATTTTTCGTATGATTTTTATTCTTTTTTAAAGGGTATAACAGAATTTATAGTTATATAATAAATTGACATTCAGAGTTATTCTTTTCGAATAGAATTACTTTAAAGTACACACTCGCATTTTTCTAGTATACAGCAACATATAAATGTTGTTATATGTAAGTACCCTTTATTGCTGTTGGTAGGCTGCTAGCAAATGTGGTTTGGTTGAAAGATTTTTTTTTTATGAGATGTATGTTGATAGTTTGAAAGATGTTAGTAATATGAATGCAAGTATGAGGAAGGGTATATGGTCTGAAAACAGTAGGTTGAGCTTGTCTGAAATTCTTTTGTATACTAGTTTTTGGGTAAATTAATGCAACCAAAAGGGTGTGATAGAGGATATTGATTGCATTTCTAGAACTGTGTTTGACATTGCCCAGTGCCAAAAGTAATGTGCCGGTGCCTCAAACGAATGCTCGTTTTTTTTAAGGCAATGTGCCTAGTAATGTAATCGGGATCCAATGTACTGACGCCTATTAAAGTTGTGTCAGGTGCCAACTCAGATGATGTCCTCGTCATCTGACCATGGTTTAAAAATACGAAGCATTGCTCCCTGTTCTTTCCTTTGGGATAAGTGTTAAACTGTTGCAAGTAGTCGAATGTGCAGCTCTAGTGCGATGTTACCATCCATCGTGCAAACCAAATAGAAATGCTTCGAAATGAATTTGCAACTGTCACTGATAGCCTGTTATGCAATAAACGTCATCCGATCGTAAATCAATCTTGTCATCTGACCATAGTTAGAAAATACGACGCAATGCTTGAGCTGTTACTTGTAATTGTGTGTTTAACCGGAAATAACCATAAAGTTCATAGAGAAAAACAACGCATGGGCACAACGTATTGGGTCATTTCGCAACTGCTTGAGAACACAGTGTCTACCCGCTGGACACAACTCTTTACCTAAAATTCATTTAAAAAAACTGAAAATTACAGATCGCAGAATCAGTTTTATTTCAAGTTTTGCCTTGAGTTCAATGGCTTTTTTCTGAGAGCTTATAAAAGCTCACAGGAGTATTTGCTGCCAGCTTCAAAATCTTATTAGCTTTGCTGCATTCTATTGGACAATTTAATTTGAGGTTCGGACTAAGAAATATCTTCCATAAAATATATATATTAAAGAATCATTCCAGAGTGCAGAGGTTCAGTATTTGTATTAAAAACAGTAATAATTTTTTTCTTAAAAAGGCCATTTCTTATTTTCCTAAGTACTGAAAATCTCAGGAATACAGCTTTTGTCAGAAATCATACTTGTTATTTTGATTTCGTGTAATTTTTAGTAATCACCAACTTGCATAATTAAGTTTTACAGATATAAAAAATATGCTTTCAAGAAATGTTAGATAATTTGAATTCAAAATAATTCTTTTTCTAAATCAATGCAATTTTAAATACTTTATTCCCTTTTTGTAGGTTGCTGTGAGAAGAAATTGCTTTGGAGGATGAGCTGGATAGCTATATTGAGAATGTTGTGAAGGACTGGATATGACAGGCCATGAGCAAGAATTAATACAATGTTAATAATGTGCAATGTAAAATATGTGATAAATAATCAATAATAATAAATTGATAAACAATCAATAAACTTGTGTTCCTACTTAAGATTTTTCAATGCAAAGACTAACACTTTCATATTTTATAAATACATGTTTTTATCAATTAATGCTTAAATGTATTGGTAAATTTCATAGTCTAAGCTGAAGTAAATTTAAAGGGCTTTATAAATTAATAATGCTAATTATATAATAAATTAAATAAATGATTAAAGTAAATAGTCAAGTATGAGTGTCACTAACAATTATTAAATTAGTATTTAAGCAGTTTTATATTTAATTTTAGTTTTTCGAAAACATTTAGAAAAGTTATTTTTAATTGCAAATTCATGCATATTTAAAAATAAAAATTAAGTTCTCTTAGTGTGCCTACAATATTTATTATTTACAAATTATAGCACAAGTCTGCAGTTTCTCAATAAGCAGAATATTAAAACTAATTTTGTAGTTATGTCTTATTTGATTTTAGTTAAAAAGAAATAAGCCTGACTGATATGCTAAAATAAATATAAGAATAAAAGTTGAGAAATAAAACCAAATACAAGATGAATGTGCAATATTAACTACTAAATAAATAAAATCCAAATGTAAAGAAAATAATTGAATACTTCAGAATCTATTCTTATTTTCTTTAGTTTTAGATTTTGCATATTTAGAAGTAAATATTGTATATATCACAGAAGTTTGGTTTACATCTATCAGGTGCTAGAAATATATATTGTGGATATTATAGACGTCCGTTAGAGATAAAATTGATTATAATTTAGAGGTGTTATAGACGTGCGATAGATGCGAATCAGATATTTATGGCTGTCTAGTATATATCCACGTTATCCAAATTATGGATATCGTGGATGACCATAGACGTTTTATAGATCTCAAAAAGAGCACACATGTTGGCTCTAGAAAACGTCCATAAGACGTTATCGGTACGTTTTTGGATGGCTTATGGATGAACCTGTTATCCATGGATGACGTTGATTAGACGTCATATAGACGTATGTGTGTTGTCTGGGATGCATCATAAGCTAACACAAGGGTGTCAGGATAAGGATAAGTAGGAGATTGTATCTTAAACCTGATACACTTTCTAGAGCCCAGTTTTTGAGATTATGTGTCTAAATAACAATACCAGAAGTTATTTTACTACAAAAATAAATATTAATGCTAGTTGTTTCTATAACACATTAACTGTACAATCTAAACTTTAATAAAGACACTTGCACCTTAATGATTCCATCAAGGAAGGCATATTAGCTCAGTGGCAACAGAGCATCCACAAAAACTTCTTGATGTTGAGTGTTTTTCAACTTCCTAAATATTCATTCCCCCAAAGAGATTATTATGAATCAGACAATTAGACCCAAAGTGAATACACCAAACTCGTGGTCTTTGTCATACTTCATCTCGCTCCATTTGTTCAAATGGCAAACATAGATTTAGACTAATATTTATGTAAGAAACTACAAACTACCATTCCTTTCAATTTAAAACTGCTTCCAAGTCTCATAATTTACTACACAAATTGTTATCCTCTCCTATTTTTCGAGTGATGGTTATGTTGCATAAGGGGTCAGAAGTTTGCAATCCTCTGTATGAGCTGGTATGAACAATTTTATTTCCCTCTCTCCCAGCTTTCATTTGCAGCTTACAATACACACCTGCAATATTTTATTCTCTCTTATTGTTAAAGTCTGGATAAAGTTATCTCTAAGGAATATGCATTTATTGTATCTTACAAACTATCAACTTATATGGTAAATTCTTTAAGAAAAATGCATGGAAGAAACCTATCTCTACTGGACAGTTTTCCAACCCTGTGTACAGCTAACAGTCAAAGTGGGAAAATTATCACTTAGACATCTGGACTAGTTGAGAGTTGGCTTGCTAAAAGGAAGTGTAAAAGTGAGAATTGTTGGATAAAAATGCAGGTGTACCTTGTGAATTTGATTTCTTATGAGGAGCAAGAGGAAAGCCTGGGTCTTCAGCATTCTCAAGAATCGTATCACATATATCAGTTGATGAAGTACTTGGAGCTGGCATATCACTTGGAAGATTGGCAATATCTTTTGCTAGTCTTGAAGTTGAAGGGAGTTGACTTACATCAAAATCCAAATCTTCTGCACTAGTTCCTGGAACAACATCAAATACAGAAGTTGGAAGATCATTAGCTTTTAAAGATACTGAAGTAGGTGACGACGGAGGTGAAGGAGCATCAATTGATCCAGGACCCATATCTGGAAATGAAAGAAATGTTTTGAAAATTACGATACACTAACATTACATGCATAAATCTAAAATTAGTTTGTAAGCAATGTCTGTAGATTTGGTTTATATTAAGAAATACATATTTTAAATAATAAACTTTTAAAAGACTTAGTAATCAACCAAGATTCTCTGAATGAGTATTTTTATAAATACAATAGAAAAAAAATACAGCAATAAAAATGTAAATATATACTATAGACTGGAATAACAATCTTGATCAATTTAAATTGCATATTGGTAAATTTAAGACAGCCAAATTGATTTTGGTAAATGCTGGTATTATTTGTTGTGTATTTAAAGTAAAATTTTTTTTTTTACTAACAGATGTTTAAATTGAAATAAGGTGTGAATATAGATCCAACATGTTTATACAGGATATCCCACAAAGGACTTCCTTGATTTTAAAATTAAATAACTTCGAATCAGAGATTGAAAGAAGAGTGAAACAAGTGGTATTTTGAAAGCCATAAAAATCTGATACAGAAGTTTCAATCCCATCACAATTAATTCAAAATGTTCACCTTTCGCAGCAGAAATAAATTTTCATTCATTCTCTGTAGTATGTGAAAAGAAACAGATGCACATGCTTTACAGATTAACTTTTAAAGTAACCTCATCCAGTGTTGCAGGATTGTTCCAGAAAACAGTGTCTTACAATGTGCCACACAAAAAGTAATCACAGGGGGTAAGATCGGGCGAGTATGCAGGTCAATATATGCCTCTACCAGCATACAGCGTCACCTGTCAACTAATTTTGAAACTTCAATATAAGATTTTTATGGCTTTCAAAATAAATATTCAATTTGTTTCACTCTTCTATAGATCTCTATTTCCGAGTAATTTAATTTTAAAATCAGTAATTTAATTTTAAAATCAGGGAGTCATTTGTGAGACACCCTGTATATAAAATATGCAAACCTGATAATAAAATTATTAAGGAAAAATGTTAAAAGATCAATAAGACCTAAAAAATATTAAAATAAAATATTAAATCCAAACATCCAACATTTCATGAATCTTAGTAAAAATGACATGTTAGGGCAATTTTTTGAAATGTTTACTTCTCATTAGGAGGGCATGGAGAAAAGAAGTATGTGTTTTGAATATTAGTGCCTCAACACACTGAATAATAATTAATGCAATTAAAACAAATAGAGCAATAAAAAAAAACAAATACACAATAAACAAATGAAAAAACTCCATTTAGAATAGGTATGTATAAAATTCAATTTCTTATTTGATGTGAGACATATATAACCAAAGTGGAATATAACTAAAAAAATATTAAGTTTAATTAAATAATTAGGGAAATACTAAAAAATAAACATTGCCCGCTTTCCCTACCGGCTGATTCGTTATGGGAAAATGCTGATAACGTTGGAAATATTAAACTTTGCATTTGACATATTCTGAGTTTGTCCATTTTGAGTGCCAAAGGGAGAGATAATTTTGCGAGGTTTAAATTGATGCATGTCCTGATGAATTTCATCCCCATCTCTTTTTGCTCTTTTTTCCATCCCATTCTTTGATTTATGAAAAAAAAAACGGAAAAGCAATTTAGATTTCTTTTCCAATCATTTTTTTAAAAAGAAATTTCAAAAAAGTCTAAACATTAAATCAGTTTGGTTGTTAGTGTCTGTTTTTCGGACTTTCTACTGTATTTATCTTTTAACAACTTACCATATATATCATTTTCACTGTCATTACGAGATTCTTCTAGTTTTTTATTTTCATGTTCACTTTTTTCAGTGTTTGACTGTGATGCATTATTTTCTAATTCTATATCACCAAGAGGAGCATCATCAAATAAGCCAGCAGGTTCAAATAAAGCACCTGTTTCTCCATCTGGAAAAATATAACAGAAATTTTAAATGAAATATAATGCAAGTATTCAACGAATACAATGTACATAGTAATAGTTAGTCTCAAAAATGCCAGAAGAAAATAAATGGCAGGCAGTATCTCGAACCTTAACTCTTTTCATCCCAAGAAGGGGATACTTTCTAGACCACAAAACTCTAAGCTTTTTTAAGTGAAGAAAAGTTGGAATGATAATAACAAAAACCACTTGACTAATGTAATCCCGATTAATATGTATTTACATTAAAAAATATAGCAAAAATTATAAACCTTATGTCCAGGGGTTACAATTGCAAAGAATATTAAAAAAACATAGACTTTTTAGACAATAAGCAGAGAAAAATTATTGACGAGGGTTTGTAATTTATTCTAATATTTGTATATGCGTGAATGTTTATAACTATAAGAACATACTAAATGTATATATAACTGTAAACAATAATGACCTTACATAATGCATATTTTAGAGTTTCAGATCTTTTTAAATTTTAAATATTAATACTTGAATACACAGAAATATTAATCCTTTTTAAAATTAACTACAAAAATATGATTTAATGTAAAGTATATAAATATAGATGTTGAATAAATAATGACATAAACAGTCTATACGAAATTAGGAAAAAGAGTATTTACAAAGTACCAATTTGTTACATCACTAACAATAAATCATATACGAAAGCATTTCCAGCATAGGATACTATTCAATTTATATTTGTTACAATATATTTATATTATTTTCATATTAAGTAAAATGTTAAGCTAGCCCCAGTCGTCGTTTTTTTTTTTAATTATTTGCTTTAGTGTTAATTTGACTAGATGACTCAAAAGTGTTTAAAATACTTGAATAGAAAGCAAAGCAACCATCTAAGATAAAAAAGTTTCTAGCAATACTGAAAAGAAAAACCATATAAGAAATGTCGTGTTCGCTTGTTTCATTCTTTTTGGAAAAAGTTATCTTTACTAATGAATTTATTTTAAGTTACTAAATAATGAGTTGAAAGCATCGTACATAAGATGATTGAATTGTGGATAAGACATGTAGCAGCCATCTTCTAGGTGAGAGTAGGCTCCATTCTATATTAGGTGGATATTTTTAATTCAGTGGCATATATATATATATATACAATTATACATACCTAATAAACCTTCTCCAACAGTACCACCAAATCCATCATCTCTAAGAGGAGCATCTAGTCCTCTGTTTGCAGTGCTTGTACTAGCAATTGGTGAACTACTTCTTAAGTTTTCTTTGGGTGGATCTTCACATAAGAGAAAGCTAGAACTTTCAAAATCATCTTCCATACTTGTTGAATCACGTAAACCCTCTGGGTCATCAAATCCCATGTCTTCTATAAATTAAAATACACAGTATTTATAAGTAATAAGTTGAAAAGTGTATACAATAAAGTACATAAGAATATTTAATACAAAATATACTCATGCATAAGCCAAGAAATTTAATTTTCATAAAAAAAATAGGTGGTGGTGGGGGCTTGTCTTACACGCAAGTTAGTAAAATTGACATTATTTGTCTAAATCAAGAGTGGTTGGATTAGAGTTAAGCACCACATGTACTAATCGAATGCCATACGTTGCATGGTGTTGTAATCATATAGAAAACTAACTTTACACACAAAAATAACTAAATAAAAAGCATATATTTTAACAAATAATTCATTGGATCTATTAAACTAATGTAGGTTACTTTAATGGGATTTAGGATGGAAGATTAAGGTACCAAGGTGTCCAAAGGAAAATAAATGTGAAGTTCCCTGATATTTCCCTGACATTTTCATATAATTCATTTTTTTCAGTATGACAGTAAAGATAACAATTTTATAAAATTAAACTAAACCTGATAGCAGGAAATGCATGGTATAATATTGAGTAGCTCACAAACAACAAGGCAGTGCACTTGCTGACAACAGTTAATCACTTCTGTTAAGTTCAGCAAAATAAATAAAAATATTTAGCAATTCAAAGATAAAAAAAGTCCAATTTTACTGAGAATTTGATGTATTTATATTTTTTTAATACAACCAGTTTAAGTTTAGGTTAAGTGAGCAGGTATTTGCTTATCAACAATCTATCAGTTTTGCTATAGTTTTGAAATTTTGTTCTTTTATAATTAATATAAAAAGTAGATGATACAGAATAGTTGTTTTATTTTTATTAATTTAATGAAACAACTTGGAAAGTTTGTTTTAATTTTTAGTAGTATGCAGTGTTTTTGAAATGTATAATACTCTTGCCTTAATTAACATTGCTATAGAACTGTGCAATAGGTTATTGGCGGTTGTTTGGGAGCTACCCCAAAGGAAAGAACCAGGAACACAGAATCATAATTTTGAACAATAGTCAAATGACAAGAACAACATTTGAGCTCTTTGACACATCTCCATATTTCTGCAAAGCGACCAATATGTGGACTACAAAAGATTTAATATGTACCAAATCCTTCTGCATAGTGAATGTTTGATTGGACAACGAGGATCGAACTGCAAGCTTGGTGCACCATTGACTAGGCCTTACAATTTTCTTGTAAAAAAATTCAGTAGCATACTATAATTCTTTATTAAATTAGCAAAAGAATAAATAAATCAATTTAAGTTAACATACAAAACATTCCTATGTGTTTAGTTTGAGTCCATATAAAGTAATTAAACTAACTGAAATAAAAATACATTATTCCTGCAAATAACGTAAGTTTTAAAGCAACCTAAGATTTCTTGTTTCAAACACACACAAAGTAGGATTTTTAATAAAATAGTAAATAAATATTAACATATATTAACAACATTATTAGGCATGGAGATGCAAATCTTGAGTTAAAGGGTCACTCACATGCTTGTTTTTTAAATGGTTTCAAAATTTTAATATATATAATAAAAGCATTACATATACAAAGTGATACAAAATGTACTAAAATTTATTAGTAATAGAATATTTACCAAAACTATCATCAGGCATTAGAGATACTGATCCATAATCTTCTTTTAATGTAATATCCTCAGCTCGGCTTTGATTTAGTGTTGCATCCATGTCCATGTCCATACTATTATAGGGCAAAATCACATCAAAGTAAACTTTTTCTCAAAATTACAGCAGATATGTAAATGATGCATCATTTTAAAGGTGACAGTTTGCAGATTTTAAATATGTGTGCAATGCTTATAAAATACAAGTAGTTTTTGGTTCACAGGTTCATGTTTAGACTCATGTCACTCACTTAGAAACATGCAGTGCATATCTGATACCGATTGGACTATAAAAGTGAAGGGGATAATATCAAACAATTTTCTTCTTTTAGCATAGTTTGTTTGAATAATAGTTGGGGGTTCTAATTTCGATATTAGGATTTTTTGTAACTTGTTTAATATGGTTAAAATGCTGGTGAATTTTTTTATAGCTTTTATTGGTACGTCCGTTACTATTTTTGGCTTATATTGATGTTGCAACTTTATTTTTGAACTGAAAAACTTGAAACTTTAGGTTTACTTTTTGTTTGACTTAAGTAACATATTTAAAAAGAAATTTTACATAAAAAAAAAATCGGTTAAATCATTGGTAACGAGCGTACCAGTACGTCCATTACCAAAAACCATGCATTCTCATAAAGTCAATTTTTTCTCGATAAAACCCATTTAAGTGTTTATATTATCTTCTGATTGAAATAAACTTATATTTTTATCAGTTCATCACATATTCTATTACAAAATATAAAACTAAATATTTTTAAGGATACGGCAAAATCAAAATAACGGACATACTTTTTGCAAGAATAATAAAAATGTTAGAATTTTTTTACTCCTCATTTATTAATTGTAGGCAAACATTTTAGTATGTTTTAAAAGAGCATAAAATTACCTTTCACAGTGATAAAAATTTCCATTCTCATGTGAAAACTAACTCGAGAAATATACATTTTTGAGTATGTTAACGGACGTTCTAATTTTGGACACGAGTTACACAAGCATGCTAATTGAGGCTCAATTCCTCTGAATTGATAAATCTCTTTGACAAATCTATATTTTTTCAATGATTTGAATGTACTAAGTTAGAAAAACAATTACAATATTGTAAGAAAAAGAATTTTATGATGATAAAAATGACGTCCGTTACCAAAAACCATGCATTTTCATAGTCAACTTTTTCCAGATAAAACCAATAAACTTATACATTTTATCAGTTCATTACATATTCTATTACAAAATTTGAAACTGCTTATTATTTTTAAAAATAGTATTTTTTAAAAACCTTATCATTGGCAAATAATATGCACAACTGTGTGTAACAATTCTACTAAAAAACTATATGTGACAGTTTTATGATATCTGTTTAATAACACTGTGGAAGAGTATAATTTTAGTTGAATAGTTTATCTTTAAAAAACACATTTTGCTTACTGATGCAGAAAAAGAATTTTCTCATTTACTTCAATCAATCAGCTAGTTTAACCTTTTAAAACATGCTAGGTGTTGAAAATACCAAAAAGTTTTTCATATTTGAATATTATATAATTCTTAATTTCTGAAGATTATGAATATCTTGCATATACTTAAATTACAGAACACTTGAACATAACTTTTTGGGCTCTTCACAAGTTTTTAACGATCCTGGGTGTTGATGGTTTAATTAATTATGGTTTGAATTTTCAAAAATATCAAGATGATTTGTATGCGAGTGTATACAAATACTGCCGACGAACTAAAGACTATCGTATCCTAACAATTTCACAATGTCTATCTGGTTATCTTTTAAAACCAGCTACTCCTGACAAATTAACCACCTTCAGGCAAACTATTCCATTTATATTATTGTAAGAATAATGCTTTCTACTCTCTCGATTTTGTATAACTTGACATCTAGTCCCATTGGCTGTATTAAATATTATGCCCTCAATATCACCTGATTTAATAAATTTAATTAATTGAATAGGTCACCTCTAGTCCTCTCTTTGAGTGTATACATGTTTAAAGATCAAGTCGGTCTATATTTTTAATTCAGAACCCATTTAAATGTATCATGTGGGAGGTGGATGCTCAGTACCCCTGATTTAAGAAAGCCACACTGATGATATGCTATCATTTATATCAAAGCTAAAGAACATTGTTACTGGCATATTCAGTAATATTGATGAATTCCGTAGGAAGGTCAATACTATAGGAGAGGCAAGAGAAAAGTTAGTAAAATTAATTTTTTGTCTCAAAAGAGCTCCAGTAAGACTGGTGAATTAGAAGAAGGTTTGTTTGTCTCTTTCCCTTTCCATGAGTGATGCTGTGGCCACCATCACAGTTGCTTTCAAGTCCTCAACACTTAGTAAAGTTTGTGCTGCTAACTTTGGTACTAATCTTGGCGACGACCATTTTTTCAAAATAAAGTGAAACTCAGCATTAATATTGAAATATTAAGACAAAATATTAATTTGTTAACTGGGTTAGACAAGTATTCTCAGAAACACTTGAATGACATATGAAATGGGTTTAAAACTGAATTATAAGATTTAATTATATAACGACATCAGTTATATACATGTGTGTAACAATAAAAATGAGCACTCTTTTTTCACCACTGTAATTAGTATACATTTATATAGATTAATTCCTGGTCAATTCTTGTTTTTTTTGCTCATTATATTGATTTCAACATTCATTACTAGCAACAAGCTTTTTTAAAAGTTGTTTCCTAAGAGCTGATATAAATTTATTGTAGCCTTTAAAATAGCTCATATATATATATATATATATATACACTTACTTTATTTCATTTAAGTCACTGAAGTCATGAAAAACTTCAGGTAAAGTGATTGTAGAAACAGCAGCTTCTCTATTCTCTTCAGGCAAGTCAACCACACCTGGCCGAAAAGCCATCTTGATTTTAATGAAAGCTTCATTACAGTCAGCCAAGAGGTACTTTGCTTTTCTTGAATAGATTCGAACTATTCCAAGCAAGAGATGGCCAGAAGTTCTAAGTGCCATATTCCCCTAAAACAGAATAAATATTAGCTTTTTTTAAGAAATAAATATTTAAGACAATATTTGATAAATTAGTTTAATTTAAACATAGCATTTTATATAAAATTAAAAATGCAACAAAACCAAATTTTCAATAATAGAGAAGCACTTACTCTGAGCTAAATTTTCAACAATGAGGCAATTAATCTGAGTCGAATTCACAACAGTTGAACGTTTTAACTTGTTTTGTGTTTCATATGTTTATAGGGTTACATTTCAAGCCATTTAAAATCATTATCAAATAAAGATCTCTCATTCTGCACATTTTAAGAAGCTAGAATGTACTGCAAGCCCACTTATAAAGTAAATATATTTTTTAACGAATGACAGCGGGGTTCTGTTTGAACTCGACCATTCGGCAATTTGTTTGTTTGCCTGTAACTTGTTTGTTATGCAGTCCCGACGAATGTGTTCAGTTTTCATTGCGGCATAAACGTTTCTTAAAATAATTAAAAATGACTGTTTTCAAAATTTTTAAAATTTCTTTTCAAGATAGTTGTTTTATTATTTGATTCCATTTCAAGATGGCGGCTATTTTAGTGATTCTGTTTTATGTAAAGTTCATCTTTTTTTTAGTCGGGAGGTCTACTGTTCTCAGAACTACTAGTTTAATAGAATTTTTTAGTTTGAATGATGTCCGGACACAATCAGCATAAACTGTGTCTTAACAGACTCTGCATGCAGCAGCATGTACAGATTTAATTGTCACTTTTGATAAAGTGTACTTACACAAAAGAAATTGTTAGATGAGAATTTTGCGAAAAAAGTATTGCATGTATGCAATGTCCAGTATATTCTCTAAACACTAATTCCGTCAACACCTTTGTGATGTCTTGGTTTATCTACTTTTCAGATTATTATCCCAGAATTACAAACTTTAAATTGTAAAGACAATGTTTAGCCTACTCCCTACAATGTCATAGACGACTAATTTGTATCACAGTGTAATTTTATGTAGTGCATTAGATGTGAATAAAAATCTGAATGGGATATGTATATCAGAAGAAAAAGTACATTTAATTATAATACTATATATTTCTATTTTTTAATACAACCATGGATAAATATTATAGTTTCAACCTTTTTTGAAAAATTTGGAATAATTAAAAGTAGAACTTTTAAGTTACGATAGATTTGCAGCATATTATTAATTTGGCAGTTTTTAGTAAATGCAGTTAAAACCAAGTATAGAATATAATTTTTCATTGAATTTATAATTTTATTATGTAAATGATGAGAACAATAAATTGAAACAATTTTAATTAAAAATTTCACTTTCAAGTTTTAGCATTGTGACAAAATAGACACTGCCAAATTTACGGATACTCACCTATATACACATTAAAGTTTTGATTTCTTAATTTCAAATATATTAATAAGGTTTGCGTGAGTTAAAACATCATTATACAATAATTTTATTTTAACTAAATTATAATTTAATTAAAAATCATTTATGAAATAACGTTAATCTGACAATAAAATTTTAGATTTAAAATGGGAAAAACACATTAGGAACAGAAATTAAACAATTTTTTACAAGAAATTTGATTAAAAAATGTAATTTTTTAATACTAGACTTAAAAAGTTCATCAATTAAAAAAGCATAATTTATAAAACACATAACTGTTAAATTAATAAAAAAATTACGAACAAACTAAATGACATACTTTTGGCTTTAATATGCCTTCAACACTGGTTTCAATATTTGTTTCAAATACATGGGCTCTTGTAAGCTTCTTATCCCAATGTGCTGCAAGCCAGATACGAGCCAAAGGCCCTTTCTTGGTCAGCACAAAATGTGCATAAAACATCTTGAAGCCTGTAATAAATAAAATAAGGAGTAAATTATTAATTTGATGGATATTACAACTTTTAGTGGATAACTATGCCAAAAATGTCATTCCAATTTAAGTAAAATGCTTTCTTCAAAATTCAAGTTCAACCATTAACTCAAATTTTTAGTTAGAACTACATAAACAATGCCTTCAGTAAAAATTTTTCTTTTTAGACTTTTACTAAGGTAATATTAATTGTCTATAATTATATATATATATATTTAAATCAACGGTAGCATTGTGTTTAAGTTTGATTAACCTATGCTAGCTAAGATGGATAAGCGATACTTATTGTTAGAACTAACACCTTAGTTAGTAAACATAAGTTATAACTAGGGATGAACCGGATAGTGGTTTTGCCGGATACCGGATATCCGACGCACATTACAAACCGGATATCGGATATCCGAACTGGATTTTGCCGGATATCCGGCAGTTTATTTTTTATGAAAATAAATTCTCATACACACTAGAAAAAACGGAAATCGGTCAAAAATTGAGAAACATTTTTTTATTCTGTAATATTTCCCAATTCCTTATCTTTAAAGTGATACCAAAATTGAATAAACATTCAAAAAACTTTATTTACAAAGGGTTATTCTAGGGTGCTGCTAGCAATGGTCGTATGTTTTGTACATTTTACACGAAATTTCTGAATAATTGTAATTTTACCATATGCCCTTTCATTCCAAACGTGAAAACTCAAGTTTGCTTAAACTTTTGAGAAATTTATTTTTTAATTCAACTTTATATTAGTTGTGAGATGTGATGACCCTCCACCATAACGATTCGTTAAAAATATAATTTTAAAGATAAAAACTTGAAAAAAGTGTTTTTTTTAAAGTCTTTATTGGTAAAAGGGAGAATCTGCACACTGTGAATACATTGGCAAATTTTCAGGAAAATACTTAAAGCAAGAACAAAGAAAATTGATCGCCACAAAAAAAAATCTTCGATGTTTTATTCATCCGGATATCCGGCACTTTACTTCCGGATATCGGATAGTTACCGGATAGTTAAAAAGCAGCCGGATACCGGATAGTTACCGGATATCCGTTTCATCCCTAGTTATAACTAAAACATTACTTCTAACTAAATTAGTATTCAAAATAATCATTATTAATTACGCTATTATTCAATTCAAATTGTCTAAAATAATAATTAAATCTGGACAGGCAATGGACAGGGATACACCGAGGCCAGAGCCGGTCTTTTTCATCAACTTCGGTTTGCGTCACAATGTGTAGCAAATTTACGGTGACCTCGGACTTGAAGAATCGGCGAGATTTAGTTGCTCGAATCAGACCTACGCTATCTTTCCCTATTTTTATATTTCAGACAATTTTTTAACCTAGGTCTTGACAACATATCAGCGATTCACCTTCATCAACTTCGGTTTCTTCTTCATCAACTTCGGTTTGCGTCACAATGTGTAGCAAATTTACGGTGACCTCGGACTTGAAGAATCGGCGAGATTTAGTTGCTCGAATCAGACCTACGCTATCTTTCCCTATTTTTATATTTCAGACAATTTTTTAACCTAGAGTAGTAAGGAGGCATAAAGAGCCAAATTCATGCCATTGATTTCTGAAATTGTTAAAATTTCTGATTAAAAAAAACAACAACATTGAAATATGCGGTGGCGACTGTAGCAAAAATTTTCGATCGCCACTTTTAAAAAGTTAGCTGACATGTGGCGAGTGGTGTCTGTGAATTTTCACCTTTATGGTTTTCTACCTTCCAAGACACAGACTCCCTGTAATTTTTTCGGTATAAATGATTTATTATTACAGCAAACTTTTATCTTAGTCAATTAACAATAAAGAGTTAATTTTTTTTTACATTTTAGCTAATTTTATTTAAGCAGGTTTTAGTTAAATTTATTTGTAAATATTTTATATTTTAGTCGAAAATCTGAGTAATAAAAATCATTTTTGCATTTAATGAAAATCATTTCTACACCAAGGGTGTAGTAGGGCCGGTTTACGCCGAAACGGTGTACCAAGTTTTTTCTGCAGAAAGGAACTTTATTGTGAGCATTATTAACGTTAATTTTATAAATCAAATTCTATCCAGAAAAAAAAATTCTGATACAGTATGCTGCTGCTTATACTGACATATATTCCTATGTTAAACTACGATTATCAGACGTTGATTTGACTGGTTAACTTGGCTGATTGATTTGACTGGTTTCTCCTCTGATACAATTTTTTTCCCCTATAATAGTCGTTCCTAGGAATATAGGGGTGTGTGGGGACATTCTTGCACTTTTTTCTGTTTATCATGTGATCAACAGATGGCCAATCCGTTAGTGTGAAAATAAATATGCAAACAAAAATATTTAGCTTTTTTAAATAGCAAACTAAAAGAGAGACTGAAGTGAAGAGAAGGATGTAGCTCCACTTCTATCTCTCAAGTTATATGTAAATTATTGTGATTATGCATAATAATTATAAAATACCAGACACCCTCTTGGTTATAGGTTAATCACCCCGATCGAGAACCTTGTTTAACGGGAAATTTTGTTTTAGTACTACAACACTGTTCTACACAATACGTAGCTTCCACTGACAGACTTGGTTAAGGTTGAATATATTTTCATCAAGGGTCAGGCCTTTTTTTGAATGCACAATAAGCATTTTTATATCAACCCACAACAAAATCTTTAATGCCAATGCTTGAAGATATCAGTTGCAACTCTATTTGTCTTGTTGAACTTGAAAAGGTATAACATTTGCAGTTTTTTTTAAAATGAGGATTTGCATCGATTGGAGTTTTAACATAATTATTTTTTCACCAAGTATTATCCTATATTTTTATAAGTGATTTTACTGGGAAAGGTTAAACTATTGCTAGAATTGGATGTATTTGTGTTATTGTTACCTACCGTTAGATAGTTACCTCTCAATTGATCGAGATGAATGTTTGTTAAAGAAGGTTCAGTAATCTCTAATTTTTGTGTCTTTCCTCACGGTACAAGATATTTTTTGCCTTGATAGGGTAATGCATAGGCGGAAACTTGTATAGGACCCATGGGCCCCTCCAATTATTTGAAAAACTGGCTCGAATTCCGATCCATCCCTTGAAATACTAATATTTTTTGAAAACGTTTCTACATGTACATTTGGCAATGTTCACTATAGAAGTGAAAAAAAGGCAGGGCACTATTTTGCCAAACTTAGGGCACTTTAATAATAACGCACAAATTGATTTTTTCTAAAATCGACAGTTTGGTTAGTTAATGATAATTAAATACCTAACAAACTCAATCAAAACTGAAAAAAGTATGTAATTCTTGAGAAATAAAAATGACTCTGCAAAAATAATAGTTCCGTCAAGTCAAAATAATCACAGTGTGAAATTGCACTTTTGAAATTGTCATTTTTCTTGGCATAACTGATTAGCTTTTGATGTATAGTATTGTGTTTATATTTGTTTTAAATATACAGAAACTAGTTATCTGATGATAGCTTAATACCTAATAAATGCAATTAAAATGGAATAAAAGGCATATATTGCTAGAAAACATCAATAAATATGCAAATATTTTACTTGTAAATTAAAAAAGTCGGAGAAATCGCGTCAAATTGCCGATTTTTAAAAAACTTTACACTCCGTTAATAATCAAATACCTAACGAATGTAATCAATGCTAAAAATGCCAGTAAAGTAAAAAAAATTAGTAGTATATCCGAAAAGAAATAGACTTTTTTCGTCGAAATCTCATTTTAAATTAGTGAAGATTCATTTCTTAAAATAAGGAAAGGCCTATTCCTAGACTGTGGTGCCCTCATCAAATAAAATTGCAGATTGTTGGTGAGCGATAAAGTTTATATTGTGAGAAACTTAATTTATGACATGCATAAACTAGATTACCTCCTGTGCGGAGATATATCATGCACATGGTTGGTTTAAAATGTTGTTGACGTGTCGTGTTGACTTCGCTGTGGATGTGTATTTTAATAGTACATATTTTCGAAAGTTAGAGGTGCAAGGCAAATGTATTGTCATTGATTGGTGTACGAATGTTTAACTGCTGTCGAAGACTTGTCATTGCCTGAAGTGTGGAAAAGGCATGGATCTCGACCAGCGGAAAATGTTTCCGACGACTTTTGACACAATCTACGGCTCGGATTATTGCCTGTAAGCACTATAATCAACTGCTCGAAGGGGGTAATGGATTTGATCCTGAGTAGTCGAAGACCCTAGGCCAGAGACCAACATTTGCCCAGAAGAATGATTGAGGTACGAGTCAGTGACATTAGTGCGGTAATGTGAGTGTATTAAGACTTTTGATTTTGTCGTATTTTTATTAATTGCATAATTGTTGAATCCGAACCATCACCAATAGCCCATTGTGCAGTTGTAATGTGACTTTATTTAATCAACTAGCTATTATGTTTCCCATTTTGACTCGGCGACAAACAAAAACACATCAATTTGGCCTCAGCTCCAATTTTCCAGAATCGTGCCAAGGGGCACCACAAACTAGGAATTTACTGAAGGAAAAAACTATTTTTTGCTACTGAAGTGAAAAGAATGAGAACGGATACTTTCATAAATTGGTCCGGCGATTTATGAGATTTTGGAGCGGGCAAGAACGGCAGGAGGGATGCAATCTTCAAGGTAACAATTGCGGACCAACCTTTAATAAAACACCCAGAGTGAGCACTGTGTTTGGTATTAAAAAGATAGTTTATATATTTGACTATGAAAGGTTATTTAAAAGTAATTTGTTAATGCTACATCTAAAAACTATTAATTTAGTCATTTCTTCAATTATTGGTCATTTATAATTTTCTGTCTTTCGAAACACTTCCGTCACTTGCTTTAACAAATTACTAGTCTGTTGATTAAAAACAAACCGGGATATAAGCTTTTTAGTTAATACAGTTTGCTGTTACTTCAATCAGTAATCACTTTGCGACATTTTAAAACAGTCATCGATCCTCTTGTAACTACTAATATGTGTAAAAAAAGTTACTAGTAAAAAACCTCATTCGTAATTTACATGGAATTCGAATATGGACTTAATGCTTGGAAATCCAATAAGCTAACCTTTATGTTTGGAATACAATGACACAATGCCTTTTGTGTTAAACCTTTCTTGGTAACTTTTTTCTTGGAATTTCCATTACATTTCTAAAACTAAAAATTGCCTTTTTTTACGCTCTATCTTGAATTTTAATTGTCTGGCATATAGGTCTTTATTCTATCATGCTAATTCCTTGTCCTATTCTTCCAATCCAATGTTTGGTTTATCCTACATATGGTTGCCGGAAGACCATATGGGCCTGAAAACTTTGAACGCATGGGATGCACCACCCACCAAGAAGGGGTTAACGTATGAAATGATAAAAGCTTAGTTTTGAGACTCTCAGTGAACCAAAACATAGACTAATATAGGGAACAACTAAAAAAAAATGTTACACCATATTATTTATAAAAATTGTGTAATCTCAAGATGAAAGATTTGGAGAACAAATTAAGAAAACATATTGATGTCATAAAAAGTTAATAATCAGCATAAAATAATAAACATTATAAAATAAAAATCGGTTTAGTAAACATTTCATGTAGAAAATTGAAAAGTTCAAAGAAAAATGTTCACTCACCCTTTTTAGAAAATATGAAACACTTTTTTAAAAATTATATGCCACATATTTTGTGTTCACTGATGTTAAGATAAACATTATCATTTGACCTGTGATTAAGATTTAAATTCGGGGAAACATACTGATTGATTGAAGAATTATTTATATCAGCCTCCGTTTGAGATTTATGATATTTATGGGTATTAAATAATTTAAAAATGTGTGTTTAATGCAAGACATCTTTCACTTTCGATCAATCGCACATATATTCATCAGAAGTAAACAAGATTTGTCGACCGACAGAAACTTTGTTCGTTTTTCCTATAAAAATGATCATTTCTGCATAAATAATTCAAATTGCAGTAAAACAAATGTTAGTTTTTTTACTCTCTACAGTAACAACTCTAAACATATTCCTAAATAGTAAACAAATCAAAACTTTGATTGGATAAAATTTCTCTGCCATTCCAAATAATCTTAATAACATTATTTGTAAATAAACAATCCCAAGAAAAACAGCGGGCGTGACAAAATTCTTTTTAATACCGATTGAATTTTTGCAATTTTTCAAGCAATGTGCTAAAAAATATTGCTTTGTTTTATCTCTAGCACCAGGCACTTTGCCTAAATTTAGTAAAACAGAACTATTAAGTTTCTAGTGTCTGGAACAGACTACAGATGTCATGATCAATTCTAACAGCTGAGCCATTTAAAGACCATTACGTAGGAGCCGGAAGACAATGACTGATTTGAATTCCATACCTGTAACTGCAACCTATCAAGTAAGATGAAAGGTAGGCATGTGAAAGAGAAGCAAAACTCTTCCAATTCGATCAAAAGATTTCTGTTTAGTTTAGTTAAATCACATCATGGTTCAATATGGCGACGAAAGTCTTCGCGCCGAATATGTTATTTAAAAATTTCTACTCTGCGCATATTTTTATACGCACTAGATGTAGTTCACAAATAAAGTAGAAATCTCGATAAAATAAAAAGTTTAACATTTTAAAATAGATTTAAATTATTTAATTTTCGAAATTTGTGGTACAATTAAAATAAATTGTTTGGTCCACATGTTTTTATATGACAATCCTGAAAAATTATTTTGTCGTTTCTTTTTTCACTCAGAAAACTGTCTGCATGTATTGCGTGTTTACTACGGCAAGTCATGTGACTAGATTTTTGTGAAAAGCCAATCAGAATTGTTTACTTATGAAATTTTATATCGCCAAATTGTAAACCGCCAATTAATGTCAATTATTTTCAAAAACAGTGACACACGCAATTTTTAAAGATAAAATTAAATTTCAAGAAAAATATATTCCGAAAACAGAGAAAGACTTTCATTTTGCAATTCAAATTTTGATTTCATATTTTAATTTTTGTAGAAGTTTTGAATTTTCGAATTTGAATGTAAATTTCGCCTTGTGTGTCTCTTTTCTGATTTTTAAATGCAAAGATTATAATAATACATTATAAATTTAGAGATAACTTGTAAATTAAAAGAAATATACATAACGAAGTCTAAATTGTCTATTAAAATAAAAATTTAACAAATGCATTATTTTGGGTAAAAATAATTTTTGTCCTGTTTATTAATGTACGTAATATATTTGTGTGATTTAAATAAATATAAATGAATTTAAAAAATATTGAAATATTTAATATTTATTTTTCAATATGATGAATCAGATGAATTAGAGTATGCTTTCAGCAGCAAAATATTTTAACTTGAGATATATGTAATTTGATTAACATGTAATTTGCTTGCACAATACAAAAAAAAGTACAAAACGTAGCATACAATTAATATGAATATTTCAGAATATGAACATAAAAGCACGGTAGAGACAATAAGAAAATATTCATCCATAAACCTAGTAAATACTCCTCTTCTCAAATTTCAATCAAGAAAACAATTTTATTTCTGCTACGAAGGTCCTTGCGGTGCTTACGAAGATACTCAAAGAAGATCCTTTGACTACATCAAATAATTAAGAACAAAAGTAAATGAAATATTTTTAAATACACACACACACACACACACACACACACACACACACACACACACACACACACACACACACACACACACACACACACACACACACACACACACACACACACACACACACACACACACACACACACACACACACACACATATATATATATGTTTTTTTATTTCATTAAGCAAACAATAGATGGCGGCACTGTAGGATAAAAATTTGTAAAAAGAGCATCTCTATCACCATCCTCCTTCATGATCCGCTGGAGGATACCGAAGAGATGATTTTTCTCTATAGTTTTATCTTTGAGTTCATGTTGATTTTGAGAAACTTTTCGCATCAACCAGGATGTTAATTTTTGATGTTTGAAATTAAATTGATTGTTTGAAATTAATACTTATATTAAAATGTCTCCTTTTGCATATTTAAAAGGATTTATTATTAATAATAAATTTATGTTTATCCTGTATTTCCTGTGCAACAATGGGTGAAATTGCAAGTGTGCCGATGCAATTTTTTTTATGCAATGCATCCACTGTTTTAATTTTGTATTATTATTATATTCAAATGCCGAAAATCATACTATTATTTCGCAATCTTCTCTGTAAAGCCTTCCTTGCAGATAATTCATAGCGCATGTTAATGCATCATGCTGATATAAGTGAGTTCGAAACTCGCCACGGGTTGTCAAAATTTCATTATAAATGTTAACTCATATTTAGTTAATAAAATTAATAATTGCTAATTATTATGGCCAAAACAAGTATTGAAATCAGGATTTCCTAAGTCTGCCAAGTTTCAAGGCGATGTGACATTTTGTTACGGGGCGGAAACTGAAATGCAAAATTTGATACTACGACAGAGGAGTTACATAAAAATGTGTAAATTAGATATATTCTTTTCTTTTTCGACTTTTATTCCGATGAAGTGTTTATTTGAAATATAAATAAATACGGCTTATTGGTCGTTTTATTAATTTCAAGAAAACTAATTTGAAGTTTATTTTATCATTCTAAACGCTTGTCATATTTCGCCGCACGAAATGCAATTAAAAAATATTTAATAGTTTCGTAAATTCTTTAAACCATTAAAAATAATTACAACTTAAAAATAAATAAATAAATGATAAACTACAAAACTTTTAAAAAGACAATCAAAGGAAAATCCAAGTGTACATCTCCCCCACCCAAAACAAAAATCAATTTTATGTCTAACAAGGTCTTAACCAATTAAAATGGAAATGTCCCGTTTTAACTTAAATTTCGGAGCACAAAATGCAATTAAAAAATATTTCACAGTTTTTTTGTAAGTTCATCAGACAAATAAAAATAATTAAAACTTAAAAAAAATGATAAACTGCAGAACTTTTAAAAAGATAATCGAAGGAAAATCCAATCGTACATCTCCACCAAAAAATTCAATTTTATGTCTCTTAACCAATTAAAATGGAAATGTCCTGTTTTAACTTAAATTTCGCCGCCCAAAATGCAATTAAAAAATATTTCACAGTTTTTTGTAAGTTCATCAGACGATTAAAAATAATTAAAACTTTAAAAAACAAATGATAAACTACTTAACTTTTAAAAAGATAATCGAAGGAAAATCCAAGTGTACATCTCCCCCCAAAAAACAATTCAATTTTATGCCTGACAAGGTCTTAACCAAAATGGAAAAGTCCCGTTTTAACTTCAACTAATCCAATGGGAAGCGACGAATCCTATGTCTGGAAAAGGAATCGCCCCTCGAAATAAAGGTCACCTCTAACGCCCCCTTTCGGGAAAATACACTGGGCGCTGTGGAGAACCTTCTTCAAGTCTGTCTAGCCATTGTCTGGAAATGGAAAGTGTGTCCGCCATTGTCTGGAAATGGAAAAGTGTGTACGCCATTGATTGACTCAAAGCCTTTTTGGAAAAGATAAACGACCGCCATTTTCATCAAAAGAGCTTCGTTAGGGGGATAGAGTTTCAAGGAAAAATAATAGATTGGTCTGAGAATCTGAGAGTGCATCCATCTATTGGTTTATGGGAGAGCCATAATAAAATATATTATAATACCCATTTCGAAATGAGTTTATTTTCTCGGTTTCGACGGACGAAGCCGATGTCTTCTACACTAGTCGATTTATTTATTTTTAATCATAATTTCCTTCTGAATAATAAAAATCACTCATTTAGAAAGGTGTTCAATATATTATAAGTCGTTAATTAAATGCTTTTAAATAAAGGCTAACAAAGAATGATGTCTAGAATTCCTCTAACTTTTATGATTTTATCGAAAGTTGTGAATTCTTTAATTTCTTTAATTAATAAATCGGTAGCCAAAGACTTCAAAATGATTGATAATTGTTGTGAATTGTATTGGTTTAAGGGAGAATCATGATAAAATATATTAAAATATCCATTTTGAAAGGAGTTTATTTTCTCGGTTTCGACGGACGAAGCCGATGTCTTCTACACTAGTCGATTTAGTTTTTTTTTAATCATAATTTTCTTCGGAATAATAAAAATCACTCATTTAGAAAGGTGTTCAATATATTATAAATCGTTAATTAAATGTTTTTAAATAAAGGCTAACAAAGAATGATGTCTAGAATTCCTCTAACTTTTATGATTTTATCGAAAGTTGTGAATTCTTTAATCTCTTTAATTAATAAATCGGTAGCCAAAGACTTCAAAATGATTGATAATTGTTGTGAATTGTATTGGTTTAAGGGAGAGTCATAAAAAATTTATTAAAATATCCATTTCGAAAGGAGTTTATTTTCTTGGTTTCGACGGACGAAGCCGATGTATACGCTAGTCGATTTAGTTTTTTTAAATCATAATTTTCTTCGAAATAATAAAAATCATACGTTTAGAAAGGTGTTTAATGTTATAATTCACTAATTAAATGTTTTTAAATAAAAGGTAACAAAGAATGATGTCTAGAATTTCTCTCACTTTTAGGATTTTATATGAAGTTGTGAACTAAAATAATATCTACCAGTATGGACGTTGACCCTTTTTTTATAAAGGCAGAAAGATTTATTTAATTGAATTTCACTGTTTTTCTTTTAGCCATAAACTTTTAATCTCTTAAGGGTTTATTTTTAATTAATAAATCGGTAACCAAAGACTTCAAAATGGTTGAAAATTATTGTGAACCACTATTAGTTATGTATTATACTATATAAGAACAGAATTCCAAATTATTGTGTTAATTAGTATTTATAAAACAAACTATGTAGAACTAAAAAGAAGAACATATTTTTACTAAAAATTGAAGGTTTGAATCAAATATATATTCTATATTGTGTTAAGTATGTATTTCAATGGGAAATCCTTTTTTTTTCAATAGTATCTGCTTATTTTTAAGTGAAATATTTCTTTCAATGATATGGCTAACAATAGATAGAATAGCAATATCCACTCATAAAATACTTGGAAGTAGGGATTATAAATAAAAATATTTTGTAAATTTCTTTTTTTTAAACTAGTTATTTGGTGCAGTATTTTAAAATTGACTAAGATATTCATTAAAAAAACTTCTATTATTTTAAAATCCGAGAGAGTTAGTTTCACGCAAATTTAATAATAGTTTTAATATTACACTTTTAATATTTGTGTAAATGTTAATAGTTTTGCGTATTTGCTTATTTCAATTTAAATTCTTCTTAATTGTTCAATTATTTCAAACTTTCTAATGCTTTGTTCTCTCAAATGTTCATAATAAATCTACGGTCTAAATATAATACTAGAGGTGTTTATAGAACGAGTACCTAATGGAAATAAATTGCGAATAACTTCCAACACTCAATTTTCTTTTGTTCAATGTGGGTGAACTATAAATTTCATTTAAGATATTACTTAGTGTACATAGTCAGTTAAACTTTTCTTTTTACAATGCAATTCAAGATG
Organism: Troglohyphantes excavatus; assembly: GCA_963932185.1. Taxonomy (NCBI): domain Eukaryota; kingdom Metazoa; phylum Arthropoda; class Arachnida; order Araneae; family Linyphiidae; genus Troglohyphantes; species Troglohyphantes excavatus. The sequence goes on along the minus strand of OZ010676.1, from coordinate 9,749,442 downwards.
TAGATTAGTGTGTTAGAAGTACTTAGAAGTTTGCAATTTTTGACGTAGCAGGAAAAAGCATTTTACTCTACTAAAATGTAAAATTCTTCTCACAAAGTGTTTGAAACAGCTTCATGATAAGCTAGTGTATTTTTCAATGAAAAAAATATTTTTTTTATTTATTGCTTCATTATTTCAAACTTTCTAATACTTTGTACTCTCAAATGTACATAACAAATCTATGGTCTAATTTTAATAATAGAGGTGTTTATAGAACGAGTATCTAATGGAAATAAATTGCGTGTAACTTTCAACACTCAATTTTCTTTTCTTCAGTGTAGGTGAACTATAAATTTCATTTAAGACATTATTTAGTGTACATAATTAGTTAAACTTTTCTTTCTGCAATGCAATTCAAGATGTAGATTAGCGTGTTAGAAGTACTTAAGAAGTTTTCAATTTGTGACGTTGCAGGAAAAAGCATTTTACTGTACTAAAATGTAAAATTGTTCTCACAAAGTGTTTGAAATAGCTTCATGATCAGCTAGTGTATTTTTCAATGAAAAATATTTTTTTAATTTTTTTTTATTTATTGCTTCATTATTTCAAACTTTCTAATACTTTGTACTCTCAAATGTACATAACAAATCTACGGTCTAATTTTAATAATAGAGGTGTTAATAGAACGAGTACCTAACGGAAATAAATTGCGTGTAACTTCCAACACTCAATTTTCTTTTCTTTAGTGTAGGTGAACTATGAATTTCATTTAAGATATTACTTATTGTACGTAATCAGTTTAACTTTTCTTTCTGCAATGCAATTCAGGATGTATATTAGTGCGTTAGAAGTACTTAAGAAGTTTTCAATTTATGACGTTGCAGGAAAAAGCATTTTACTGTACTAAAATGTAAAATTGTTCTCAGAAAATGTTTGAAATAGCTAATTTAGTGTATTATCAATGAAAAATAAATTAAATCTTCTGAGAAAATAAAACTATATTTTATAGACCGATTTTATAAGGTCTTGATCTTTCATTTTTTTTCTTTAACCTTTGCGTCAATTTTTATGTCATATCCTTACAATAAGAGATAGCCTTGATTAATTGGCCCAATGAAGCGAATTATACAGTAAGCATAAGAAAATAATCTACAGGAACTAAGTTCATTAATCTTCTGTTAGTGACTTTGGGAACTAATAACTTTTATGGCAAAAACAAATTCTCATGATTTTCTTTATTCTTTATTATGACTAACAGACATATGGACTCAAAGGAACGCATTGAAACAGCGTTCTTAATTTTTTTTATTTGCAACCAAAGATATGGATGGTCTTATGTACGTAAGAATTGTCATGTTAAATTTAAGCAAAAACATAATAATACAATGAATATATTGAGATTTTATAATTTTTTTTAAATGGCTACGCGCTTTATATCATCATACGTTAGCAAAAAAAGCAAATAATGTATATTGCGATAATATTCAAAATGAGCTATAAATACTAAAATGGCATTAAAAATGTACATTAAAAAATAGAAAATAAATACAAATAATAAAACTAAAATAAAAATACTCGAATCATAACTGTATGCGAGCTAATTGTTTTTATTTTCAAATTTAGGGGTTTCTTACACGTACACTTAATACGTTTCTGCTTGAATTTAAGATGACAATTCTTACGTATATATGAACATCCATAATTTGTGGTTGTAAAAAAAAACTTAAAGAAAGCTGTTTCAAAGCGTTCCTTTGAGTCCATATGTCTGTTAGTCATAATAAAGAAAATCATGGAAATTTGTTTCTGCCATAAAAGTTATTAGTTTCCAAAGTCACAAACAGAAGATTAATGAGATGATTTTAATACATTTTATTTGAATAAATTGGTAGAATTTTTCAAAGATGTTATGAAGAAAATATACCTTTTCTCATTAAATCAGAAAAGTAATGATGAAGTCATTGTTAAATAAATGGCCATATAAACTGATTATGCCAGGGATTTAAATTCCATTGGAAGTAAACGTACAGAAATCAACTGTCGTGTTAACCTACTGAAAAATATTGGTGTGATATGAAGTGTGAATTCAAAATCAAACATGTAAAAAATTAGATAAGCACTGAATTTTTAAAAAAAAAAGATTGTCTATATAGCGTTTTTACAAAAAAATAAATAATAATATTTACAAAAACATCCCTTTCATTTTAAAACTCGAAAATCTGGAAGTCCATAGAAATGCATACATCTTCCAAACGTTTTTGCGGTTTTCCTCGATTTTTGAATTTATGACATGCTAAGTTTCTCAAGCATGCTTCTCATATCACATTCTGGGACTTTCAGTTTTTCCAGCAATGCATCCAATTTTTAAATTTATAAAAATACAACATTTTTCATATATATTAGTTTGAGATATTTAAAAAGCTGTATTTTTTAATAATTAAAAAAAACATTTACTGGAAAAATCATTTAAATTCACAAGCAGCGAAAACAACTTTACAATTTTAGAAATCGCTAGAAATTCGGTGGATCGAGAGCATATTTCTTGATTTACAAACTGTCTATTGATTTTGTTTGTAACCAGCATTTAAATAAATTTTGTTGATTTTTGCATTAAAAACTATATTTATATATTAAATTTAAAAACGTTAAATATAAATGAAAAAAAAATAAGATTGAATATGATACTTAAAAAAGCAAGTATACAAATTAAAATGTACATGTGTTTTCTATTTGACCCAGACATAAAAATTTTTGTGAGCCATCTGGATTTACTCTGCCTACCCTTTACTTCTGAGAAGCGAGGAATATGCAGCTTTTCTCGTTAAAAACATCATTGGATGACCCGTGTATGTGTATTATTTTTAACTTAGAATAACACGTACTCTGCCCAATGATGCTTTTACATGTAAATCCTAAGACGAGGGGAAGTTTTAAACAAATTTCTGTTTTCTCAATTATTTTCTTAATGACAGATTTATGAGTAGAAACTGACTGGTCTTTCATTTTCTAAATTCATACTTCCTTTTTGCTTGTTATATGCATAGACAGCTGTGAGGCTGGAGTTCTTTGCTTAGGAAAACATTTTTCGATAAAGGTTGCCTCAGCGGATGTACGGCGGCGAATTGAAACGATTTGGTGGATATCACTCATTTTCATCAGATTTGTTATTTTTCACCCGGCGAATTGCATTGAAATTTGAGACGTTTCAAAAGACACTCAACTTTCTTGATTAAGAAATAGATTGGGAAAATTCGGTTAGTTCACTAAGGCTTTTGAATTTCGTAAAACTTGAATAATCAAATCTAATATTTCGGTTTATTGCTATTGCACTGTTAAAAATAGGTACTCAAAAATAAGTAAAATGTACACATTTTTGAGTACATTCGATGCTTATCATGGCTCCGAATACATAAGTTTCAATTAAAAAAAAAGTCATGTACACAAAAATGAGTAAAAAAGAGTAGATGCTGCTTCAAAAATCACTTTTAATAAACATCGACAATTACTACTAAAACTTACCACGAAACGAATCCAGACCTTCATGCGCCGCTGTCCAGAGCTTTATCCGTTAAACTACCAGGGAGACTTGGAGAAGTTATAAACAGAAGACATGTTATAAAGGTGTGCCAAAATAATGGGAAGTAAGATAATTGAGTTGTAATAACTCAGATTCCATTTAAGTAATCGCCATCAAATAATGTGGAAAACCATCTTCTGAACACTTATTTTAAGTTTGTCAGGTCGCTTTGTTAAGATGGCCCGAAATTTCTGAGAAAGTATGTTTGCTTATATTTTGAGTACGTCATCGCTCATTTACATTTAAATTGTACTCAAAGAAAAATAAGTAGGTTCAAATATTCATGTTAAAGTACACTTTTTTTTACAGCGCAGCTTCTGTTCAAGCCACCTTAACAAAGCGACCTGACAAACTTAAAATAGTTGTTCAGAAGATGGTTTTCCACATTATTTGATGTCGATTGCTTAAATGGAAACTGAGTTATTAAAATGGAATTATCTTACTTCCCATTTTTTGGCATACCTTTTTAACATTTATTCTATTTAAAACTTCTTCATGTCACCCTGGTAGTGTAACGGATACAAGGCACTGGACTGCTGTGTCTAAGGATATGGGTTCGATTCCCAGTAAGTCTTGGTTGTAATTGTCGATATTTATTGAAATTGATTTATGAAGTCAGCTTATATAGGCAAGCTACTGCTCTTTTTTATTCATATTTACCAATTGTACTCATTTTTGAGTACATATGTTTTTTTCAAAAGTGAAACTTATGTATTCGGAGCTATGATAAGCATCGGATGTAATCCGAAATGAGAATATTTTACTTATTTTTGAGTACCTATTTTTAACAGTGTGCGGCAAACGTATACAAAACGACTATTTTTTCTACCTTGGCTCCAAAAGGTGTAAAGTAGTCTTCGTCCTCACTCCATTGTCTATATTATTTGAGCTCAGTGGATTATACAATTCTGCTTGGCAATGTTTTCAATGACCTCAATCGCTCGGAATCGTTTAAACAAGTACGGCAAATGTACTTATGTACTTTATGCACTAAAGTCTTCAACTGTAAAGTTGTTTCAACACTCGGAAGTTTAATTGCATTTTCATGTGCATACTCGTTTATATTATTAAAAAAATTATTCACTGTAAAGATATAATTTGTAAATTATACCTCAAACCTTAATTTTTTTTTGTAAAATACAGTATTTTTATGGATTTAAAAATTTGGTGCTTTGTTGGAGAAACTGGATATCCCTGAACGTGATATTACGTCCATATCCGTAAAAAAGTATTAAAAAGATTTTAATAGTTAAGTACATTTTTGAAAGATATTTATATCAGTTGTCTTAGTATATTATTTTAATTTTATTTGCCATAGTTTTGCAATAAGAATATTGTCTCTTCTACAAAATGTATTTTTTAATAAATGTATCTTCAAAAAAAGTATTCAAGAATTAAGTAAAAAATTAAAATATATTGCCATTAACAGTTAACAACTTCATTACATTGTATTCATTTTCAATGTAAATCTATTTTGCCATATAAAGAAGATTTCTGTGGTGCAAAATACGCACACTGTAATAAAATAAAGTTATATGCGAGTTGCAAACTAACAATTCAAGGCTATTAAAATGAGGTGTAGGCATAAATTTAATATTTACATAAAGAGAGAGGGATGGAGAGAGGTAGAGTTAATAGCTTTATTACATTGAATTAATTTCTGATTAAAATTTATTTTTTCATATAAAGAAGATTTCTGTGGTGCAAAATACGTACACTGTAATAAAATAAAGTTATATGCGAGTTGCGAACTAACAATTAAAGGCTATTAAAATGAGATGTAGGCATAAATTTAATATTTACATAAAGAGAGAGGGATGGAGAGAGGTAGAGTTAATAGCTTTATTACATTGAATTAATTTCTGATTAAAATGTATTTTTTCATATAAAGAAGATTTCTGTGGTGCAAAATACGTACACTGTAATAAAATAAAGTTATATGCGAGTTGCAAACTAACAATTCAAGGCTATTAAAATGAGGTGTAGGCATAAATTTAATATTTACATAAAGAGAGAGGGATGGAGAGAGGTAGAGTTAATAGCTTTATTACATTGAATTAATTTCTGATTAAAATGTATTTTTTCATATAAAGAAGATTTCTGTGGTGCAAAATACGTACACTGTAATAAAATAAAGTTATATGCGAGTTGCAAACTAACAATTCAAGGCTATTAAAATGAGGTGTAGGCATAAATTTAATATTTACATAAAGAGAGAGGGATGGAGAGAGGTAGAGTTAATAGCTTTATTACATTGAATTAATTTCTGATTAAAATTTATTTTTTCATATAAAGAAGATTTCTGTGGTGCAAAATACGTACACTGTAATAAAATAAAGTTATATGCGAGTTGCGAACTAACAATTAAAGGCTATTAAAATGAGATGTAGGCATAAATTTAATATTTACATAAAGAGAGAGGGATGGAGAGAGGTAGAGTTAATAGCTTTATTACATTGAATTAATTTCTGATTAAAATGTATTTTTTCATATAAAGAAGATTTCTGTGGTGCAAAATACGTACACTGTAATAAAATAAAGTTATATGCGAGTTGCAAACTAACAATTCAAGGCTATTAAAATGAGGTGTAGGCATAAATTTAATATTTACATAAAGAGAGAGGGATGGAGAGAGGTAGAGTTAATAGCTTTATTACATTGAATTAATTTCTGATTAAAATGTATTTTTTCATATAAAGAAGATTTCTGTGGTGCAAAATACGTACACTGTAATAAAATAAAGTTATATGCGAGTTGCAAACTAACAATTCAAGGCTATTAAAATGAGGTGTAGGCATAAATTTAATATTTACATAAAGAGAGAGGGATGGAGAGAGGTAGAGTTAATAGCTTTATTACATTGAATTAATTTCTGATTAAAATGTATTTTTTCATATAAAGAAGATTTCTGTGGTGCAAAATACGTACACTGTAATAAAATAAAGTTATATGCGAGTTGCAAACTAACAATTCAAGGCTATTAAAATGAGGTGTAGGCATAAATTTAATATTTACATAAAGAGAGAGGGATGGAGAGAGGTAGAGTTAATAGCTTTATTACATTGAATTAATTTCTGATTAAAATGTATTTTTTCATATAAAGAAGATTTCTGTGGTGCAAAATACGTACACTGTAATAAAATAAAGTTATATGCGAGTTGCAAACTAACAATTCAAGGCTATTAAAATGAGGTGTAGGCATAAATTTAATATTTACATAAAGAGAGAGGGATGGAGAGAGGTAGAGTTAATAGCTTTATTACATTGAATTAATTTCTGATTAAAATGTATTTTTTCATATAAAGCAGATTTCTTTGGTGCAAAATACGTACACTGTAATAAAATAAAGTTATATGCGAGTTGCGAACTAACAATTCAAGGCTATTAAAATGAGGTGTAGGCATACATTTAATATTTACATAAAGAGAGAGGGGCGGAGAGATGGATAGTTAATATCTTTATTACATTGAAGTAATTTCTGATTAAAATGTATTGTTACATATAAAGAAGATTTCTGTTTTTCAAAATACGTACACTGTAATAAAATAAAGTTATATGCGAGTTGCGAACTAAGAATTCAAGGCTATTAAAATGTGGTGTAAGCATAAATTTAATATTTACATAAAGAGAGAGAGAGAGAGAGAGAGATAGGAGATATTAATGAAAGGTTAATTGTAATTTGTTTTGTTTGCTGCCATGGAATTTTATTAGAGTATTTTAAAATACGCTCCTCATATATGAACTAATGATATACAGTAAATATGCTATTGAGTGTAATTTACTCGCCGTTGTTAATCTCATGTTAATAATCAGATTATTACTGTTTATGGGTCACATAAAAATTCTTAATAAATCAAACCGTAAATTCAACGGATTGTTATTTTAGAGAAATGGTTAATTTTTTAAATTATTTAATAATAACAATAATAATCTAAATTATGATGTTTGAGCTCAATGTTAATGGGTTATATATAAGTATTTGTTAAGATTCAAGAGATAATTTGTTGATTTAGCATAAAAAGTAAATTAAAAAAATATTAATCTTACATAAGGTATTTCACAAGTCTAAACATCATAACTTTACATAGGGATTGAGTTAAATATTGTGGGGTCCTTATTATTACCGGGTTCTCTAGAAATTCTCAATATATCAAACCATAAATTCTGTGCATTGTTATTTTACACAAAATAAAATCAATTTATTTTGAACTTGTATAGCCTTAGAAAAAAATTAAGTAAACTATAAGAGTGTCTGGGCTTTATCTATGTTTAAATAATTGGATATTCATTTTGTGTAATTAAACTAATTAAATAATTTTTTTACGATATTATATTTATGACAGAATATATTTTACAATAGTGATTTTTAAGAGTTCTAGTTAAGAATTTTTATTCGCATGTAAAATATTATTTACTTTATCCTATCACTCTCAATATATCATCCATTTATAAAAACGGTTAAAAATTGGCCTTAAAATCAGAACAATTCGACTTTCAATTTCGAAATTGTTAAAACATACTTCTAAGCATTTGTTTTATTTTATTTATAGCATATTTTATCACGTTAACTGATATACAGTTGGTTAAATCGGTTTATTATGCTCTTCAAATTGTTTATTATTGTTATTATTTAATGTATAAAATAATGATAAGGAGTTTAAACTTTTATTTAATATGAACTGACCTATATAATTGCAAGAACATGAAATTTAAAGTATTTAATTACTGTCTCCATTGTAATTTTTAAATGCTAAATTTTCTTAATTACACTCATTTAACAAAGCAGTATATAAAGTATGATCTTTGAAATTTAACAAATGGAGAAGGTTAGAAAGATAATGGTAATTACAGTTAATAATTATCAATCCATATAGGTAATGGTCTTACCATCACCTATATGGATTGATAATTATTAGCTGTAATTGCTATTGTTTTTCATTATTATTATATTTCCGTAATGGTATTACCATCACCTACATGGATTGATAATTATTAGCTGTAATTGCCATTGTTTTTCATTGCTATTTCAATTTATTTTCATGGTTTTTATCAAATTAAAAATTTTAAATGCTTCATTAACAGAAGACAGAATTAAAATCTCAAATATTATGCTTTTCTTTTTATATGTTACTAGCCAAAATTAATTTGTGATTTTTCTTTATGATAACATAGTCATTATATAAAGTTTTTAATTATTTTAGTATGCTTTTTAAATTGTATTACAACATTAAATAGATTTGTGTAATTTGGTGTTATGCAACAAAGACGATACTATTAAAATAATGAATCACTATGCGTAAATATTTAATTACATATTAATAGGCAATACATTTACGTAATTTTTTAGTTTGCATTGTTTGAGAATTCACAATCGTATAGCTCACATTTTTATTTCTCCAATTCAAAGCATAATTATTCAAGTGTAAAATTAATGACATAAATTACTTCATTTCAAAACCAACTTTAGACAAATGGAAGGAAATATGAAGCCATTAAAATCGGGCGTCTGATTCCGCAGAAAGTTACGTAACTCTACTGCGCATGCGTAGAAGGGCCAACAGGTAAAATAATGCGCTTGTTTTAGTGAAAGAAACAAATTATTTTAAAGGCGAATTTTAATTTTCATTTACATTATTATTGTAATTGGAAAATATATATTGAGTTTTGACTTTATATTTCATTATAGAATCTTTTAAATTCAAATTAATGATAATTTTCAATTAATATTAGTTAAAGCTCGTTTTCATTAAGTTTGAAAGTTTTTATAATAAACCATTTACATTTTTGGAATATTTTATAATTAGCCTGTATATAGTAAAGTATCTTAATTAAGAATCTCGCATATTTTTAAATAAAAACAAAATTTAGATTATCACTCATAAAATTGTTTTTTTAACTCTAATTAAATTTTTATAAAAAAAGTAAATTATTTTAACACATTCTCAAAATCATAATTTTTCATAAATAACATTTTAGAAATTTTTAAAACACTACTAACACACATTATAAAATAAAACATTATATATAACAATAATTATTTTCTGATTATTGAAACACTCTCCATTATTTAAAAAAAAATACGAATTTATAAAATAAGTTCCGAAATAATTCATACGCGAAAAAATAATTCAAATCACCAATTTTAAATACCGCATTCAGCCCTAAACCTAAGCGCGCATAACAGAAAACAACTTAACTGCGAAGTTAGCCAAACATATGGTGCCGTATCCCAACACAACAACCAACACAACATCCAACACAGCATCCAACACTGAACCAACTCCACAAAAACACTCTATCCCATCCCCCCCAAAAGCAATATGACAATACACAATTTGAATCAAAGAACAACTAAAACTTCCATACCTTTCGCTTCCTAGCAACTTCACTGCAAATCCGGAGTTCTCTTAGACTGGAAGAGCAAGAGCAAAACGAGTCTTCATCAATCAGAGATGTGGAAGGAAGTGAGGGAGTCTGGGGAGAAGACTGATGATCGTCTACGGAAAGGCGATCGATGACAGTGTCTTGTGTCTGTCTAGAAAACCGAAGCAGAGCCCGCCCCTATGCATCTGATTCGAAGGACGCATTGGGGTATAGGCGTGTCACTTGTTGCTGCGTCGGATTTTTCCAGGACTTTCCGTCGGCAGTGGTCTTTCGCAATCAGTCTTTGGTGCTGCATGGGGCGCGGGTTGGGGGGGGGGGGAGGAGGGGTGCGGGGTGGACGGGAAGAGGGGGTCAGGGTTATGCTTGTTGTGTAGGTTTTCAGTTTTAGATGGATTTTTATAGAGAGAGACGCATGTGAACGTTTTTAGTTTTTTTACGGTTTCTTAATTTTGTTATGAATTAATTAATGAAAAATCTATTCATATAAATATTTATACTCATTTTATTAGAGTTTTTTTTTTTTATATTTCTTTAATAAAAATCAGTTAAATTATAATTCAACTTTGAAATTTATATTAAAAAATTTGGTGAGGGGATCAGGGTTATGGTTGTTGAGTAGGTTTTCAGTTTTAGATGGATTTTTATAGAGAGAGACGCATGTGAACGTTTTTAGTTTTTTTACGGTTTCTTAATTTTGTTATGAATTAATTAATGAAAAATCTATTCATATAAATATTTATACTCATTTTATTAGAGTTTTTTTTTTATATTTCTTTAATAAAAATCAGTTAAATTATAATTCAACTTTGAAATTTATATTAAAAAATTTGGTGAGGGGATCAGGGTTATGGTTGTTGAGTAGGTTTTCAGTTTTAGATGGATTTTTATAGAGAGAGACGTATGTGAACGTTTTTAGTTTTTTACGGTTTCTTAATTTTGTTATGAACTAATTAATCAAAAATATATTCATATAAATATTTATACTCATTTTTTAGAGTTTTTTTTTGTATATTTCTTTAATAAAAATCAGTTTAATTATAATACAACTTTGAAATTTATATTAAAAAATTTGGTGAGAGGTGAGGGGTTATGGCTGTTGTGTAGGTTTTCTGTTTTAGATGGATTTTTATAGAGGGAGACGTATGTGAACGTTTTTAGTTTTTTACGGTTACTTAATTTTGTTATGAACTAATTAATCAAAAATATATTCATATAAATATTTATACTCATTTTTTTAGAGATTTTTTTGTATATTTCTCTAATAAAATTCATACGGTTCATGCGATAACTATCACACTTGTATGCTAGTTTTTTGCTATTTCGAATTTATAGATTTTTTAAATGCTTACCATGAAGTTAGTGCTGCAGTTAGGTAAATTAGCTTGGACGATGATTCAATATATATCAAAATTCGGTAAGATAAAAAATTATCGCGATTTCGATTTTGTAATTTTAAATTTGACGATTAATCGATTTGACGATTTATCGATTGACGATTAATCGATTTGACGATTAATTGATTTGACTATTACTCGATTTGACGATTAATCTATTGGACTATTAGTCGAAAGTACACTCGGAAGTCCGGAAGAATACTCAGAATGCTCGGGACAAAATTGGCAAATTATATATATATATATTTATAAAAAAATTATAAAGGGAAAACCAAATTGAAAGCGTCCTTGATTTGAAAACTAAAAATCCAGTTCCTATAACATAAGTTTAATTTATGCAACGTACGGTATAAAAAATTTAAGTTTTATTTACTTATTGCTACTGTACTTATTCTACTAATAAATTTCGAAAATCCAACAATATGCATATAGCAAATATATCGATATAATAGAAATATCGATTAATCGTAAAATGTCGATTATCGGCTGGCGATTAATCGCGATAGCAAAATGTCAATATCGCCCAAGTCTACTGATGGGTTAGTTCTGAACATGCCCTGAGGCATATGTGAACATAGCATACATTTGATTGCATGAAAAAATGCTGTGTAATTTATTTACATTTATTGCTATCATTATCAACATTGTTCGTATGCGTGTTCGCTTTAAATCTTATTCTTGACGGTGGAAGTACAATATTATTATTAAACAATAATTATTAGTTAAAAGATATAATTATTTAACTACAGTACTATGCATTTAAAATAATAGATGGACAAATTACCTAAATTGCAAGTACGCACTGTAAAAAAAAGGTGCTTAAAAATGAGTACATGAACGTACTCGTTTTTTTAGTAACAATTGCTTCGTAAATGAGAGTTGACGTACTCAAATTTAAGTAATAGCGATTTCGCAAAAATGAGAAGTGGGATTTTTTATTCAGCTTCTGTTCAAGCCATCTTAACAAAGCGACCTAACACACTTAAAATAGTTATTCATAAGATGGTTTTCCCCATTATTTTATGTCGATTGGTTAAATAGAAACTGAATCATTACAATTCAATTATCTTACTTTCTAGTTTTTTGGCACACCTTTTTTTTAACATTACTTCTGTTTATAACTTCTTCACGTCGCCCTGGTATCTTAACAGATATGGAAGCGGTGCCTGCAAATATGGGTTCGATTCCTGGTAAATCTTGGTAGTAATTGTCGATATTTATAGAAATTGATTTATAAAGGAAGCCTATGTAGGCTAGCATCTGTTCTTTTTATTGATTTTTACCCATTGTACTCATTTTTAAGTACATATATTTTTCAAAATTGAAATTTATGTATTTGGAGGTATGATAAGTATCGAATATATAAAAAAAATTAGTAAATTTTACTGACTTTTGAATACTTATTTTTAACAGTGCGAATATCAATCCATTCTGCGAAAAGAAAGCAATGTTTTACAAACGCCATTTCATGTCAGTTCCCATGCCATTCTTTTGTGTACAAAAGAAGCGAGAGAATTAACCGAATAAATGACAAAACTTTTCTGGTTTATTGTTTGCAGATCGAGTCTCCCAAAACCAGTCCCGCATTTGCTACGCTGCGTTTAAAGTCCAATTTGCGGAAAAATAGCACGGCGAGGAGAGAATCCGACGAAAAAAAGAGTAGTGTTAGTGTTTTCTTACCATTAGCATTAGTTTTGGTTCGCCTAGAATTAGAGTGGAAGGCGGAGGTTAGAATCAAGAATAAAATTCTGAGAATATATCCAACAGCGGATGTGACGGACGACCAGTTTCTGAAAATTTCTTTTTCCAAGTACCAGACCGCCCCCCCACAGTCGCAATTTGCTCTTTTTTTTCGAGACCTACCAAGAAACTGAAATCTTTTTTATTTGCAGTAAACTTGCTTGTAGGTCTTTTACTGTCCCAGCAAAAAAGGCAGCATAAAACCTTCCTTCAAATTTGAAGTTTTATAGAGGAAATTGAAACGCAAAACTGCATATTTTTTTAAGTTTTCAATTTTTCTGCATAAAACTTTTTTAAAAAAAATCTGCATTTTCATTATGTAATTTCGAATGTTTGATATTGAAGTTTTTTTTTGTAGGTTCTTTAGTATTAGTTCCCGTGCTTTTCATTCCTGCACAAAAGAAGAAACTCTTTTTGAGATCTACCAAGAAACTGAAATCTTTTTTTTTTTGCAGTAAACTTGCTTGTAGGTCTTTTACTATCCCAGCAAAAAAAGACAGCATAAAGCCTTCGTAAAAATTGTGAAATTGAAGTTTTATAAAGGAAATTGAAACGCAAAACTGCGTTTTTTTTTTAAAGTTTTTAATTTTCCTTCAAAATATTTTTTAAAAAATCTGCATTTTTCCTTAAATAATTTAATATGTTTGATATTGAAGGTTTTTTTGCAGGTTCTTTAGCATTAGTTCCTATGCTTTTCATTCCTGCACAAAAGAAGAGAACTCTTTTTGAGACCAACGAAGAAACTAAAATATTTTTATTTGCAGTAAACTTGCTTGTAGGTCTTTTACTATCCCAGCAAAAAAAGGCAGCATAAAACCTTCTTCAGAATTGTGAAATTGAAGTTTTGTAAAGGAAATTGAAACGCAAAACTGCAGGTTTTTTTTTAAGTTTTAAATTTCTCTACATAATTTTTTTTTAAATCTGCATTTTTCCGTATATAATTTCAAATGTTTGATGTTGAAGTTTTTTTTTTTGCAAGTTTTTTAAAGGTTTTTCCTTGATGTATGATGGATATTGAAACAAAAACGTTTAATTTAATAGAGCTCCTAAAAAACTGCACTTTTTCTGCATAAAACTTTCAATTTTACAATTTTTATGAAGGTTTTATGCTGACTTCTTTTGCTTGCATTATCTCAACCAAAAGTAGAAAAAAAGTTGATGACTCAACAAAAGAAATCCAAGGTTAGAAATTTTGGATATCTACACAATGTTAGTGCAAACTTTGTTTAAAATCAATAATAAACATTAGCAAATCAGTTATCAAACTTCAATTTTAATAAAAAAAATTATAACTTTTCGGTGCAAATATCTTCTTTCAAATTGAAATAATTTTAAACTTTAACTATGAAAATTTTTTTTATTGATAAAATTGAAAGTTCATTTGATACCTGTTGTCGATTCACGTTGAAATTCATCATTTCATGAAATGTCTGGAATTATAGAAAATGTTTTTTCCCATTAAACATATGCAACCAATTTTGGACTTTTAAGAAAGTGATGGTGACGGTTTTGCAAATGTTGTGTGAAACAGGCAGCCAAATGCACGAATCATACAAAACGGTTGAAGTAGTAAAAATTTCACTTTAGGACTACTTTTTTATCTTCTTTTTTTAGAGACTATTTTGTAAACATCTGAATTTTAATCTTGAAACATACATATTTTAATGATTAAAAATAAAATTAGTAAGATGTCTTCTATACTCTTCTTCTTCTTATATCTTCACAGTTTTAAATGTTTTAGGTCTTATTTTTTAATATCGTTTTAATACATAAAAAAAAGTTGAAATTTTTGAAATTTCCAAAACATTTCTATTTCTACCATACTTTACTTGACACAATCTTATATATATATAATGTTTTGAATATTATATATATATACTGGAATGTGGAAATAAACAATGCGTTTTTACCTGTGTACATTGTTTTTGCTTTGTGCATTGCCTTTGCCTTGTACATTGTTTTTTCTTTCTACATTGCTTTTGATTTTCCCTTGTGGTCTCCAGTGCAAAGTTTTCTTCCTTTAGAGCGGGTCGAAAGGAAGAAAACGAATAATTAAGACTTGTACATTAAGTCTTGAAATTTAAAATCACGAAATGCTTCGTCTTGATTTATAAATTAACGAGAAATGATTATTAAAAATAAACTCGACAGCGTACAATTATAATTAAGGGGAGATTGATATTAAATCTATTGTTAGGGCATATCAGTCAGGGACACCTTAATTTTTTTTTAGTTAAATGAAAGTTATTCCGAATTAACGAGAAACGTCTTTAAAATCATCTGGATAGGGTAATAGGAGAGGGGCAGTTAACGCTTTTAGGATAATCCATTCCGACACTATAACTCTGTGAAAAATAACACGATCGACATAAAATTGGTCAATTCGTAGGAAATTAAGCACTAATGCTTGCAAAGTCTTGAAATAAAACAAAACACATAAGGGGTCATGGATGCGGGCCTGTGGAGTCAGACGAAGCAATTTATTCTCTTCCCCTGTTGGAGAGGTTATTGTTGGTAACTTATTCCTATTTCTATAATCCGCTGAAACGAAGCTTCACATGAAACCCTTACGAAAGTGTTTCCGAACAACCACAACCTATGTTTTTAATCACATTTTTTTAGTTTAGTTTCTTGTTGTCGAATTTTTGTTATTTTAAATAATCACTTTGATCCTTTATTATTTTTTGTGTGTATTTACAACTTCGTGCGTTTATTCATGTATTCAAGAATAAATTGAAATTTTAAATTCTATAATTCTATTAATTTTTCATTGTTTTTTGTTCTATTAGCTCCGTCAAAGCACAGTAAGCAAAAAATTACGTTTAACTAAAAACAAATTTTTAAAGTAGATTTTTGTGTATAAGCGTTATATATTTTATGTCCTTTCAATAATCATTGTATGCTTCCAAATATTTGCTTTTTCCGTTAAACAAAATATCGCCTAGTATGCACCATGTTAGTTTTATTCTAAAAATATAATCCTTAAAACTTGCAATATAACGACTACTTGATACCTCATATTTGAGACATCTACTTTTAAAACCAGATATAGATCCACATTTTTCGCAAAATCGTTAAAACAATATTTTTTGCACATTCTCAATGCACTACATCACATTGAAAAGCGGTATTGACCAAAAGTGTCTGAATCCAGTCTAAAAATGCATGCAAAGTCATAGATTTAGATCCAAAAGTTCGTGACTGTCAATAGTTTTTGACGTATCTTGTAAAATTTATGAAAATGGATTTGGTTTTGAAAACAGACAACTCATTTTTCAGAGTACTTCAGACCTTTTAGGCTACACTTCGGGATAAAGAAACTGTCATGCATACTAATAAACAGCTCAAACTTCTGAAGTTGTGGTTCAATTACTTCATCTTCAGATTAATGATACTAAAATCTAAAAGAGTGACAATGCTTGTCTCCTGCCCCCAAATCACACAATGTCCCGACGATATTATTAATTTTCGAGGATTTCAGTTGTCCTTGGCTGGAATCCTTAATGACCCATTGGTAACAGACCGACTGCAACCTCTCACATGAAAGGCATGGGAAGTTCAACAGCTCCGACGTTGTTTATTTGCAATGATGACATTTGTCCAATAACTACATTTTTAACAACACGCGGCAAGTAAGTAAATTAAGCTGTTCCGGAATAACTGCCACTATTGGTACTTTGGACGCTGGTGATACATACTATTTTGCATTATTAATGAATCGTGCGTTTTACCTATGAAACCAATTCTGGACATAGCGCCCATATATTCTATTATGCATTAATCAAGCTAGCTCTTTTCACTTTCTATTTTCTTTTTAACCCCACCCCATTTTTAAAATTACATTTAAATTAATTTTCAAGTAAAATAAAATGCCTTTTTTTTGTATGTTCTATCCTAAATTCTAATTGCCTGTCCCTTAGGTCTCTATTTGTTCTATACTAAATTAAAATAGCTTGTCTCTTATGTTGTCTCTATTTGTTCTATCCTGAATTCTAATTTCCGGTCTCTATTTGTTCTATCCTGAATTCTAATTTCCGGTCTTTATTTGTTCTATCCTGAATTCTAATTGTCTGTCCTTCAGATCTCTATTTGTTCTATCCTGAATTCTAATTGTCTGTCCTTCAGGTCTCTATTTGTTCTATCCTTAATTCTAAGTGCCTGTACCTTATGTCTCTATTTGTTCTATACTGAATTCCAATTGCCTGTTTCTTAGGTATCTATTTGTTCTATTCTGAAGTCTAATTGTCTGTTCTTCATGTCTCTATTTGTTCTATTCTGAATTCTAATTATCTGTCCATTAGGTCTCTATTTGTTCTATTCTGAATTCTAATTATCTGTCCCGTAAGTCTCTATTTGTTCTATTCTGAATTCTAATTATCTGTCCCGTAAGTCTCTATTTGTTCTATCCTCTCCGGCGTAATAAGTGACGGTCCCTAATAGTAAGTGATGAAATTCCGGTAAGAATCATTCCAATTCGTCTCACCAACAATTCAATTCATCTTTCATTGAGAAGCGCGAGCTGTGCAATATTAATGCTCTTTATTTTTTAGACAGTTTATCAGCAAAATAAATATTTTTTTTTTAAGTCGGTGCTTTATTTTTAGACAGTTTATCAGCAAAATAAATAAAAAAAAATCTAAGTCGGCGCTTTATTTTTTAGACATTTTACCAGCAAAATAAATAAAAAAAATTCTAAGTCGGCGATTTATTTTTTAGACAGTTTTTCAGAAAAATAAAAAAATATTAAGTCTGCGCTTTATTTTTTAGACAGTTTGTCAGAAAAATAAGTAAACAAAAATTCTAAGTTAGCACTTTATTTTTTTGGACAATTTATCAGCAAAATAAAAAAAAAAACACTTTAAATCGGCACTTTATTTTTTAGACAGTTTATCAGCAAGATAAATAAACAAAAATTCTAAGTTAACACTTTATTTTTTAGACAGTTTATCAGCAAAATAAATATTTTTTTTTATGTCAACGCTTTATTTTTTAGACAGTTTATCAGCAAAATAAATAAAAAAAAAATCTAAGTCGATAATATTGAAATTTTTGGTAAAAACTCATATATGAAACATGTACAAGCAAAGTAGTTAAAGAAACCCTTTACTGAATATGCAAAGTTGAAAGGGCGCTAATATTTAGAATTTGTCAAAATGCTTAGCAACTCATTGAAGAGAGTCGTGTACTCTTTGTACCTCCCCTCGGCATCTTTACTTTACGTTTCGAAATACAATTCTCTTCCAAAATTCCTCTCTGTGCGGGGCTTCCAAGGTTATATTTTCCCTAGCAACGGTGTCCAGCCAATGCAAATTCGACGCCCACACCGCAATTCAGCGCTTGCAATAAATTTTTTGATATTTTCCTATAGCACCATGTTTTCCGCGCTTGGGTGATTTTCAACCCTATGCCCTGCACCGATTGAGGCCAGCCTATTCTAGAAGCGTCGTGTGCGAAACTTCGAATACGGTAGCTCTTGATCCACCAATTAAAAAGAGATTACCTCTCGAGTTGAATTCTCATGTGAAAATCTCCCCTTTGGTTTGTAGTGTTTTCTCTTCTTTTGTTCGGTCTCCAGACATCTGAAAGGAGTGTTTTTCGCAGCAATTTTTTGTTTTTTCTGCGCCACTGGTGCCAATTTAGGGGTGAGATCAACTAAATAAAGTTAAGAAAAATAATATTCTGCCATCCAAAGGGGAGAGAAAAATGCAAACCTTATAATTTAGACGGGGTTTCGTTTGTGTATGTAATGTGGTGGCTAGAAGGAAGTCCTTCAATTTAGAAAGTTTTACTTTTACTTAAAAATACGTACCTTACATTTTAATATGAAAGTTGAATCTAATATTGGAATTGAGGAACATGACGTATAAAAATTGAAAACTTGAGGCAGTTTATTTAAATTATCTCTTGTATGCATAGTAAATAAATAAACAATAAAATTTTGAAGGTCTTTAAAACAATCTAATAAATTTAAATTTTACTTAAAAATTAAGTATCATTTAAATTTATTAATTATTTTAGGGACCTTTAATTTTTTTATTGTTTAGTTATTTACTATGCATAAAGGGGTAAATTTATTTCAATTTCATAAGTTGAATTGGTGATTTCGAAAATATTTTTGTTCGAAATTGGCTTTTATCTAGGTTATGACCTTTATTATAGTACCGTAACTTGGAGTTACTTGGACCTAAAAAAATGTTTTAATTCACTACTGCCTGCTACTACCTGTTGATCACATAACTACCTGTGGGAGAGGTAGCGAATCACACCTACATTTTCATGAGAGCAGATCCAGGAGTGATTTAAAACATTTTTGGTATGGGTTCAAGTAACTCCAAGTTACGGTACATTATTCTTGAATTCTTTATGGAATACTCTTTTTTCGCATAAAAAGAAAATCCGTCATCTCAAACTTATCAGTATTCGAGTATTACTTTTAAGACATTTTGAATTAACTTTTTAATTGCAGTTCAAGGAGTTAATTGTTATTTTGTTGAATCATGGATGTAACAGTTAGTTGTAGATAAAAATCGAATAACCTATGGCTTTTTTTCTAAGGGTTTAACAATAAAGCCTCCTGTGAGTAGTAGAAGGATTTAGAAATCATAATTTAACTCTGAAATTGTACTTTGGAACTCTCGTACTTTTTTTTGTGTTTCTTTATATTTGTTGACCGAGCGTTAGAGATGACCCTGTTTTAACTTATCCTTATTCTCGACAGTTCAGAGCTTCGCCCGTTTGTCTGTAAATTTGTTTGTTTATTACTCATTTACGAACAAACAGCGGCGTCGTTTTATTTTCTTCATATTTAGCATAAATGTTGTTTAAAGTCATTAAAATCAACGTACATATTTTAAAATTTTTTTTTTTTTTTTGGTCGCAAGGTCTGCTGTTTCCGGAACAACTAGTAGTGCTTAGTTTTAAAATGACTTTCGTTATATATTTATGTATTGTGAAAAAAAGGTACTTAAAAATGAGTACCTAAACATACTCGATTTCCTTTGAGTTCAATTGCATCGTAAATGAGCGATGACGCACTCAAATTTAAGCAACCGTACTTACTAAAATAGTTAGCAGTGTGATTTAATATTGCTAATTTCAGCTTCATCTCAAGCCATCTTAATAAAGCAACCTGACAAACTCAAAATAGTTGTTTAGAAGATGGTTTTCCACATTATTTGATGTGTGAAATTTAAATGGAAACGGAGTGATTACAACTCAATTATTTTACATCCTATTCTTTTGGCACAACTTTTTTAT
The DNA here is from genome assembly GCA_963932185.1 of Troglohyphantes excavatus. Classification (NCBI taxonomy): domain Eukaryota; kingdom Metazoa; phylum Arthropoda; class Arachnida; order Araneae; family Linyphiidae; genus Troglohyphantes; species Troglohyphantes excavatus. Next base: position 9,729,114 of record OZ010676.1, on the reverse strand, counting down.
ATTTCTTCTGTTTATAACTTCTTCAAGTCGCCCTGGTACTTTAACGGATAAGGCACTGGACTGCGATGCCTTAGGATATGGGTTCTATTCCCGGTAAGTCTGAGTTGTAATTGTTTATATTTAATGAAAGTGATTTATATGGAGGCAGCCTACGTAACTACTGCTCTTTTTAAATATTGTACTCATTTTTGAGTATATGCCTTTTTCAAGAATGAGAATTATGATTCGGAGCTATGATAAGCATCGAATGTACTCAAAAATAAGTACATTTTGCCAATTTTTGAGTATTTATTTTTAACAGTGTATTTAACAATAAAAATCGAACTTGTTTTTGAAAGGTTGTTTCGCACAAATTGTTAAACAATGAAAAGCTGAACGTTCAGAATACAGTGATAGAAATATATTAAATTGGAAAATTTATGAATAAGAGACGATATCAAATTAAACTCTACATTTGTAATTTTAGATTTAAACGTTTATTTACTACATATGCTTCATTTCAAATACAGGAATATGTCACAAATCGACTTCAAAAAGTGACATTTCTTTACAAATCTGTATTGATTACACAAAATATTACAAAAATGTTTATATATAGCACAATGTAATATATAAGAAGCTTATAAAAACGCCAAAAACACATTATTGATATTATGGACAGTAAAGGGCTTACAATCGAACATTTATCTGAAACAATAACTATTATTTGTTTATATTTATAATATAATTTATGTACAGAAAGCAAATACAGCATGGAAAGTTACAGCATCTGTTAAAAAAATGGACAATAGACGATTTTTAAAAGCTCTATATGCATTATTTTATGCAAAAACTAAGATTTTATAATTCTTTTAATTGAAAATAAATTAAAAAAAAATTCAATTGAAACAGTTATAAAATCTTAGTTTGATAACTACTGGCTTTTAAGGTTATAGCTAAGCAACTAAGGAAAAAGGTATTTTTTACAGTACAAATTTAATTATCAGATTACAATATGTGCATTTTGTGCAGTATAATATATGAGATTGATAAAACAATATCATATCACAGTATCAGTATAATTTCACATTGAGTTACACTTTTAAAACTTAAATTTTAACAATGAACTTTTAATATTCATTAGTGTCTCAAAATAGATAATAATGATGTTACAAGTTGAACCCTATACATTAGTTCAACTATATTTCTAACCGATATGCAGTTAACTAGTGGAAACTAGTTAAACAAGTTATACAGCCGAATAATTCTATTTAGCGGTTCATTACAAGAATTTACTCTAAATATTATCATTTTTAAACCATTTAGTTTTAATTTTAGGAATTAATTAAACTATCCACTTGTTGATTTGTCTTATTTTATTACCTAATATAATAACCTATTATTGTAAAATAATTTCTATTCCTAATTTTATTTAATTTTTTTAAATAATTTTTATTGTTTCTCAGCGTACTTTATTAATTTTTTTTACAGAAATAGTTAACTGTCTGCTTGATGAAGTATAACTATATATTTTTTAACCATACTAGATTTCCTTTACCCACATAAAGTTTGGATATTTATCTAAATTGTAATTTTTTCCTTAATAGACATTTTTCTTAATTAGTCATTTTTATTTAGATAAATATTTTTTAATAGGTAACAATTAGGTATTAAAAATATCATTTTGACTCTATTAGTATTAAATGTTATATTTATTTTATAAATACATTCATTAAAAATATTAAATGTTTTAAACTTAATCTGGCGTACCGTAATTTTCCGACATGGGATCACTAATTATACCAGCAATACATACCATTTTTAAATTCATATAAATACTTTATTTTTCAATAATTTTCAAATCTATTTGATTTTAGTATAAAATAAAAGCAATATTTTTTAAAAAACAAAACTAGAATTTTTTTTAATTTAAACTGTCTTATAAAGAAAACAATTTTTCAATTTCGGTAATTTGCTAAAATCTCGCAGGGTTAGATGGAGTTATATTTAAAAAAAAAATGGAACATGTGCGTCATTGTCACTTCAAACAATCAACGTGGTATTTAAATCAGAAGATTTTCCATTGACTTTGATATTTTTGGACACAACACTATATTAAAACAGATGTGAAAATAAAATTAACATCTACTTGAAAGCTGGAAATTAAAGAATCCTATAGACCTTTTCTTCATCTCAAAAACACATTACCACAAAACATGCAACCAGTCTGCGTAGGCGTCATCAAAAAGACAACAATTACAACAACACAGATACTTCCTACAAAAAACTACTCTAGTCTCATTTGTAATTGTTTGCAGTATTACTAAAAGCAAACATGAAATTGTTAAGGAGATACGGTACCATTTCACACAAAATGAAACGTATGCGTCACTGTCACTTAAAATAATCAATGTGGTATTTAAACCAGAGTCTATGATAATCTTGAACACAACACTATATTAAAAACAGATGTGAAAATGAAATTAGCACCTACTTGAAAGCTGGAAATTAAAGATTCCTTTAGGCTTTTTCTTTTTCTCAGAAACACATTAACACAAAACATGTTACCAGTCTACGTAGGCTTCATCAAAAAGACAAAATAACAACCACATAGATACTTTCTACAAAAAACTACTCTAGTCTCATTTGTAATTGTTTGCAGTATTAATATAAGCAAACATGAAATTGTTGTCACCAGTCAACGTAGGCTTCATCAAAAAGACAAAAATAACAACCACATAGATACTTTCTACAAAATACTACTCTAGTCTCATTTGTAATTGTTTGCAGTATTAATATAAGCAAACATGAAATTGTTAAAGGGATACGGTACCATTACGCACAAAATTGAACATATGCGTCACTGTCACTTAAAATATTCAACGTGGTTTTAAATCAGAAAATCTTTCATTGACTTTGATATTTTTGGACACAACACTATATTAAAACAGATGTGAAAATGAAATTAACACCAACTTGAAAGCTGGAAATTAAAGATTCTATAGACATTTTCTTCTTTCAAATTAATTGTATTTTTTTCAAAATTTAAACTATTTTTTAAAAACGATAAGTTTTTTTAAAAATATTTATATTTTTACATCAAATTTTTTCTTAGATCCTTTGAATTATAATACATTAAAATTGGCATTAAAATTTTGTATTCTACAAGTGTTTGATTTTTATATAAATAGTTATTCATAATAACACAACATTTTTATTTAAAACTAATTTTTTTTACTTTCGTCATTAAAAAAACTACTACTCATAGATGCTAATTTATAATACACACGTATGTTACAATATGTTTAAAAAGTTATACTCCGATAATAATAATAAAAAAATATTAATTCCGATAATAATAAAAAAAATCTTACCTTTTTGTAAAACTTTATATCAAGGAAAGCTAAACACTGAGAAAAACGATTTAAAGTGTTCGTTCCTTGACGAACATAATACATCATCCAGCATAAAATCTCAAATAATTAATTAAAAAATAGATACAGTTCTAGAATTTTGCATGTATATTTAGAAGATTCCAATATATAATTTTAGCTAATAAAACACCCCTACAATTTTACAATTTTTTTGGTACTGTATCCATTTATCGAAACATAAGATTTATTTTTATATCAAATACCTTGTAATTTCTGTTACATATTTTTATATAAGTAATACATCTTAGATAACTTCTGCGTTTTTGAAAATACAAAACAAATACTTTTTTTTAATGAACAAAAACTCCACGTACCATTTTGCAGTCGAACAAAATAAAATTACAATGTAAGATTCAAGTACGAAGGAATCTACGAAGTCAGTTATTCTGAAACTTGGTTAAGACTTCAAGTTTCACGTACAAATATATATGTCAGTGGTACAAACATGTATGCTTTATGCAAAATCATAGGAATCATAGGATACTGGGTTAATTACAAAATCCTTTTTCCTGGTTCTATTACTAAACATGCAGTTTTTTCTGTCAAAAAAATAATTGAAAAGTTTTGTTTCAAATATATAATTTTTAAAATGACACTTTACTAAAATGTATTATAAAACTATCCACACTTTGTTGTTCTATTTAGTATTTGAACGGTCATTGTAGAAAGCTAAAAATTGTCGTTAAAAATGTGAATACATAAAACATGATTCATTGATTTATCCTGAAATATATTCTATATTTAAATATTGGCTGGACCGGAAAGTAATGTCGTTTCTGCGCATGTCAACATTTGTTTACCATTTATCAGCTCATTGTGTATTCTAAAGTCGTGCCAAAGACATTTTAAGGTAAAAGTGACTTGTTTACTTGTAAATAATTAAAAACACCTTTTTGTTGCAATTTTGGGTGAACTGGACAGCCATAATGGCATGCCGGATGTACCAGAAGAGGTACATATCCGGCATTGTATGCTTTTTAAGTTTCGTAAGGGTAGTAACGCGACTGTTGCTACGAAAAACATTTGCGATGTTTATCCAAGTGCATTGGACGTTCGTAAATGCCATAGGTGGTTTCCTAAGTCCAGATCCGGTAATTTTGATCTTTCCGACTCGTATCGATCAGGAAGACCAACAACTTTAGACAATGACGTGTTAAGGGCAGAAGTGGAAGCAAATCCGTGTCAAACAATCGAGGAACTGTCAAATACTCTTAACCAAACCTGGTCGACCATCCAAGAACATTTGCAGCAGATTGGTAAAGTAAACAGAGCAGGTGTTTGGGTCCCGCTTAATCTGTCCGAAGAAAACAAAGCCAACCGATCCACCATATGCAACTTATTGCTTCAACGGCACATTGCAGAAGTATTTTTCAGTAGATCACTGGAGATGAAAAATGGGTCCTCTATGATAATTCCAAACGCAAAAAACAGTGGCTCCCCAGCAAAAAAATTCAGCATAAAACCTTCATCAAAATTTTGAAATTGAAGGTTTTATGCAGGAAAACTGCATTTTTTTTGAAGATCTATAAAATTAAAGGTTTTTGTTTCAATGTCCTTCATAAAAACTGCAACAAACCTTCATAAAAACCTGTAAAAAACTTTCAATTTTTAATCATGAAGGGAAAATGCAGATATTTTAAAGGTTTTATGCAGGAAAATTAAAAACTTCAAAAACACTGCAGTTTTTTTGTTTCAATATCCTTTATAAAACCTTCAAAAAACCTTAAATTTTAAGAATTTTGATGAAGGTTTCATGCTGACTTTTTTTGCTGGGTCTCTTCGAATGAATTGCCACGCAGTACTGTTAAGCCAGGTTTACATCCAAAAAAGGCGCTTTTGTCTGTTTGGTGGAATATTCGCGGAATAGTTTATTTTGAAGTGATGGAATCTGGACAAACTGTGAATGAAGACCTTTACTGTGAACAATTGGATCGAGTAAATCAATCTTTAATTGAAAAGTGTCCAGCGATTGTCAACAGAAAAGGCGTTATTCTGTAACACGATAATGCAAGACCGCACTGCGCAAGACGAACCCTGGACAAAATTAATGAATTAGGGTGGGAGGTACTGCCTCACCCAGCATATTCGCCCGACGTTGCACCATCGGATTTCCATTTATTCCGATCGCTACAACACTTTCTAAGTGACGAAAAAAATTTGAAAATTTAGATGATGCAAAAAATGCCGTCCCCAGTTATTTTCCTCAAAAACCAATTGATTTTTATCTATCCGGCATTGAAAATTTGCACACTAGATGGCAAAAGGTTGTTGATTACGAGGGTGATTATATCATTAATTAAAAATAAAAATTTATTTGTTTGAATTTAATGTAAAAAACGACATTATATCTTCCGGTCCACCTAATATATATCTTAATTATATATTTAGATTTTGTTTTCAAATTTATTTTTGATGGTTTTACGCTACCAATGGTACTAATTTGGTACCAATATATCTAGAATTTAAAAGAACAAGTCTAATAAAGAAGAAATAATACTTTTGGCATATAAATTTTTTGACATTCAATGTGTGCCACATATTTAAACGTACAGTATTCAGAACATAAAGTACAGTAAATCAGGATTAATTGACAATTCTAAGAAACTGTTTTTTAATCATGAAAATAAAATTAAGGATGCCCTCAATATTATATTAAAGCAATTATCTCACTTTTTGAGGTAAAATTTGCTCTAAATGTTAATATATCGAAAGCAATATTTGGATCTTCTTTAAAGAATGAGAAATTCCAAGTTGTATCTGATCATAAAAGAAGTCTTAAATACTCAAATTTTTGTCAGGCTATTAAAACTTACACCAAATACCTTAACATAAAAAAAATATATTTCTGTCTGAAACTATCTTAATGGAATTTTTATTGTTAATATAACTGGAAAAATCAGTTTCTTAAGAATTAATACAGGAATTACAGCAAAAAATTTGATCATTTTCATAATTATATTTCCCCAGCATATTGATATGCTAAATCAAATTCTAGTGATGACATACTCAAAAATGACTAACTTGTTTGAGCTAAAGCAGGTTAACTGCAGAAAGCCGTATCAAAGTTTGGTTTTCATGAAATTAATTACCCAGTTCACAGTATGTTTCCATAAACCTCGAAAATTATTTACGCATTGTAATGAACATATACTTTCTGGATTGTGACCCCGATAAATTCACGTTTATTTGGAACCACTTTCCATATGAAACCATGAGTGTCACGTAATGGTGGTTTCCTGAAATCTTGATCTACGATTAAGGAAACTTGTTTGAGATAATGCCGGTTAAGTACATAAAGCCGTTTCAAAGTTTGTTTTTCGTGAAATTATTTACCCAATTCATCCTATGTTTCCATAATACCCCGAAAATTATTTACCCAACTCATCCTATGTTTCCATAATACCCCGAAAATTATTTACCCATTGTAAGGAAGAAATACTTTCTGGAGAGTGACCCCGATAAATTCACGTTTATTTGGAACCACTTTCAATATGAAACCATGAGTGTCACGTAATGGTGGTTCCCTGAAATCTTGATCTACGATTAAGGAAACTTGTTTGAGATAATGCCGGTTAAGTACATAAAGCCGTTTCAAAGTTTGTTTTTCGTGAAATTATTTACCCAATTCATCCTATGTTTCCATAATACCCCGAAAATTATTTACCCAACTCATCCTATGTTTCCATAATACCCCGAAAATTATTTACCCATTGTAAGAAAGAAATACTTTCTGGAGAGTGACCCCGATAAATTCACGTTTATTTGGAACCACTTTCAATATGAAACCATGAGTGTCACGTAATGGTGGTTCCCTGAAATCTTGATCTACGATTAAGGAAACTTGTTTGAGGTAATGCCGGTTAAGTGCATAAAGCCGTTTAAAAGTTTGTTTTCATGAAATTATTTACCCAATTCATCCTATGTTTTCATAATACCCCGAAAATTATTTACCCAATTTATCCTATGTTTCCATAATAATACCCCGAAAATTATTTACTCATTGTAAGTAAGAAATTCTTTCTGGAGAGTGACCCCGATAAATTCACGTTTATTTGGAATCACTTTCCATATGAAACCATGAAAGTCATGTATTGGTGGTTCCCTGAAATCTTGATCTGCGATTAAGGGTTGCATTGCATCATTAACATCAGCATCAACCTCAGCCTGTGGTTGGTCATGTGGAGCTCTAACTTCCGTACTGTTACATCCGGTGGCAATACCAGATGTCTCTGCCTTACTTTGGGGTCCGATTTTTAGTATTGATTTAATGTCACCCTGAAAACAATTTTAATTAAACACTTAATACACTCACACACAAATAAAAAATATAATAATACTCTTACCTCTATTTCTCGATTTTCATTTCCATTTATGTAGTGTCAACTTCTTTAAAAATGAGAAGCTTAATACACTGTTATAAATAGGTATTCAAAAGTACTCACTTTTGAATACTTTCGATGCTTATCATGGTTCCGAATACGTAAGTTTCAATTTTGAAAAAGACATGTACTTAAAATTGAGTACAATGGGTAAAACGAATAAAAAGAGCAGCACCAATCAATACAACAAGGATCTTGCACCAATCAAAACAATTGTCAAGGATACAGCAAGATTTTGCACCAATCGATATACAATGGTCAACGATTTTTATATTAACAAACCCACAGCTGCCTGGCTCTTGCACCAATCGATATAACAAGGGTATTGTATCAATCGATATAACAAGGATCTTGTACTAATCGATAAGGATTTTTATACTAACAAACTCACAGCTGTCTGGTTCTCGCATCAACTGATACAACAATGATCTTGCAGCAATCCATACAATGTTCAAAGATACGACAAGGATCTTGCACCAATCTATATAATGATCAAGGATTTTTATATCAACAAATTCACAGCTTTTTTTTTTCTTGCACCAATTGATATTTCTAAATGAAAATAGTTATACTCAATTGGCTATACTTTTAATTGGTTATAATTAAAAAAAAATAATATATACATTTTTGAATGATATAACAATAAAAAGTTAGCTCTACCTAAACTATCTCTTTCAATACCTGGGATATAGTAAGACAATACCAGTACTTTATAATAACAGAGTTACTTTGAAACTATCAAGCCCGTTTTTTATATGATGAGTTTTTATTTAAATTTTAAAATAGGATTTCAAATTGATTTAGGTTAAAAAAAATTGTTATAATCGTATAAAATTATCTATGTGTATTTTTCAAATATCTTTCTTTAATTTGTCTTCATTAGTTGAAAGGGTAAGTGTAGAAGAAGTGGTTAACTGACAAAAATCACTTTTCAAGATAAACAGCTTTTTCACTGACAACAATCTTGAAGAAAGGGGTCGCTTTCCGTTGAACATCCATTATTTGTCGCCAAGAAAATAGCACGATACTTTTCCCTATTCATCGACCGTGGGCTGATTAGTGGTGGTAGGTTAACAAAATTGGCGCGTTTTTGCACATTCGGCATTTAGGTGTGCTTAATGAAATCGAACTATTGTAAGTGAAACATACACTGTTTACTGTTCTGTATCTGCCTAAATAAATCAAGCAGAGACATGCAATTTTGAGGGAAGACGCATATGTACTTAATGCTTTCATCAACATTAAAATTAGAATTTTTAAAAAATGTTAGTTAACCCTTCTTCAACTCTCCCCTTCAATTGTATGTGTAAGTCTAATTTTTATTGTTGTAATTTTTAATATTTTATATTCAATTATTTATGTACTTTTAAAGTGAAATATTTAAAAAATAATCTAGATGTTTTTTTCAACAGTTTCGATTTTGATGTTTTAAATTTAAAGGCATATTTTTATAGCTGTTTAAAAAAAAAAAGTTCGAACTATTCCTAAAAAAAATATTTTGATTCCTGCACCCTCTTAAGGTATATAATTAAATTGTAGATTTTATAATAAGTACTTCATAAACTATCAATAGAGTTGTTAGGCCTAACATTTCCAAAAACAAATACCTGAGATAAAAGTTTTTAAAGTTTGCAACTCGCTTTGGCTATAATGCTAAGTGGAAATACATTTTACTCATTATTGAATAACCTGTTGAGCTAGGATCCACACTACTTAGGGAATAAAATTTAACATTCATCCCCTTCATAAGTACACTGTTAAAAATTTCAGTTCAACGATGTACCATATCTTGGTGCAAAACAGAGGTTTACACCATATTATGTTGTTGACTTCTAGTAGTTGATAAAGTTTCAATACGGGTGTTAGGCTTACCATTTCCAAAAACAAATATCTGAGATAAAAGTTTTTGAAGTTTGCAACTTGCCTTGGCTATAATGCAAAGTGGAAATACATTCAAATCATTATAATCATTATTGAACAACCTGTTGAGCTAGGATCCACACTACTTAGGGAATACCATTTAATATTCATTCCCTTCATAAGTACACTGTTAAAAATTTCAGTTCAACGATGTACCATATCGTGGTGCAAAACAGAGGTTTACACCATATTATGGTGTTAACCTCTAGTAGTTGATAAACTTTCAATACGGATGTTAGGCTTACCATTTCCAAAAACAAATATCTAAAATAAAAGTTTTTAAAGTTTGCAACCCGCTTTGACTATAATGCTAAGTGGAAATACATTCAACTCGTTATTGAACAACCTGTTGAGCTAGGATCCACACTATTTGGAGAACACAACTAAACAATCATCCCCTTTATAAGTACACTGTTAAAAATTTCATTTCAACGACGTACCATATCTTGGTGCAAAACAGAGGTTTACACATTATTATGGTGGAATCTAGGTTGTACCAAAAATCCTTTGTCGGAAAAAAACGAAGGTTTCACCGATAATTGTTTCAGCCTTTGTAACTGCATCCGAAAGTTTCGCTGCCGCAACATCAACAGGTACCTCCAAGAAAGACAACGACCAAGCATGGGTCTCCGTGGCCCAGTGGATAAAGGCGTTCAGCTATAAATCAGAGGATTCTTAGTTCGAGCCCGTTCGGTGACACGCTGTTATTTGCGATCGGAGGATTGTCAGCTTCGCTACAAAAATACTACTACTACAATACTAAGAGAACTCGAATTTTGAGTTTTATGCAACGTTATGAGTTTTGGTGCAACGTTTCACCACATCCGTATTAGAACCGTCAAATTGTGAAATTAAGCACCAAATGTTAGTTGCAACTAAATGGGTACCAAATTTTGGTGCAAAGTAGTAATAATTTTTAACAGTGTAAAATAATTTTTGAAACTAACTAATCCTTCTATTTTGCCGAATCATTATTAAATCTGTATAATTGTAATATTCATTTAAATTGAACTTTGTTAACAAAATCTTATTTCTTTTTTATCAATGTAGTTAAGAAAATTTCATTTTGACGAATAAAATTATTCCTAAGATAATTTACGAAATAAAACCAATAACTTATCGAAGATTACTTTCGTTCATCGCATAAAGCCTTTCGATGTATATGGGTCGATTTAAGTATTATACTGAAGTAGGTTTTGTTTTGTTTGGCTTGGTTAATCAACGTCGCACTGGAGCTGCACAGTGGGCTATTGGCGACGGTTCGGGGTCTATATCGAAGGAAAGACACGGGAACACATACACATTCATAGATGTACCTCGTTATTTTACAACCATGGTCAGATGACAAGGAAACACCTGAACTGGCACCCAACGCCTTCAATAGACGTCGAGACTTTGGACCCCGATCAGATTTATCGTGCACCAGTCCCGTATACACGCCGTTAATTTTTGCGGATGTTCTGGACGACTTTTCTAGTATTTTGTAGGGAAGCTGGCAATCCTCCGAACACAAGATCACTACTTTTTTTTACTTTGTCACGTCCATCGTATAGGATCGAACCAGGAATCCTCGGATTACAAATATAATACAATACATATACAAATATTGAGATCAACAACAGGCTCATGGCTCCACGAGATTCATCCAGCTGTACTGTTAAAAATTTCATTTCAGCGTTGCACCATATCATGGCGCTCTGCAGCAAATTACACCATATTATGGTGAAATCTGGGTTGAATCAAAAATCGGAAAAAGCGGAGGTTTCACAATAATTGGTTCAACCTTTTTTAACTGTAACCGAAACTTTCGCTGTCGCTACATCAACAAGCCGAGGAATCCCCTTCAAGAAAGACAACAACTCCCTGGGCCAGTGGATAAAGGCGTTCGGCTATGAATCAGAGGATTCCTAGTTCGAGTCCGATCGGCGACAAAGAAAGTAAAAAAGTTGTCATCTTGCGATCGGAAGGGAACCAGCTTCTCTACAAAAATACTACTACTAAAATACTAAAAAAAACTTTGAGATTTTTGCAACGTTATGAGTTTTGGTGCAACATTTCACCACTAAATGATGCACCGTCGCACCGTAAAATAGTGAAACTAAGCACCAAATGTTGGTTGCAGCTAAATGGGTATCAAATTTTGGTGCAAGGTCGTAATAATTTTTTACAGTGTAGTATCTCCTAACTACTCCCCAATCTAACTTTTTCTTAAATCCTTTACTACTTTACAATTCACAATATTCAATGGCAAGTTGTTCCATTTGTCTATTACCCTATTATAGAAATATTGTTTTCTCCCGTATTTGTTAAATTTAAACTCCATGACCTCTCGTTCCATCACTCGCATTAAAATTTAAACAATCCACATCCCCTTCTTTAATAAATTTGAATATATATATATATATATGTTACCGTTAAAGTATGAAATCCGTTATTTCATAGAATACCTAGTTATTCCATGAAATAACTGATCGTGTCCGTTAAAGTGTAAAACTCTCTTGTATTTCATGGTTTAACTAGTTATTTCATAGAATAACGATCTGCAGACCGTTAAAGTGTTAAAAATTAATTAAAATCGAAGAAGTACCGGATGTAGAAATATCGCTCCGGTCGGTTGCTACAGCTCAAAGTTTAGGTACTGGTCAGGGATTTAAAAAATGTTCGTGTAAAACACAGTCTGTCAACAAAAAATGTTTTTGTTTTAGAAATAATGTTCTTTGTAATTCCAAGTGTCATTTTAGTAATCCTTGTTGTAACAAATGATTTTATGGTACGTTTCCATAAATACCATTTATACGCTGCATAAATTAGATAAATTGCTTCTTTTTCATTTTAATTGTCGATCATTAGTTTAATTTCATTTTAAATAAATTGTTTATTTTACACTTTAACTGTCTCTCATTAGTTAATTTATAGAATACCTAGTTATTTCATAGAATAACTAGTTAAAGTGTCAAATTAATAACATATTACACCCATGTTTAGCGATTTCCGTTCCTATTCATTTAGCACCATCTACCTTAAAAATTGGAAATATGACGACGTGGGAGAATTGCAAAAATTGACCAAGAAAAAAAAATTCAGTTTTTGAAAAATTACAATTTTAAGTTTCAGGATTTAATATTTCCTTCATATTCTAATTTTTTAAATTCCTTGGTAATTTTAATTTTCACTAACATATTTTTTATAAGTCGAAAGGGAATTGAAAAAAATGTTTTGACTTGGTCACCAAAGCATTTTTTAGATATTGTAAATTGGTCATATGTATTCTGGTGTCTCGCCTTTTCTCTGAACTGTAAAAAAAGTACTTAAAAAGGAGTACCTGAACATACTCGTTTTTCTCTGAGTAAAATTGCATCGTCAAGTGTAAGTGATCGTACTTTCTCAAAATGAACATTGTGATTTAATATTTCTAATATCAGCTTCTGTTCAAGCCATCTTAACGAAGCGACCTTTTAAACTTAAAATATTTGTTCAGAAGATGGTTTTCCACAATATTTGATGTCGATTGCTGAAATGGAAACTGAGTTATTACGACTCAATTATCTTACTTCCCATTCTTTTGCCACACCATTTTAACATTTCTTCTGTTTATCACTTCTTCACGTCGCTCTTGTAGGATAAAGGATAAGGAACTAGACTGCGGTGTCTGTGGATATGGGTTCGATTCCCGGTAAATCATGGTGGTAATTTTTGATATTTTCTGAAGATGATGTATGAGGACAGCCTACGTAACTACTGCTTTTTTTAATAATTGTACTCATTTTTGAGTATATGCCTTTTTCAAGAATGAGAATTATGATTCGGAGCTATGCTAAACATCGAATGTACTCCAAAATAAGTACATTTTGCTAATTTTTGAGTATCTATTTTTAACAGTGTATTAAACAATAAAAATCGAACTTGTTTTTGTAAAATTGTTTCGCACAAATTGTTTAACAATGAAAGGATGGATGAACGCACTGTTAAAGCCGGCACTGTTAAAAATTATTATGACCTTTCGCCAAAATTTGTTACCCATTTAGCTGCAACCAACATTTTTTGCTTATTTTACCATTTTACAGTGCTACCGATACGATTTAGTGGTGAAACGTTGCACCAAAACTCATAACGTTGCATAAAACTCAAAACACGAGTTTTTTTTAGTATTTTTGAAGCGAAGCTGGCAACCCTCCGAGTGCAAGATCACAACTTTTTCTTTTGTTAAGTCCACCGATCGGGATCGAACTAGGAATCCTGTGATTCATAGCAACGTATTTATCCTGTTATTCGTCGTTGTCTTTCGTGGAAGCGATTCCTCAGATGATTGATGTAGCGCCAGCGAAAATTTCAGTTGCAATTAAAGTGGTTGAACCAATTATCGGTGAACCTCCGCTTTTTCCCATAAAAGATTTTTGGTTCAACCCAGATTCCACTATAATATGGTGTAATTTGTTGCAGACCTCTGTTTTGCATCATGATATGGTACATCGTAAACTGAAATTTTTAACTGTGTACGTAGGCCAACAACTGCTCTTTTTATTCCTTTTTACACATTTTTTAGTTCATATCTTTTAAAAAAATGAAATGTATGTATTCGGAGCTATGAATAGCATCGAATGTACTCAAAAATTAGTACATTTTACTTATTTTTGAATACCTATTTTTAACAGTGTATTGGAAAAAATATCCCTTTGCTCGCTACCGCGTTAACAACTTTGGCAAACAATCGACAATTTGGCAATTTTGTATGAATTGTGATAATGCATTTTATTTATTTTCGAAATATAATAATATTTTTAGAATTTAGATTAAATTCTAAAACATTTTTAACTATATTATCTTTTACATAATGACGATTTTATTTACGTCTATATGAATCTTTAAAGAACTTAAACAATCATTTTATGCTGTGTTTTGTTTCAAGAACGTAAGTACATAATCTTGTGTTTAGGTCAGACAATATTCTAATAAATATTAAAATTCGTTTTTTAAATAAAAATATGTCACTAAAATTTAAAAACTAACTAAAATTAAAATATATATATATTATATTATATTAAGAAACAATTTATATAGAATATATATATATAAACTTATAAAAAAATCAGCGTCTGTGCTTATTTTTTTTGTCAGTCTTATAATTCAATATTTAAATAATTTGCATAGTTTTTTTATCGGTCTTTAAACCATTAAAAAGGTATTAATTGTTAAAATATTTCAAAACATACCTTGTGGGTTAAAAAATATTCTACCATGTAACAAACTACTGTTATAAAAATATGTTAATAGTTTAACTTTATTTGATTATGGTTTCACTGTAGCTGCTGAAAAGTCTATATGTAATTGGATTTCTGTGGAGTGTGTATCAAACCGCAAATTTGCTTGTTAATGGAGATCTACTAAGGTTAATATTTTTAACAAGTGGTTTAATTACACATGGTTTCAAAGTTAATTAAACATCTAACATTTACTTGGTTTTTTTTGTGGGGGGGTGGTTTGGTTAATTAACGTCGCACTGGAGCTGCACAGTGGGCTATTGGCGACGGTTCGGGGCCTATCTCGAAGGAAAGACCCGGGAACAATGCCTCGTATTTTTTCGAACCATGGTCATATGACGAGGACAACACCTGAGCTGGCACCCAACGCCTTCAATAGACGTCGAGACTTTGGACCCCGATCAGATTTATCGTGCACCAGTCCTGTATACACGCCGTTAATTTTGTGGATGTTCTGGACGACATTCTAGTATTTTGGTAGCGAAGATGTCAACCCTCCGATCGCAATATCACTACTTTTTACTATTCTTTAGTCTAGTCCGCGCAAAGGCTCGAACCGGGGACCCCTTGGATTCCCAGCTGACGCCCCAATCCACTGGGCCACGGAGGCCTCAACATTTATATGGAGAAATACTATAGATTTAAAAGATTAAAGAAATAAGGAAATGAAATTGAAAATAAAAAAAAATGGAAGAAATGCTTTTCTGAAAAGTTCTGGAGTTTGGCGATTTTTCATCTTTACTTTGGCTATTTCGAAATCTGAAACGTGGCAGCTCCGAGTCAAATGCAATTAAAATAATCGCCTGGAGTGATTTTTTAGTCACTCAGTTGAAAATGGCCGAGCGATAGTTGCAGTGCAGCGGCAAGCCTCACAACATTCACATAAATTAAGAGAAGATAATTAATTTGAGAAACCCATGCTGAAATTGCGAAAAATAAATACTGATCTTCTCACCTGTTTGTCTTCGACTTTGAATGATTTGGCGAGAATGGCAGGTATTTCGGTGACATAACGCACCCCAAATATTGTGCACAAGTCCTCGTTAATATAACTTGGATATCTTCTGGGCTTTGGTTTCTTTTTCGGGTTTGTTTTTCTTCTAGGGTTCTGCTTTCGTTTAGGTTTCGGTCTCCTTCTGGGGGGGTTTTGTCTGGTCCTGGGACTTGGTAAGCTTTCAGGATTTCTTTTGCTTTTAGCCGTTGGTGGGCTTTTTTTCTGAAATTAGTTAGAGAGAGTTATGTTATATATATATATATATATATATATATATATATATATATATATATATATATATATATATATATATATATATATATATATATATATATATATATATATATATATATATATATATATATATATATATATATATATATATATATATATATATATATATTGTAGTTTACCTTTACTTGTTTCTCTTCCTTTTTGTAATTTTTCTTTTCTTTTTTCTGATCTTTTTCATGTTCCCCTTTACATTTATTTTCACTTTCCTTTTCAGTTTCTGCAGGAGTTTTGGCCTATAAAATTCCATATGAGATACTTACATATATGGAATAATATTAAATATTGTTTGCATAATTATTCATATCAATTAAACTTTTTTAAATATATATTTAAACTGATATTGAAAACTTAATGGCTTATATCCGTTATTGTATAATTAATCCGTTATCGTATTTATAATATGTTATATATTTTTAATTATATAATCTACGAATCTTCACTAAAAATGCACGCATGAATTAAAATGCTGATCTGTTATTTGAATTGTAGTTTACCTCTATTTCTTTCACTTTCTTTGCGTGTCTTTTATTTTCTGTGCATTTTTTTTTCGGTTCATTTTCCAGAGGTTTCTTGACCTATAAAATTCCATATGAGAAATGAACAAATATGGAATAATATTAAATACTGTTTGCATAAATATTCATATCAATTAAACTTTTTTAAATATATATTTAAACTGATATTGAAAACATAATGGCTTATATCCGTTATTGTATAATTAATCCGTTATCGTATTTATAATATGTTATGTATTTTTATTATATAATCTATGAATCTTCACTAATAATGCACGCATGAATTAAAATGCTGATCTGTTAATTGAATTGTAGTTTACCTCTATTTCTTTCACTTTCTTTCCGTCTCTTTTATTTTCTGTGCATTTTTTTTTCGGTTCATTTTCCAGAGGTTTCTTGACCTATAAAATTCCATATAAGAAATGAACAAATATGGAATAATATTAAATACTGTTTGCATAATTATTCATATCAATTAAACTTTTTTAAATATATATTTAAACTGATATTGAAAACATAATGGCTTATATCCGTTATTGTATAATTAATCCGTTATCGTATTTTATATCATTCTATATAATCTTTACTAATAATGTACGCATGAATTAAAGTGCTGATCTGTTAATTGAATTGTAGTTTACCTCTATTTCTTCTTTCTTTATGTCTTTTTTAATTTCTGTTGTATTTTCTGTGCATTTCCTTTTCGGTTCATTTTTTACAGGTTCCTTGACCTATAATATTCCACATGAGCAATTTATAAATGTGGAATAATATTAAATACTATTTGCATAATTAGTCATATCAGTTAAACTTTTTTAATTACAAATTTAAACTGATATTGAAAACATAATTGTTTATATCAGTTATTGTATAATTAATCCGCTATATTGAATTTTTAACATTCCATATACACTTTACTAATAACGCACGCATGAATTTAAATGCTGATCTGTTAATTGAATTTTAGTTTACCTCTATTTCTTCTTCCTTTATTTCCCTTTTAATATATGTGGAATTATCTGTTCTTTTTCTTTTCTTTTCATTTCTCGCAGGTTTCTTGACCTATAATATTCCACACGAGAAATTTACGAATGTGGAATGAAATTAAATACTATTTGCATAATTATTCATATCAGTTAAACTTTTTTAATTACATATTTAAAGTGATATTGAAAAACTAATTGTTTATATCCGTTATCGTATAAATTGATTTGCAATTATAATGTGTTTTACATGAAATGAATAGAAATAATAACTTACTAGATTTGTAAAATGTGTTTAGTTTCCTTCTCATTGTTGGATTAAACAATTTAGTCCTATTTATCTAATAATAAAGTCTATAACCCATTGACGCTCAGGCGATTTTTGCAATGGTAATGTTGTTTTCACTTGAATGTTTCAATATTTTTTCTTGTTTATTTTTTTATGTAGTTTTACAATTTTTGATTAATTGTAAAGAGATCTATTTTAAGTTGTACCTTCCCAGCAAAAAAAAGTCAGCTTGAAATCTTCATCAAAATTGTCAAATTGAAGGTTTTTTGAAGAATATTGAAACAAAAAACTGCAGTTTTTTTAAGTTTTTAATTTTCCTGCATAAAACTTTTAAAATATCTGCATTTTCCCTTCATCATTAAAAATTGAAGGTTTATTGCAGGTTTTTATGAAGGACAGTGAAACAAAAACCTTTAATTATATAGATCTTCAAAAAACCTGCTGTCTTCCTGCATAAAACCTTCAATTTCAAAATTTTGATGACGGTTTTATGCTGACTTTTTTTGCTGGGTTATACCATTATATTAAAAAATATTGAATAACTGAGTATTTTTATGAATTTAAAAATTCGCCGCATTGCTGGAAAAATTGGAGATCCCTGGACGTATATACGCGTCCATGACAGTGGGCGTCCATTTAATATACGTCCATGACAAAACCCTCGCCGCTTGCTCAGTCACTCATCACTATTGCTGGAAAAACTGGAGATCCCTGGACGTATAAACACGTCCATGACAGTGGCCTTCCATTAAATTTACGTCCTTGACAAAACCCTCGCCGCTTGCTCAGTCACTCATCACTATTGCTGGAAAAACTGGAGATCCCTGGACGTATATACACGTCCATGACAGTGGCCTTCCATTAAATATACGCCCATGACAAAACCCTCGCCGCTTGCTCAGTCACTCATCACTAATTTTCTCACTTCTCATATACCCAGGAAGATGAAATTTGGGAGTTTTTCCTCATACCTTAAATAGGAAAATTAAACTACTTGTGAGTTTTTAACTGAAGTACCCGTTATGAGCACGTGGTTAAAAAATCTCTCAATCGTCAATCTAATAATTATATATTTTGAACATTTAGAGAGAAAAAGGGATAAAGAATCTTAAAATGAGAAAAATATTTTCTACCATTTTTATAAATATTATATTTGAATCTTTATTGTGTATTATTTTTTCCCGTAGGTAGAACGTGTGTTTCAGCAACAGCTGGAATAAAAGTAATTCACGTTTTTTTTTTAAATCACTAGATATAGTGCAAATGCTAACACCAACCAAAATCCTAACGACTGACGTTTGCTTGTACAGACTTTCACGTCCTTGGTACTCATGTTCAGGTTTGCTTGCGCAAGCGCAATGCTTGTGCATAATCAAAATTCGTTCAATCATCAAGTCGCTTGTTCAATTCGAATTTTTGCGCAAAATTATCCTATAGTAATTCAATCATGATTGTATAAGCGCAATGCTTGTACATAATCAAAATTCATTCAATCATCAAGTCGCTTGTACAATTCGAATTTCTGCGCAAAATTATCCTACAGTCGTTCAATCATGATTGTACAAACGATTGTTTAAGCGCAATGCTTGTACATAATCAAAATTCGTTTAATCATCAAGCCGCTTGTACAATTCGAATTTTTGTGCAAAATTATCCTACAGTCGTTCAATCATGATTGTACAAACGATTGTTCAAGCGCAATGCTTGTACATAATCAAAATTCGTTCAATCATCAAGCCGCTTGTACAATGCGAATTTTTGGGGAAAATTATCCTACAGTCGTTCAATCATGATTGTAGAAAGCGATTGATCATGCAAGCGCTTGCAATTACGTGTGTACCTTTAGTAATATTGAAATGTTCTCACCTGTTCATGCTCAATTTGAAATAATGTCCTTGGCTTTGGTTTCCTGTCTGACCACCTTCTCTATAAAAATAAACAAACCAAACGATAACATTAAAAACTGAAGTAAATATTACTAAAAACAAATATCTCCACTACTAAATAACTTTTTTAATTAATACTTTGCTTCGATGCTGTAGAAAAACTGAAATGGCTCTTATTCTAGATGATCTGAATTATATCTAAAATAACAACCAGGGTAATTTAAAATTCCAGGATCCATTAATTAAAATTATAGCATTCGTATGGACGAAATAGGATTACGGAGGCTAGAACCCTATAGATCTTCATCATCTTCTTGCATTTAATTCAAATTATTAATGACTAATTATTAATGAATCCTACACGTGCGATAATTGTCATATGAACAACCCTCACACCACACACCCATTCGAGTGAAAGATATTAGCAAATCTTTCATAGCCAAAAAAAATCAAACAAGTTTAACGGTCTGTTCATAGACAGCATTATCAACGCCTTGTTAAAGAACCCCGTTAAAATGAATTATTTTTTGCGCATTTTTTTGAAAGTTCGTCACTGGTCCATGAAATTCTCTTTCTTTTGATACCTCGTGTGTTAAGATCCGTTATGTCTAAGGGGCTGAAAAGGGATCTTTACTACAGAAGTAATCTATACTAGCATTCACGTGCGATAATTATCGGATTTATTGCATGAACCCCCCCCCCCCCCCCCCCATCTGCACACGTATTTTTTATTAACACGAATAGTTTTTAACTACTTCATTTTTTAAATAAGTAATTTGAAAAAAAAAATTATAAGGTATTTAAGGACGTTTATACGCACGTATTGAAAATAAAAAAAGAATGTTAGGAGTAGCTTCGTTAGTTGTTTTTGTAATCTAACTTTGAATCATTAATTAATCATTTAAAATTTCATTTATTGCAAAATTGGAGTGTTTCAACAATTTTTTTACCTTTACTAAAAGCTTTTATTTATTCATAAAAAATAGTTTTGCTACAAATAGTGTTCAAAAACTGGTTGCTAAAAACTCTACTCAAACATGATGATTTATGAATATATATTAATTTATATTTTTTTTCTAAATAAATTTTTAATTTGTTTACTTTTTGGGGTTTAGTAATTAGTAATTATACTTTAGTAATTAATTTTAGTAATCTATAATTTCATTGAAATCTCTAAATTAATAAAAATACAGCGTAAAAGATATTAAAAGTATTTAAATTGTAAATGCATAACAGCTTTGTTAAGAACAAAGCTTAAAAAAACTTAGAACGCAATCCTGAAATATCGTGTGTACATTATAAAATAATTACTCAAGTTTGTTTACAATTTTATCTAATAATCCACTAAAATTTCAGTCAAATGAATGAAATTCCTATCATATTTATTTTAAACAAAATTTACGAACTTTTGAAAGATTTTGTAATTTTGTCGAAT
This sequence comes from Troglohyphantes excavatus, assembly GCA_963932185.1. Classification (NCBI taxonomy): domain Eukaryota; kingdom Metazoa; phylum Arthropoda; class Arachnida; order Araneae; family Linyphiidae; genus Troglohyphantes; species Troglohyphantes excavatus. The sequence continues at coordinate 9,707,748 of OZ010676.1, read as the reverse complement.
TTGCTTATTTTAACTAAAATTATCTACGAATCTTTTACGAAAATTGAAACATAATTGTTAAGAGTTTTGTATTGTACTTAACAAAATTAAAATTGAATAAAAACAGTGAATACTCAATATTCGATTTGTCTAAAGAAATATTTACTGGCCTGAAATAAATATCCCAAAATAATAGTTTCATTTTCTATGTTTAAATAATTGAAAACATTTCAAATTTGTTGATTCACATTTTGAAAAATTTACGAAAAAGACAAAATGTTTTGTATTTCCTGATTTATATAGGATTCGTGACGAAATAATTTTGGTTATTTCTAATAAAAAGTTTAATCGGAAAGTTTTTCAGGAAACATCAAAACATCAGTCAAATTCGATTAAATGAAATGTGCGAAATAAGTTAATATGTCTTACATATGCTCCTGGGTCTTCATCCATTGTTTGAACAAACGAGTGGAACAATCGAATATTTGCAAATGAAGTCAAGACTTCTGATTTCGGTATTGGTTTGACTCTTCTTGCTTTTTAAAAAACCTGAAATGATATTCAGAACTCTTTTTTCATAAAAAAAATCTGATTCGACAAAACTAGTATATATTTATTTCCCATATTTTAAGAAATTTTCAGCCAAGCTTATTTTGTAAGCAGTGGAAAGTTTATATATCTCATATGTAAAAGTTAGTTTTTTAATTAAAAAGTCGCATTTTAATAGAACAGGTAAAAGTTATATAAAGAAAGGGGCATCAAAAACAAAAGCTCCCAATGACTAATTTGTAAATTTATCCACATGTAAGTAGAATTGTGCTAAAATTATATAAAAAATTATAAAGAAAATAGAATCAAAAGTAGATGCTCCCAATGACTAATTGTAAACTTATCCACAAATAAGTAGAATTTTAGTAGAATTGTGCAAAGTTATATAAAGAATTAAAAAGAAAATTGCATCAAAACTATAAGCTCACAATGACTATTTGTAAACTTATCCACATGTAAGTAGAATTTTAGTAGAATTGTGTTAAAATTATATAAAGAATTAAAAAGAAAATGGCATAAAAAATAAAAGCACCCAATGATAAATTGTAAACTTATCCACATGTAAGTAGAATTTTAGTAGAATTGGACAAACTTATATAAAGAATTAAAAAGAAAATGCCATCAAAAATAAAAGCACCCAATGACTAATTTGTAAACTTATCTACATGCAAGTAGAATTTTAGTAGAATTGTGCAAAAATTATATAAAGAATTAAAAAGAAAATGGCATTAAAAATAAAAGCACCCAATGACTAATTGTAAACTTATCCACATGTAAGTAGAATTTAAGTAGAATTGGGCAAAGTTATATAAAGAATTAAAAAGAAAATTGTATCAAAACTATAATATCAATGACTATTTGTAAACTTATCCACATGTAAGTAGAATTTTAGTAGAATTGGACAAAGTTATATAAAGAATTAAAAAGAAAATGCCATCAAAAATAAAAGCACCCAATAACTAATTTGTAAACTTATCTACATGCAAGTAGAATTTTAGTAGAACTGGGTAAAAAATATATAAAGATATTAAAAAGAAAATGGCGTCAAAAATAAAAGCTCCCAATGACTAATTTTAAACTTATCCACAAGTAAGTAGAATTTTAGTAGAATTGTGCAAAAATTATATAAAGAATTAAAAAGAAAATGGCATTAAAAATAAAAGCACCCAATGACTAATTGTAAACTTATCCACATGTAAGTAGAATTTAAGTAGAATTGGGCAAAGTTATATAAAGAATTAAAAAGAAAATTGCATCAAAACTATAATATCAATGACTATTTGTAAACTTATCCACATGTAAGTAGAATTTTAGTAGAATTGGACAAAGTTATATAAAGAATTAAAAAGAAAATGCCATCAAAAATAAAAGCACCCAATGACTAATTTGTAAACTTATCTACATGCAAGTTGAATTTTAGTAGAACTGGGTAAAAAATATATAAATTTGTAAACTTATCTACATGCAAGTTGAATTTTAGTAGAACTGGGTAAAAAATATATAAAGATATTAAAAAGAAAATGGCGTCAAAAATAAAAGCTCCCAATGACTATTTGTAAACTTATCCACATGTAAGTTGAAGTTTAGTAGAATTTTTCAACAATTATATAAAGAATTAAAAATAAAAGTTGATTAATTATTATAAACTTCATTATTATAAACTTCTTATTATCAAAGATTTTTTATGAGCATGAAGAGATGTGTTTTGACGGTAAAACTGGCAATAGAAGAACGAATATGCACGATCATATCCCATAGATCATTTTGAGAAGTTAATTTTTTATTTCATTATACGACATACATAACCTAACATATTATATTGAACTATTAGGTAAATTATAGTTACAAATAAAAATTATTTAAAAAGAAGTAAGGCAGAGTTTGAAATTTTGTATATCTTATTTGTGTCACATATTCTTGACTTGTCTGTCACTTTCATAAAAACCTATAAAATTAATATATGAAAATGAATTTTTTTGCATAGAGTGCAAACTATTTTATTGAAAAAAATTGCTGGACTTGAAATATATAAAAATAAAGATCAATTATAGCATTGTGAGTTCTTTTTAAATTGATGTAAATATGTTGTCATATCTGTCACGCGTTTATAAAATATCATATTATATATATTACTCTTATTTTGCCGAACAAAAAACATTTCTAAATTTGAAATTTACACAAAATAAGAACAATAATACAAGTCCACATCTGTCAAAAGATGGATTTTAATCACAATATTATATAATAAAAATTGTTAGTTATTAATCATTGAGGTGTACATATGATTTAGAACACCCTTTTCTTAACAATTAATTGATATTTAGTAATTAAATATACATAAAAAAGTTATCTATCACAGATGAAATTTACCTGTAATCATGTCATGAAAATAAATAATTTATAAGTAACAAAAGCGCATTAAATTTTATAATGATTATTAATTTTTAATTAGAGGTTTTTGATAATTATGTTTTCTGTTATAAAACCCTATATTTGTAAATATAATGTCCTTAATAAAATTATATTCTAAGTATTTATGTATTAGGATAATTATATTTTCTGTATTTATTTATTAGGATAATTATATTTTCAGTATTTATTTATTAGGATAATTATATTTTCAGTATTTTTTATTAGGATAAATATATTTTCAGTATTTATTTATTAGGATAATTATATTCTAAGTATTTTTTTTATTAGGATAATGCTGAAAATTCGATTTTTTAAAAATTATTTTCAAATATTTTATTTAAATGATATTTGTTCGTGTATAAGCTTTTAATTTGAACAGTTTTAAATTTAAATTTAATAACTTTCATATATGAATGTCTCTTGTTATATAAATTGCAAATTAAAAATAAACGCTGTCTTAAGTCAATTTTTTTGTTTTAGTTTTGAAATAGTAGAATTTAAAAATATATTGATAATTTTTATTATATACAAAACTGATTGGTACCATTAAATTAAATACTGTATAAATAATATATACTTATATTAAGGGATTTTATAATAAAATCACTCATTTAATTAATAGAATAAATTAATTACTTATTTTTTGTGCGTTATTTTTTAAATTTAAAGTAAGCGCGAAGTAGATTCTTATTTTTATTTCCTCTGTCTTAAGTCAATTTTTTTGTTTTAGTTTTGAAATAGTAGAATTTAAAAATATATTGATAATTTTTATTATATACAAAACTGATTGGTACCATTAAATTAAATACTGTATAAATAATATATACTTATATTAAGGGATTTTATAATAAAATCACTCATTTAATTAATAGAATAAATTAATTACTTATTTTTTGTGCGTTATTTTTTAAATTTAAAGTAAGCGCGAAGTAGATTCTTATTTTTATTTCCTTTTAAATTTCTATTTTCTAAAATAGGATTAAATTTTTTTATCACTATGTTATAGGAAATTGTGTTTAAATTTTTATTTTTCACATATTTAACAGTAGAATATGGTGTAACATAAAAAAGAGTTATTTTAGCGAAAATTATATAATTGTATATTAAAATGCATCTCTAACTTTTAGGTATGTTAAAATCAATAATAAATATACATTTGACAGTATTACTTATACACTATAAAAAACATTTTATTTTTAATTTAATCCTTGTTCATAAATTTTTATAAATATTTTGTAAAAAAAAATATTAAAATAAAATTCTAAACTATTTGAAATTATACATATTAAATAACATTTAGTTTTACTCTTATTAATCGATAAATTTAATTTAAGGTTTTCACTTTACATCTATTATGAAGATACGCAATTACTGCAAACACCGTTTGCGCATACTTCAAACTCAAACTCAAACATATTACAGTTTTACAGTTAATAAGAAATGACTCACTGAAATGGCAATAAACATGTCGCGCAATTCACATTTCTACGTGACTATTAAACAGAATCAATTTTTATGACACTACCTAAATGGTTTCTTTTTTCGAAGAAAAAAATTTAAATATGGCTATCTCTTCTATCTCTAACCCTTATAAAGCACGTTGTTTTTTCACTACAACGCGGGACGAATCTTAGAAACTGAGTGTTTTGTTTTTAATTGAACTGTTCGTTTTTTCTATCCGAACTTTTAACCCGATCATAATTATCTTTTTTAGAACTTAAGAGGGATGAAAACTATGCCTTACCTCTCCCGAAGATCGAGGCCCAGTAATAAGTGTATATTTAACTTACCATCTATTGCGATGGTACAGTCCGAATATGCTGGCGCGATCTATGTAAAATTTGGGGAATTATTCACTTATTTTGTATTAAAAACCTTTTACTTTAAAAATGAGTATGCTTTATATTTTTATTGATGCATTAATAATTTTCTAAGCTCTTTTAATTTATTTATGTTATTTTTTAATTTTTTTTTATTTATTTTTAATTCTCAAATACATTTTTTTTGTTTTGTAATACATCTTCGATTTTATTTCTGTAACTTTCGTTTTTGTCAGAAATTTTTAAGATGATCAGCAAATATTAGGATGCTCATTTTTGCACTTAAATTTTTTGCAAATTTTCATAGAAAATATACAGAAAATAAAAATGTATTGCTTTTGCCCTTACATTTTTCTTTTCCGTATTGCAATATTCTAATATTTTAATAAAAACCTTTTACTTTAAAAATGGGTTTCCTTTATATTTTTATCAATGCATTAATCATTTTCTAAGTTCTTTTAATTTATATATGTAATTTGTTTTTGTTTTATATATTTTTAATTCCCAAACAAACATTTTTGTTTTGAAATAAATTTTTGATTATATTTCCGTAAGTTTTGTTTTTGTCGGAAATTTTGGGACGATCAGCAAATATTAGGATGCTCATTTTTGCTCTTACATTTTTTGCAAATTTTCGTAGAAAATATGCAGAAAATAAAAATATATTGCTTTTGTAATTACATTTTTCTTTTCCGTATTGCGACAATTTCAATGTAGACATTCAGTAATAATCTTTTTTTTTTAAATGCAGTAATCATTTATCCATTCAATTAAATTATTTAAATAGACACAAAACCAAATATTTTTAATACAATTTTTAAAACTATTTAAAATTAAACCCTTTTTAAAGAAAAATAAATATTATTGAAAATATTCTTTCACGCCAGATAGATTGCAATTTTAAAAATTAAAATGCTGTACTTAGAAATTCGTCTTATAAAACCTAAGCCAGAATTGTAACCCTTGAATATATAAGTTTTTTTTAACTTTAAATGTTAAGATAAGAAACCTCATTTATAGATTTTTAAAAAAGAATTTATAAGTTATCCATCTCAAATAATTTTTCTCTCATAATCCAAACAACTATGGATATTTCAATTACATTCCGTGCTGCCATCTATAAGACAATATATGAAATATTCTTTAATTGATAAGTATAGAATTTTATTAGAACCTAACTAAAAACCCAGAATCCTAAAATATTCCGTATGTCTTATACAACAATAATAAAAAATAAGAGTGGGAAAATATAGGTGGTTGATTGCGTTTTACTATTATCCTAATTATACAGGAAAAGTTTGGTTTCTTTTGTTTCTTAACTTCTAACTGGTCAAGCATGACTGATCTCCTTTTTTTTTTTTTAAAGATTTAAGCAAATAGATTTGCATTTCACAATACAAAAAATGTTCAATTGCAAGTTGAAGAACCCAATCCAAATGTTTTGATTTTGCTCTTTGGACGGGTTGTCCAAGCGTAACACAAATCGTAAAGTTGTTTTCACCTCAAAAAGTAGTTTTCATCGCGTAAAGTTGTTACCGCCCACAATTGATTATTTCTTTTCTGACACACATGCATTCTTAAATGATAAGAAATTTAATCAGAATTGAAAAATATATCTGTTTTTAATTACACTTTAATTAAAATTAATTTTTATGTATACATTTCACTCAAAATCAATAGATCACTAGGTTATTTCTGAGAAAATCTTATTTAGTTGGGTTTGTTTAGATTACTTTCTGACCGGTCTGATGGCTGATCCCCTTTTTATAAAAGATAAAAGCAAACAAATTTACATTCTACAATACAAAATTTTTTCAATTGCAAGTTAAAACACACAATCCAAATGTTCTGATTTTGCTCTTGTTATCTATCTATCTATCTATCTATCTATCTATCTATCTATCTATCTATCTATCTATCTATCTATCTATCTATCTATCTATCTATCTATCTATCTATCTATCTATCTATCTATCTATCTATCTATCTATCTATCTATCTATCTATCTATCTATCTATCTATCTATCTATCTATCTATCTATCTATCTATCTATCTATCTATCTATCTATCTATCTATCTATCTATCTATCTATCTATCTATCTATCTATCTATCTATCTATCTATCTATCTATCTATCTATCTATCTATCTATCTATCTATCTATCTATCTATCTATCTATCTATCTATCTATCTATCTATCTATCTATCTATCTATCTATCTATCTATCTATCTATCTATCTATCTATCTATCTATCTATCTATCTATCTATCTATCTATCTATCTATCTATCTATCTATCTATCTATCTATCTATCTATCTATCTATCTATCTATCTATCTATCTATCTATCTATCTATCTATCTATCTATCTATCTATCTATCTATCTATCTATCTATCTATCTATCTATCTATCTATCTATCTATCTATCTATCTATCTATCTATCTATCTATCTATCTATCTATCTATCTATCTATCTATCTATCTATCTATCTATCTATCTATCTATCTATCTATCTATCTATCTATCTATCTATCTATCTATCTATCTATCTATCTATCTATCTATCTATCTATCTATCTATCTATCTATCTATCTATCTATCTATCTATCTATCTATCTATCTATCTATCTATCTATCTATCTATCTATCTATCTATCTATCTATCTATCTATCTATCTATCTATCTATCTATCTATCTATCTATCTATCTATCTATCTATCTATCTATCTATCTATCTATCTATCTATCTATCTATCTATCTATCTATCTATCTATCTATCTATCTATCTATCTATCTATCTATCTATCTATCTATCTATCTATCTATCTATCTATCTATCTATCTATCTATCTATCTATCTATCTATCTATCTATCTATCTATCTATCTATCTATCTATCTATCTATCTATCTATCTATCTATCTATCTATCTATCTATCTATCTATCTATCTATCTATCTATCTATCTATCTATCTATCTATCTATCTATCTATCTATCTATCTATCTATCTATCTATCTATCTATCTATCTATCTATCTATCTATCTATCTATCTATCTATCTATCTATCTATCTATCTATCTATCTATCTATCTATCTATCTATCTATCTATCTATCTATCTATCTATCTATCTATCTATCTATCTATCTATCTATCTATCTATCTATCTATCTATCTATCTATCTATCTATCTATCTATCTATCTATCTATCTATCTATCTATCTATCTATCTATCTATCTATCTATCTATCTATCTATCTATCTATCTATCTATCTATCTATCTATCTATCTATCTATCTATCTATCTATCTATCTATCTATCTATCTATCTATCTATCTATCTATCTATCTATCTATCTATCTATCTATCTATCTATCTATCTATCTATCTATCTATCTATCTATCTATCTATCTATCTATCTATCTATCTATCTATCTATCTATCTATCTATCTATCTATCTATCTATCTATCTATCTATCTATCTATCTATCTATCTATCTATCTATCTATCTATCTATCTATCTATCTATCTATCTATCTATCTATCTATCTATCTATCTATCTATCTATCTATCTATCTATCTATCTATCTATCTATCTATCTATCTATCTATCTATCTATCTATCTATCTATCTATCTATCTATCTATCTATCTATCTATCTATCTATCTATCTATCTATCTATCTATCTATCTATCTATCTATCTATCTATCTATCTATCTATCTATCTATCTATCTATCTATCTATCTATCTATCTATCTATCTATCTATCTATCTATCTATCTATCTATCTATCTATCTATCTATCTATCTATCTATCTATCTATCTATCTATCTATCTATCTATCTATCTATCTATCTATCTATCTATCTATCTATCTATCTATCTATCTATCTATCTATCTATCTATCTATCTATCTATCTATCTATCTATCTATCTATCTATCTATCTATCTATCTATCTATCTATCTATCTATCTATCTATCTATCTATCTATCTATCTATCTATCTATCTATCTATCTATCTATCTATCTATCTATCTATCTATCTATCTATCTATCTATCTATCTATCTATCTATCTATCTATCTATCTATCTATCTATCTATCTATCTATCTATCTATCTATCTATCTATCTATCTATCTATCTATCTATCTATCTATCTATCTATCTATCTATCTATCTATCTATCTATCTATCTATCTATCTATCTATCTATCTATCTATCTATCTATCTATCTATCTATCTATCTATCTATCTATCTATCTATCTATCTATCTATCTATCTATCTATCTATCTATCTATCTATCTATCTATCTATCTATCTATCTATCTATCTATCTATCTATCTATCTATCTATCTATCTATCTATCTATCTATCTATCTATCTATCTATCTATCTATCTATCTATCTATCTATCTATCTATCTATCTATCTATCTATCTATCTATCTATCTATCTATCTATCTATCTATCTATCTATCTATCTATCTATCTATCTATCTATCTATCTATCTATCTATCTATCTATCTATCTATCTATCTATCTATCTATCTATCTATCTATCTATCTATCTATCTATCTATCTATCTATCTATCTATCTATCTATCTATCTATCTATCTATCTATCTATCTATCTATCTATCTATCTATCTATCTATCTATCTATCTATCTATCTATCTATCTATCTATCTATCTATCTATCTATCTATCTATCTATCTATCTATCTATCTATCTATCTATCTATCTATCTATCTATCTATCTATCTATCTATCTATCTATCTATCTATCTATCTATCTATCTATCTATCTATCTATCTATCTATCTATCTATCTATCTATCTATCTATCTATCTATCTATCTATCTATCTATCTATCTATCTATCTATCTATCTATCTATCTATCTATCTATCTATCTATCTATCTATCTATCTATCTATCTATCTATCTATCTATCTATCTATCTATCTATCTATCTATCTATCTATCTATCTATCTATCTATCTATCTATCTATCTATCTATCTATCTATCTATCTATCTATCTATCTATCTATCTATCTATCTATCTATCTATCTATCTATCTATCTATCTATCTATCTATCTATCTATCTATCTATCTATCTATCTATCT